>CM053774.1:71836713-71954802 GCA_028658325.1 Potorous gilbertii | reverse complement strand
TACTTCAGGGGAAAATATGGTCTTTCAATGAAATAGAGGACTTTCAAGCATTCTTGATGAAAAGACCAGAGCTGAAAAGAAAATTTGCCTTTCAAACACAAGAATGAGAAGAAGCATGAAAAAGTAAACAGCAAAGAGAAGTCATAAGGGACTTACCAAAGTTGAACTGTTTACATTCCTACATGGAAAGACAGTATTTGTAACTCTTGAAACTCTTCAGTATCTGGGTAGTTGGTGGGATTACACACACACATACACACATACATGTGTGTGCACACACATACATACACACGCACTCACACACAGAAACAGAGAGCACAGAGTGAATTGAATAGTATGGGATTGTATCTTAAAAAAATTAAGGTAAATGTATAAGAGAAATGTATTGGGAGGAGAGAGGATGAAATGGAATGTGGCAAATTATCTGTCATTGAAGAGGAAAGCAGGAGACCTTTTAGTGGAGGGAAATAGAGGAGAGCTGAGAAAAAAACATGAAGTTTACTGTTATCACATTTGACTGAAAGAAGGAATAAAATGCACACTCATTTTGGTATGAAAACCTATCTTACAATACAGGAAAGTGGGGGAGAAGGAGATAAGCAGGGTGGGGGGATGATGGAAGGGAGGGCAATGGGAGGAGGGAGCAATTTGAAGTCAACACTCAGGGAGGGACAGGATTAAAAGAGAGAATAGAAACAATGGGGGGCCGGATAGGATTGAGGGAAATATAGTTAGTCTTACACAACATGACTATTATTGAAGTCATTCGTAAAACTGCACAGATATGACCTGTATTGAATTGTCTGCCTTCCCAAAGGGATTGGGTGGGGAGGGAGGGATGGGGACAAGTTGGAACTCAAAGTTTTAGTAACAACTGTCGAGTATTGTTCTTGCTACTAGGAAATAAGAAATACAGGTAATGGGGAATAGAAAGTTATCTGGCCCTACAGGACAAAAGAGAAGATGGTGACAAGTGAAGGGAGCTCGGTGTATTGGGGTGGAGGGAGAGGAGAAATGGGGAGAAAATTTGGAACCTGAAATTTTGTGAAAATGAATGTAAAAAGTTAATTAAATAAATTTATATTAAAAAATCTTCTTTAATTGTAAAAATGATATATACTAAAATATTTTTAGACTATACTGTGGGTGTGGTTGAATCCTCAATACCAATATTATTTAAAATAATTTTATTGTCATTGAAATTTCAATAAACAGAAAAATAAAGAAGCCACATATGTTTATAATGGGCATGTTATCTCCCCCTGTGTAAATTTCTCAAGGTTAGAAACTATTTGATTTTTATTTTTATTTTCTTATCATTTAACACATTATCTGGCAAATAGTAGGCACTTAATAAATGTATCACTTTCTTATTACTAAAAGGGAGAGTTAGTTGGGCTAGAATTCAGGGTTTCTTAAACTTTTTCCACTCAGGATCCCTTTTTATGTTATGGCAGCATTCACTGCATTGCATGGCATGATAGTATGTGTTGTGCAAAGTGTGCATGTTTTGCATTCAGAACCAAGTTTGCAGTGAAGTTGCAGGATACAACATGGGTAAGAACTGCCAGAAATGCTGTGGATTGTTTTTGATTTTTAATTAGATTTTGATCGTTGAATGTTTACTATTGCCAAATTTTTCAAAAATCCATATGGGGTCAACCCACAGTTTAAGAAGCCTTGGACCACTAAATTAATGGTGCCAAATTCAAATAGAACTAGGGCCATTCAATTATTTATAAGGATCTCTAGAAATATTATATTGACTTAGAAAACCTTACATTAACATTATTCATTTTTAAAAATATTTCCCAATTATATTTTAATTTAATTCACATTTGGAAGTGCTATCCATGCTTGCCCCTCTGGTCTAGGTAATTTTTAGGATTTTCATCATCTCTGAAATTCAATGATAAATGGTTTCAATGGGCTATTCCTTTATTAGAAAAGCTTTTACTTTTCCTTCTCCTACAAATCCAATTCCTTCTTGACATTTATGATCAAGCTATGCCTCATCTGCATATTTCCCAATAATATGTCATTATCATCTTCACACCATTATTATCTGATCAATCTTCTTACTAGATACTATATAGCTATGCAACTGCCTAGATAGGAACTAGAGTCATTCTTGTATATCAAGAATCAATCAACAAACACTTATTAAGTGCCTATTATTTGCCAAATAAAGTGCTAAATGCTAGGAAAATAAAAATAAAAATGAAATAGTTTCTAACGTTGAGGAATTTACATAGGGGGAGATAACGTGCCTATAATAAACATATGTGGCTTCTTTATTTTTCTGTTAATTGAAATTTCAATGACAATAAAATTATTTTAAATAATATTGGTATTGAGGATTCAACCACACCCACAGTATAGTCTAAAAATATTTTAGTATATGTCATTTTTGCAATTAAAGAAGATTTAGGGCAGCTAGGTGACATAGTGAATAGAGCACCAGCCCTGGAGTCAGGAGGACCTGAGTTCAAATCCAGTCTCAGACACAACACTTACTAGCTATGTGACCTTGGCCAACTCACTTAACCCCAATTGCCTTCCCTTCAAAAACAATAAAAGGAGAAGATTTGGTTCATCGTATATTTTTATTCATATGATGAGCTTTACAATATTGCTTTATGGTCGCAAGTTATAGAATATGGCAGTCTTCAAGCAACTGAAATTGAAAGTTATCCAGAAGGCAAGAGAGAGGTACAAAGAGGGTATGAACAGGTCACAACACATTACAAAATGAAGAATTATGAAGAAATAGTTTCCTTTAAGAAATTCATGAGCCAAAAAAAGGCAAGCTGGTCTTATAGCACAGATGGATAGACTTTTCATCAATATCCTTGTAATATCAAGAGAAATCAAAGAAGGACCCCATTATTTTGGGTGGCTTCCCACCCAAAATAATAAATAGTGAACTTATTATTAGAAATGAACCAGAGTCACACAAATGGGATAGCATGGAAGAGAGGCTGTGATTATTGGAAATATTTGAGTTCTTGAGTATAATGAGCTATCTTATGGAGTATTAGGATTCCACAATTATGGGGCTTTTTGTTTGTTAGGCTTTCTTTTGTATTAAACTCCTTGTGGAGTTATTTATAATATACATATAAAATTAATATATAATAATATTATAAATATAATAATACAATATCCTTATTTGTCCTACTATTCTTTTACTCCCTAAACTATCTCGTAATATCTTCTATAATAACTAGAACTAAGAACCTGTTGTTCTGCGCCCCAGAACACTTTCAATACCTAATTTTTTTGTTGCTTCACTTGCTTAACAATTTCTATCTCTTGAGACCCGGGCTACAGAAGGGGCTTTGATTACATTTTCCTTTAAAAAAACATATTGGCAATTCCATTTAAAACTGAGGAACATTTTCTGTGTCCCGCATCTAGCTTTCCTTAATGCAGGCTAAGTCTTCTATTCTAGTTTCATTTTGTTTGGTTTTCCTGAGTTTGGATCAGAAGTTAGTTAACAGAATTGGGACTACTTTCCATCCAAATCGTTATATTATGAAGTTACCTTTGACTTCTCCATTAAAGAAAATGTTAATTGACAGAACTGAACATGAGACTGTATATTTCATGGGAAAAATCCAAAATGAGATAATTCAACAGAACAGGAAGTTGCTAGCGAAGGTGACAGCCTGTAAAACTTTTAATTTGCCAGCTTTAAAGTCAAGCCTTTATTATGCGCTACATTACACAGGAACCGTATCAGGCAGTATCATGCTGGTTTACTTGATATCATTGGAATTTCAGCTAAAATCAACTAGTTTCAAATGGGTTCCCATGCCTCAACCTGATGTATGTGAATGTTTATATATAATTTTGGGGATGTAAATTGCAAGTGAATGGTTTTAAGTCTAATATGTTGTCATTTTATTTGAGATTAAACAGCTCAGGGAGATTAATTAGCACAAAGGATGTTCCAAAAGTCTCAGTGCAGTTTTAAGCTTTAATAATTTAAAACTACACCAAGATTTTTGTAATACCCTGTATTCTGGAGAATCAGCCCCCTCACACAACAGCCTTAGGAAAATTATATTATTTTTAATGATATGATTACTCAAATCCTCAAATGGATCTATGGTTTCATTGCTTTAGGTGCATCCGTCAATGATACAAATAGTGATATTTGCTTATTATGTACTACTCTTGGTCATGTCCTGCCATAAATTCTTAACAGAGGTTCTATCCACTATCTGGACCATCCTTGTTTTCCCTTGATAACTGAAAGATTTCAATGGAGTGCAAGATTTTATACTTATCACTCACTTTCACTATATTAATCATTTACTCAGACTCTTCTTTGTAGTTTCTTATTTGTTATATAGGATCAAATGACATATGAATAATATCTTGTAAACCTAAAGTGTTATGTGAGTGCTAACTCTAACCAGTCTATGGTAGGACCTACTCAGATGCACAGTGAGCATCTTATTTGAACTCTGAGTGACATGGAGGTTCATATTCCAGAAGGGCTGTGCAATTACATGACTCACAACCAAACAAAAATGCTAGTGAAATAATGACATTCAGAAAAAGGGGTCTTTGAGATCAATGGAGTTATTTAATTTTTCATGAGCAATACAGCCTCCTCTCATCCTCTTGTTTAATTCTGGATCTGACTTATAGTCCATTTTTAGGTACTGTCTATATTGATGGACATGGTCTACAGGTTGTGCATATAGCAGCATGTTGTAATCTAAATCTAGAAAAAAGCATTCTTCATCTACTACTATAGTTGGTTTTCTTTCCAATGTGGACACTTAGGTCAAAGTCTTTTGGAAGGATATTGTTCTTATCGAGAAGCCTTTGCAATGTTGCAGATCTTGATGCAACTAATAATAGATTGTAGCCTGGAAAGAGATATATCTGGAAAAACCTCATCATCTCTAGGGAATCTTTCATTTTGAACAATTCACAGGATCTCCTTCATGGCAGAGTTGAGCACTTTGGTTGAGCAAATGTCTCCTGTTTTATGCTTCATGTTTTATAGATGATCAGAAGGTGACCGAACAAGTTTACCTTTGTTTTCAGGGAGACTTTATAGGAAGAAATCCTTTAAGATGACATTTTGCTGTATTGAGTGAAAGTCTTCTTGTTTAAAGTCAATAAATTAAGAATAGTGGGATTTAAATTCTCTGCATTTTTCAGACCTTTCAAAATATACGAAGTGTCCCAAAAATTCTATTGCATTTTGTAACAGCAAGCAAAGTAGGATTTTTCACTGTTTTTCTGGATTGAGTATTAGCCAATCAAGTGCCTTTGATTGTCTTGCCTTTGATTGAATAAAGGGTCTTTGATTGGAAACATTATATATATTAGAGAGAGTAGAAAGAAAAGCAGAGCTGAGAGACAGAAGTGAGCGTGAGTGGGCTAGGGAACTTGCCTGTGGGGAGGCATAACATGAAGAATGTTCGTGATGTAGGGAGCCCTGTCTGTTGATCTGTGTTGATTTCTCAGGCAGAAGTCCTATCTGTTGGTCATTATGAGGGAATTATCTTGATGGTGCTGATAATGTGTATAAATATGATAGCTCTGTTAAGCTTTGTTTTCCTAGAAAGAGAAGCTGTGTGCAGGAGTTGCTGGAGCCTACTGTCAGGCAGAATCAGGAAGAATTTGGAGTGGAATAGTCCCCATGAGCTGAGAAAAGGAGCAGAAGCAGACAGCTGCCTTCATGTGAACCCAGGCAAGAGCTGGGAGAGGTCAGCCCATGGAGGAGGAGCCATGAGGTTTAGAAGTCAGCCTCAAGGCAAGATGAGAGAGGATTTTACTTGGACACCGTATATGGATTAAAGAGATTTTTCTTACAATTGACCGAGGGGTGGATGGTGGGGTATATTTTGCTACCCCATAAGTATGCATCATGCTAGGGAAGACCTTAGTCTGGGACCCCTGACTTTGGGGATGCAGTGATATATACTATGTACCATATGACATACTGAGTGTTATGAAATATGTATGTGTGTATATATATATATATATGATGATATATTTTGCTTAAGGATGCTGCTATGAATGTTATAATTTACTTCCCTGAACAAATGCGTGTTACCTCACCCTAAGTGAGTACTGAATAGGCCTTGGCCCAAAGAGACCAAGGTCTATTAGTACATCTTGGACCATCTCCAGTCATCCTCATGAATATCTGGTCACTGAATCCAGATGGCTCTGGAGGAGAAGTGAGGCTGGTGACTTTCACAGCCCTCCCTCACTCAAAACAAAGTCAAGTGCAAGTCATATATCATCATTTCTCTGATGGCATGGTCTTCTTTAACACAGAAGGATGAACACAACAACAATGTGATTAGACTCTTAAAATTATTCACAGTAGCAACCTTCAGGTGTGTCACCATGATTGGCTTTGGTGGGCCCTCTAGATTATAGTACAGAGTATCATATTCTGCATCATGTACTCTTATACTTTTTGAGACACCATGTATATTACGATACAAAGTTACTTCAAAGCAAAGGTGGAAATCATGCGTCAGGAATAAGAAATGAAAGAAGACAAAGGTCTGCAGACTGAACCAGTTTCTTGTGCCAATAACTCATTGAATACTTTCTTCTAGAGAATCATCAGAAGGTGCTAGGAATAACAAGCACTAGATATCACAAAATTAAATCATGCTTTAACAATCAGAGGCCATTCATTACTCATGTCATTAAATCTCATGCCGAGTTAGAACTCCATCTTTTTAGAGTAGAAATCCTAATTACCATAATGCTGGTGTTGTTAGATATTAAAACATCAACAAAAACATTGTCACATTTTCTATTTTTTTAAGGCTCACAAAGTGTGATTTCAGTAGTAACGTTATCACTATGCCCATTTTACAATTGAGGAACTGAAATCCAAAGAACTTTGTCTGGATGACTAACTCAAGAACCAGAAAATTGAGTACAGCTGATCCAGCGGCTATGTGAACAGTTATTGACAATATTGGATCCAACTACTATCTATGTCTTTCTATATAACTCAAGAGTGAGACTCTACTAAGATGATCTTACTAGAAGTATTTAATGAAAACATTGCGTTACCTAATGGCAAAAGCATTGGATGTAGAATTATTTTCTTCTCAGCTCTGCTGTTTCTCATCTAATTTTGGGCAACTCCTTTAGTATCTCCTTGTTTCAGTCTTCTTACCCATATGATGGGGATAATACTACAGACAAAAAAGTGTGTTCTTTTTTTAAAAGGGCTTTGTAACCTATAAAACCATGAGAGAAATGCAAATAATTAAATAGTGGCTCATTTCTCCATTTCATCTCTAATGTAGTTGAATATCTGCTTAATATCATGATGGTACATCTTTCTTAAGTTGGATCCTTTGATTTCTTTACCACTGGTCCTACCCTTCACTTGCGGAAATAATCCTTTTTTCTGTCTCCTGCTCATTCAAATAAAAATACCATCTTGGATTAATAGTATCTTTCTCAAAGGAGCTCAAATCATTTTTCTCAGATGTTTCTCTAATCCCTCACAGCATTCCCTCAAGGAAGGTAATGTCCATACAACACTCCTTCTGCACCAAGTCAGAATGATTATGCAAGGGGATTAGATGACCATGGGTGTTCTCAAACTTGCATTTTTACAAAAATGTATTTACTGTGTATATTTTTGAAGCAATGAATTTATTTACAGAAATTCTAGTTCAATGATAAATATTACATTTGGAACACTGACTAACATCATTATGGGGTTTTTTTGCATTAATATAGATTATTTGCTTCCAGATATATGTCATATTGCTTGTTGATGGTACACTGAATTCAAATTCTGGAAATATTAGCTACTTATCCTATGGGAAAATATCACTTTTTAAAATGAGAAACAATGTGACTCTGGAGAGTTGGCCTCCAAGTTAAAAATCTAGTTCAGATGATGTACCTGATGTGTACTATCTGGAGAGGGTAGGGAACCTATGGCCTAGAGGCCACATGTAGCCCTCTAGTTCCTCAAATGAAGCCCTTTAACAGAATCCAAACTTCAGAAGTTCAAGCTGAACTTGAGGACCTCAAAGGCCACAAGTAGCCTCGAGACCCCAGGTTACCCACCTCTGCTCCAGACAAATTACTTAACTTCTTGGTGCTCCCAGGAAATTCTCAAAACTATAAACTGTAGGGCAGGTGACAATTTGCATTGTTACAGAAAGTTTCTCACCAATAGCTCCTTATGATGAATTTATAGAGTAGATTATACAAAATAAAGTTTATAACACACTTTACATTTCATTGCTAGAAGATTCCTCGTAGAGTGATTGCTATGTTGCTAAGTATTTTTTTCTGCTTTTCATACTACTAATTTCAAGAAGAGAAACAAAAGTTAAGCAGACAATTCTTAAGGATAGATACATGATTGTCGAACTTTGACCCAATACTAATATAACTAGAATTTTTCCATTTCAAGTTAAACCATAGGTTCTTAAACTTTTTTTGAGTCATAGTCCCCTTTGAAACTATGCACCCCTTTTCAGAATCTTGTTTTTAAGTGAATAAACTAAAACTCAGGATTTTAAAGAATTCAAAATAATTATAGATACATAAGTGTGTATGTACATATATATATACACATTTACACATACATTATACAACACACATGTATACACATATATACAAATAGACAGATGCCAGGCTAAGAATCCCTGATTTAGACCTACCTATACAGAAAAAAATTGATTAAAATCTTACCATGAGAGACTTTAGTAAATTAAAGCACATGGCACAAATAAATAATACCTATTAAGTATAATGTATTAAGTACAAGATACAAGGTTAACATTCAGAAGTTAAACTGCCTCTTCTCAAAACTGTTTTCCTTTTAAAAGGTAATTTAAAAATACAAATTAAAAGGACTAATTGTATTCAAAACAAAAGAGGTTAAAGGAAATATTTTTAAGTCTAATTTTTTTAATTAAAAAAATTTTGCTTGTTTTAAAAGTAATTACAAAATGATATAATTTTTACATAACTTTATTTCCTGGAAATCTTGAAAAGGAGACTAAATAGGTTAAGTTTTATATATTGCATTAGGTGAGAATGCCATATTTATCTTTGTTTCCTCAGCACCAGAGTATGAAACTTAATAAGTGTTTGTTAAATATGTTTTACATATTTAGACTCTCAGACTACTCATAGCTTTTTTTTTTCCATTTGTACCCTCATGTATCAAGTCAACCTTAATTAAAGTATCAAATCAATCTCACCACCAAATGCTAAGTTGAGATCTGGAAATAGTTGATGCCACAATTCAAAAGAAGGTTGGGATAGGAGGGTTAAACTAGGGAAGTAGAATGTGAAAGTGGAAGTTTGTATTAGCGAAGGTATTAGTCTATGAGACCATTAGTCAAGGTTCACTGGGACACAGATTATGGCTGATGTCCATTTTCATGTTAGAGAGAACAGATTACTAGGCAATAATATAGACAGTCAAGGAGATATGACTGAGTAGAAACATATCTACAGGAACCACATTTTGAGAGATCAGATTAAGAGATCTCTTAATAAGGAGTCTGAGTCATGGGTCATGGGATTTAGGGCTGGTAAAGACCTCAGAGATCATCTGACCTCTTAATCAACCAAGTTGGGGGGATGATGTCTGAGAAGTCAAGGTCATGAAAAAATAGCAAAATTATTAACATAAAGGGTGAGATGCTAAAACAGTATTTCTTTGGTCATAGGCCTACAGATTTTTTGTAGTCCTGAGGCTTTTAGTTCTTAAAGGGATTTGACCAGGTACAGGGATGACATCTAACTGGCTTATGACAATCAACTACCATCAATTCTAAGAACAGCTGAAAGATCTGAGTGTCTATAAAGTATGTTCCAAAAGTTTGAATGTATAATTTTAAGCTTTAATAAAAATTGAGTAACTGCTAGAAGTTACTTTAAATGATTGGCTGCTTTTTGATATATCAAAGATTACATCCAAAACACAAGATTGTTTTACATACATACACCCTACCGCTGCGTACCTTGGCCTAGAATCTAGAATTAAGGTCTGTCTAATGTCTCTGTGATGCTAGAGTCACTCTGTAGTTCAGAATATAATGTCTCTGTCTCCCTAGTAAAGGATGCTTGGACTACTGTATATTGTTTGAGAGACAAAACCTGTATTCTTTTGCTACACTATTCAGTGGAACATTCAGAAAATGTTGAATGGTCAGAAATAGGAAAGTGCTATTAATAATTAAATATTATTAAATCAATATTCACTATAATCATTCCAAAAGTTTTAATTCTATTAAAATGAGATTAATTTTATGTGATCTGTTTTTGGTAGATCTATGATAGATCCTAGTGATAATAACCTTTCTTCCCACAAGCTCATAAACCATTTAATAATAAATTCTAGAATTTTTTCAGGAATCAAAGATTTTCATTAGGCTATTATTTGGGATAACATTGGCCCATTTCTAATTCTTTGGCCCTTCTCCCATTCTTTCAAAGATCACTGATGGTGAACTTTGATTGCTCAGCAATAACATTTGGCAGTTCTTTCAAATCTTGCCTCAGAACTTTTCTAGCTGTGGGATCTAGGGGAAGTCACTTAAATCTTTGTTTACCTCAGTTCCCTTATATGTAAAACGGGGAAAATAACCCCTGTTCTACCTCCCAAGGTTGTGAGAATTAGAGAAAATAATGTTTGTTACAGGAAGGTGGGTGTCACAGAGAATAGACTGTCAAGACTGGAGTCAGGAAAACTCATCTTCTGGAGTTCAAATCCAGTTTCAGATATTTTCTAGTTATGTCACTTAACTTCTAGGGGAAGTCACTTAACCCTGTTTTGTCTGAGTCTCTTCATCCACAAAATAGGCTAGAGAAGGAAATGGTAAATCATTCCAGTATCTTTGGCAAGAGAACCCCAAATGAAGTCACAAAGAGTGGGCCATGACAAAAATAACTGAACAATATTTGTAAAGTACTTGGCACATAGTAAGTGCTTAATAAATGCTCCCTTTCTTCTTTCCTTCCTTCCACATATAAACATGATATCTTGAATTCACTGAGGGTAGCTAGGCATCTTTTTCATTTCCTTACTTACCTTAGGTCTTCCATTCTTATTAACTGTTTTCCAACCATTCCAATCCAAAGATGGATTGAAAACACAACATAAAGGATAAAATTTGTTATCTGTCACTGTATTGGGTACACTACCCCAACAAAATGGTTTTCTGATCTTTCCGTCTTTCAAATGTGAGTATTAATATCCTGCAGACACAGCTATGAAATTATCGGTCTCATAATATCAATATAAACTCACGGGAAAGGGATCTCTTTATAGCTATGAAGGATTATTATAACATTATTAATTCCTTTAATTTTGCACATACTTACATTCTGATAAAATCTCATCCTCTTTGAAAAATTGGGCTTCCTCTGTCGGATTATTTTCTAGTCCATGTCACATGTGCTCTTGGTGTCATTAGAATGAAGAATTCGTTCTTATCTAAAGCCACATTGCACTATAAGTCAAGAAATGCACCATTCAATGAAGTCTTTGGTTTTGATTACAACAAAAATAGCCTGCATTTCTATAATCAAAGCACTGTCTACAACTTAGAAAAGAAATTACACTATGTGACATTTGATTCTTATGACATGACAGGGTCTGAAGACCACAAGAAGTCATTGTAGGGCATGTGATGTCTGCATTTTACTAAGAAAAGTGGAACAATTTAAACACACTCACATACACACACACACACACACACACACACATACACACATACAAGATCCACCCCACTTCTTTTCAACAGGTTTTACATCTAACAAACATAAAGTGACAAAGAGTCTACAAATAGAGAGCCTGTGTATACATACATATGTATTTGGACCAAGGAAGAGACAACTTGTTTGGTTTGGACAATATAAAGACAAATTCACTGAAGTGAAAATGATTACTCATGACTTATGTCTTTGGGACATATAGGGTTCTGAAATCAGCTGTACCAGTTTCTTTTTCTTACCTCATTTTTTGGAATCCTTTTTCTTTTCTGCTCTGCATGTCATCACTGAGCCTACCTGGAATCATTCAGTGGCTTGTTAAGCACACTTGTTACATACAATCAGTTCTCAAGAAATATGAAATATGAAAGGGAAAAAGTCTGATGAATTTATGGGACTCCTTTATTCAATAATTATAAATTGAATGGAATAAATATTGTTCTGCACTATAATTTCTCTCTACTTAGCATCTACACTAGATTTCCATTTCATATATGAGAAGAGACTCTTAGCAGAGGAGGATGTGTGGTTAGAAGATGTTATACACATACGTACACACATTTTTCTTTCTGAAATACTCTAGAATTCCATTGACAAATAGTTTGCATTAATTCAATGACTTACTAGCTTATCTGTAGAGATGTGGCTGTCTAACAACTATAGATAAAAGATGATGTGTAAAATCAGCTAATTCTCTTTTATTTCTACATTGCATTCAAACTGTCAAAAGAAACCCAATGCAGCAAAAGGAATTTCTCTGAATTCCCCAAATATTCCAGTTCTCTCTAAACTCCTTAGGGCTTATGAACTCAGGAGAGACCACATATGCTTGGGATGCCCTATGGAGTGAAGAATGAATCACTGTTCTGTGGACATAGGACATCCCTGAGGGTTTTCAGATTGAATAAAATGAGTCCCTTGCTCAAATCCTGACAGTTCCTAATTCCCCCAGGTTTCTTCAAATCATTTTGTAAGGTCAGCCGGAGGCACCAGAGAGTCAGGGATTTAGAGGGGGAAACTCCCTAGGAATGTATTATTTGTTGCAGTCTATTTTATTTGGTCATTTGCTTCTTTAGCTTCCAGTCTTTTCATCCTATTTCCCCAGAATAAAATACTTCACTAATTATCAACACTGACCAAACTTTACTGAGTGCCTGTTAAATTAAGGATATCCACATTGGTAGCACTCAAATTAAAATAGAATCTACATCAAGCAGTTGAATAAAACAAATAGATGAAAAGAGGTGAATTTTTTTTGAGTACCGATTTGGACAGTTTATTCCTTATTGGGTACAAGATTAGATATTTTAGGCCACCATGTCCAGTTCTCTCATTTTATAAATGAGAAAACTAAGATTAATGGAAATTAAACTACCTTCTTAAGGTCAAAAAAGCAGGATTTGAACACAAGTCCTCTGATAACAAAGTCAGTGCTCATTCTAGTGGTGAAGTGAGAGAGGAGAGAAGGGTTAAAGAAAGGAGAACCCCATTACGGAAAGTTCATCAGTAAGAAGGTAGAAAGTAGAAGAGAAGAACATGAGAAGAATGATTTGCATTTGTAAAGCACGTTTATAAAACACATAGGTTTTTGATCAACAGTAACAGCTAATAATAGTAAATTTGTGAAAGACCAGAGAAAGTAGGTATTACAATTATTTTTATTCACAATCTATAGATGTGGTGATAATTGAGGTCATTTGAAAAGAATTCCTTTTCCACTGCCATCTCAAAACCCATTAAAATAATCTATCCCTCTCATTTGCTCCTCTTTTCCCAAAGTCTTTGACAAAACTTTACTTGTTAGGAACAACTCATCTACCTATGCACTTGATCTTACGCCCTCCTATCTTCTTCATCACAGAGCATCCTCAATCATTCCCTCTCTCTAATCTCTGATTTCTTTCTCATCACATCTTCCTTAGAGAAGGAAATAGTTCCGTCACTACTGATCCAAAATATCCAAGTCTCTTCTATCTTTAACAAACCTTCACAAGACCCTACTGTTCCCTCAGGCTATTTTTTTTATATATATTTGCTCTCTTTTTAACCCAAAGTTGTCTAAAATGATGTCTCCCTTTCTATTCTCTCGGGCAGTTCTCAATCCTTAGCAATTTGGTCTCTGACCTTATCACTCAGTTAAACTTATTCTATCCAAATTTATCAATGATCTCTCTCAGAGAGACAGAGAGGGACACAGAGACAGGAAGGATGATTGAGAATGCAATCTGCTTGAGAAAATGGGAAAGTATGAGGTCAAAAATGATGGTCGTTTTTCAGACCTCATCCTTATTGAACTCTGTGCTGTATTTGATGGTGTTCACTACTATTTTCTCCTGGAAATTCCCTCCTCTCTGTTTTCCCAGCATGACTCTCTCCAGAACCTTATCCCATTTGTCTCACTGCTCCTTCACAATCTTCTTAATGACTCACGGCAAACTCTAGCCATGATTTATTTCTCCCCTTAATTTCCTATTGCCAGTTACCTGCTGGACTTTTCAAACTGGAAGTTCCAGAGACTTCTCAAATTCAAGATGTCACAAACTGAATTTGTTTTCTTTACCACTAAGTGCCCTGGTCTTCTAAATCTCCTATGTCTGACAAAAGCAAACAAAAACGAACCGCCATCCTGCTAGTTTACCTAGTTTACAACCTTGACATTATCCCAAATCTTCTTTCTCTGCCACCCTGCGTATCCATATCTACTTCCACAACATCTTTTGACTTACATTAAACTTACTGAAAAAGTTATATATACCTGACACATATTTCCTCATTACACCTCCTCTGCACTCACATGGTCATTGCTGGAGTGCAAACCCTCATCGCCTTTCACTTTGATTATTTCAAAAACTTCTTAATTGGTCTCCTGGGCTCAAGTCTCTTACTGCTCCACTCATATGCTACATACTGCTGCCAAAGTAATTTTCCTTAAGCGCAGATCTGACCATGTGACTCCCCTACTCAATAAACCCTCGTGGCTTCCTATTGCCTCTAGAACAAAATAAAAACTCCTCTGTTTAGCTTTTAAAACCCTTTACAACTTGGTCCTAGCCTATTTTTCCAGCCTCATTGGACATGATGCCCTCTCCTGAACTTGGCGATCTAGACAAACTTGTCTTTGCTCTATTATGCATACATGTCTCTTCATCCCTGCCTATCTGCCTCTGTCCTGGCTGACCCTCATGCCTAGAATACATTCCCTCTTAACCTCCATGTCAGGGAGTTGCTTTCTTCCTTAAAGATGCATCTCAAGTACCATCTTTTGCAGAAAAACCTCCCTGATTCCCACAGCTGTTGACACCCTCCCTCCCAAACTATCATGTATCTAATTATTTTGTACAGATTTGTTTTGAATCACTTTATATTTATATTGTATTCATTTCTACATGTGCTTTCCCTGCCTTCCCCTTACCCCCTCCCTCCCATAAACCCATTGTCAGTAGGGTATTTCATTCTTTGCACTTAGAATCTCAGTGTTTACTTAGCACAGTGCCTGGTGCATTATAGGTCCTTTGTGTATATTTGTTCATTTCTACTTTATTTATTGATTGATCTAAGAACCTGGAGGCTTTTCAGTATTAAGAGATATGTATGCCCAAAGTCAAACAACTTGCAAGTGTCTGAGTTTTATATCACCTTTCCGTTGATATAGTAACAGTCAAAAATTCTGCCATTTGAGGAACATCCCAGCTAAAGAATAACAGGTCTACATTAGCATCTCTATAAGGTGATGATTCTCCCTTAATCGACAGTAGCCCTTAAAGATTACTATGTCAAAAAATGTAAGGAAATTGGATTAGCTAAATTTGCTTCCCTGAAAAGAAAGAGGAAATTTGACCTCCAGTGACTATGTCCATAAATGTATCCATGGAAAACTAAAGTGATTTTCACAAGTCCTAGATGTACCTTTATTTTAACTTTTTTCTTTATTGATGGATTCAAAGGGGGAGGTGAGATGGAGGGTGATTTATTCCTTTTGAACTGGGTATTAGCCCTCCTGATGATTAGTGTGTATCCCAATATTCATAGCCCTTTCAACACTGGCTGTTTTGAGGAGAAAAACCAATAGGGAAAAGAGACCTGCCTACCATAACACCACCACCACCAAATAGCTGCTAACCAACTACTACCAACAGGTAGGCATCACAGGGAGTGGCAGCACCCATTAGAAGACCAGTTTTGCTTTCAATCCGACCCTCATAGTCATCATCTGGGGAAGCAACACCTGTGGAGAAGGGTCAAGCCATCCCTCACCAACTGTTGACAAAATGCCATCCACAGGAGATGTCAGCCTAACCGAAATAGTAGGATACCATGAGGGAAAGAGAGGAAGTAGTATATGTCAGGCAAGTCAAACCAATGGCACCATCAAGATCACTATCTTCCCAAAGACCCTAATGCAGATAGGCCAGGGCCATAAACACAAGAACCTATAGAAGAGTCATGATTCCAGCCCACTGTCCATCACCAGTGGAGATAAAACCTGGTAACTGCTCCTGTAGGAGCTTAAGAAGCTACTGAAGACCTAGGAAATAAAGTTATTATTAGAGCCCCAAAAACTGTCAGATGGATCAATATCAGAACCCCACAACATTTACTCAGAGGAAATGACATTAATGAAGAAGCATTCATCTATTTTTACTTTGTAGCATAAAGACCAAGGGACTTTTCCATCTCACTTGCTGTTGAAACCTTCTATACGGATTTCCCCCCGGTAGAATAGGAGTTCATTGAAGTCAGGGACTGTCTTACTTCTCTATTTTTGTCCCCAGTGCTTGTCATAGTTCTTTGCATATAGTGAATTTTGAACAAATGTTTTCTTTATTCATTTGGCAATCATATCATTCTTCAGTCCTGGAAAAGTTGACCATCCTGGAGGCACCTCATAAATGCCAGATGTTCTGGATTACGACTAAAGGACCTCATTATCAGATTGCTACATGCCCTCATAGTACTTTTATCTACAACAATTTTATATCTATGAAAATTCCTTTTGAGTATGAGCTGTGTCTTTCTTTCTTACACTACTATGAAGGAGTTGGAATCTGTCTTTAAAGGAAACTATTTCCCTTATGAAAAACAAATCTTTCCCCATCTCTTACAATATTGAACAATACTCAATACTTCCAAAGCACTCCATATACATTATTTCACTTGATCATCACAATAGCCCCATGAGATTCTGTAGTGGAAGAAATACGAATTCCACTTTATGGATGAAGAAACTGATGCTGAATGAGTCGGCCAAAGTCATACAACTAGTAAATGCCAGAAAAGGTCCTTGACTGTAAGTCATGGAATGATAGAATGTTAGAACTAGGCAGAAACCTGGAGATCCACCCTCTTCTTTTGCAGACAAAGAAGCAGAGTGGTCAGATCACATGACATTGTTTTGTTTTTTCCTATCACATTATTTTTGCCCCAACAATCACTAAGGAAATGAGAAAAACCTAAAGCAGGCATGTTACACTACTTTGGGACACTATGCCAAGAGAAAGATCTGAGATAAGGATATTGATGGGGTAGGAATTTTGGAGGAGCATAAAAATATGGAGAAATGCTAAATCCTAGAAAAGTAATTATAAGATCATGATGGATTTTTATTTATTAACTAGGTGCCACAATATCCTGGAAACAATATCAAAAAATAATTTTCAATTGAAATGAAATATTTTACCTCTGGATATAATACACCAAGCAACGTATTCCCTACCTTAACCTGCATCACACTAACTTTTTTTTTTATGGCAGATAGCTCCAGAATCTCTTGTTGTATGCCTAAGTATTACAGAGTTCTTTTACAGCATCCTTGATTGCTTCAAAAACCCTGGAGTTCTGTTTTACATATGCATGTGTTTCTTTGTGAATGCTCTTGGGCATCTCTTTAAACAATGACTATTATTCCTAGGTATCAACAGTGTCAACACAAAATTCTCCTCTTGATGTTACAAGCATCCAGAAACAATTAGATTTGATCTCTCAAGATCACAAGCACCACTCTTAGAACCAGAACCTCAGGTGGGCTCACTCAGATTGAATAGATGACAGATGTTTGTGAGGGAAATTTTGATTTGATGGCAATGACCTCAGAACCCTGAGGCAGACACTCCCACCTCTCCTTTAAGTTGGTCAAACAGAGAAGAAAAAACTTTCCTGGCTTTAGAGGGCTTTTCTTTGCTCATCAGGAGATGCCTTATATCAGTTCATGAATCCTAGGCTGAGGCGAGCTGATCCAATTCACACTGTGCAGAAACAAACCCCATTGACTCCAGGGAGAGTTAACCTCTTTATTCACCAGGAAGAAAACAAAGGCATGAGTAGCGAGCAGAACACTCCATATTCCGTCCTTTACTCTAAGATGCTACATTACAGTGTTCTCCCTACAAAGGAACAAAGTTATGTCTGGCTTGACTTTGTTTTGTTTTGTTTTTTACTCAAGTCTGGAAACTTTGGGTTCCAAAGCAAGTAAGCACAGACCACTTCAATAGAAACTCTTTCAAATCTCAGATTTTCTTTATGAGACATTCCAAAATCTATTGAAAAAGAAAATAAGTTTTTATTAGCCTTTAGAAACAGAATTGAAATTTTGTAATTGTTAGCTTTCTGATCACTGAAAAGAAATTGGTTGTTGTTTTAGTATTTGTATGTCTAATGCTGGCATGTAACAGACACTTAGTAAACATTTATTAACTATTTATTGCCTTTTTCTTGCAATTAAGACTCATCTGTGACATTTATCCAATGAGAAATTTGTGTATTTCCTCTCTTCACACAGTGCATTATTCCTTTATAGGAATTATATATTATAGAAAATAACAGAATTCTGTGAATAAGGTTGAATAAAGATGCTCTTTTCTGAACAAACTAGATTTCCAAAAAGTACTTCAAATGAGTAGGAGCAACAACACCACAGCCCTCATTGTGACAGAAAATCTGGATGGAAGGCACAGAGAAAGGAAACACATAAATGCCAGGATATTTAAATTGCATTCTTATCCTATCCCCTTTATCTCAATCACATGAATAGAATGCATTTTCAATAACAGATGTCTAGGCTGCTGGTATGTAAAAATAATACTAACCTAACATATTTGTCATAATAAATAAGGGAAGGTAAGGGACATCAAACTAAACCTTATTTGCTTTATACCACATGGAGAATATATGCAGTGGAATTCTCATTTGCAAGTGTTTAGTCTATCAAAAGCATCATTAGGTTATACTTTCCAGGCAGCATGCAGAGTAAACTAACTAATGCACAACCCGACTGCAGGTGTTGATTAGACATTTGTGCTCAAAATGAGAATTAAACAGACACTGCTACATCTCAATTGGCCCTTTTTTAGTCCAGATATAGTTAATGAATTCTATAGGGATTGAGAGATCCACAAAAATTCAAATTTCAATGAGAAATATAGAGCAGAAAAAGGAAAAAAATACTAAATTACTTGAAATAAAAGTCCTGGAAATTCAAGTACTAAAGACTCAGTCCTGTATAAATTCTTAGCTTTTTACCTAGAAGATTTCAAATATTTTATCTTTATACTAAGGGTTAAAGGAGACATTTGTATTGACCTAAATATAACTGATCATCCCACAATAATATTCCTTTCCTCTTCTAAAGCTTGCATTGGCTTTTGCAATATTTGGAAATGTTTAAAATACGGAACATTTTAAAATTGTTATTTTCAGATACTTGCCATTTATTCCCTAGGGTAACTGAAAATTGCTACTGGATATTCTCATGTCCTGCTAATGTACACCAAGATTTGGGTGGGATGAGTGGGAGTAATCCCAGTATGAAGAGAAGGGAGGACTGCTAAGGGAATGTTGGAGGAGGGAAGGGAGAGTAACTCATAGGATGATTGAACAATTGGTGTTACATGATGAGACAGCAAGGGTATGTGCCCTTATCAACTGCCTATGTTATTCCACATAGTGATTGCTCAAAACATTTTATTCTATTTTTTTCTCTCCTAATTGCACCTCACCCTCACCCCACACACTTAGAGTAGCTGGTCTGGTCTCACCCTCCTTCCCCCCAACATACAAACAAATGATTAGAATAGCTGACCTGACCCCAGACATCACCGAGAAGATGGATGCTGTTCAACATGGCCTCCCTTAGTTGCCTCCCTCATTTCCTTTAAAATTTTCAAACTTGATCTCTCACTCTTTCCTCTTCCAAAACAAATGATGTCCCAGTCTTCACTAAGGGTAATCGTTTCAGTTGTTCCCTTTATCTCTCATCAGTCTCCCCTTCATTTATTTGGAATATGATTTTTTTTCCCATTGGTTCCTTCCCATCTTCCCACAGCTATGTTCAGGACCCAACATTAAAAAAATATAATTGTTTTCCTTAACTTTTATATCCAGTTGTTGTTCTACCCCACTACTTCTCTTAACTGCTAAATTTATTGATAAAGGTGTACACAGGTAAGTCCTTCTGTCTCTTTGAATTTTTGCTTTCTGATTTCCACTGCCAAAACCGCCCATTTATCAATCAATTAATAAGTATTTATAAGGCACTGAGCAAAAGTGAGAAAAACACTGTGCTGAGTACTTGGGATACAATGAAAAAGAATTGCCCATGCCTTTAAGAATATTATATTCTGATGAGGGAGAAAATGGGCAAATATATATGTATATATATAATATATGTTGTTACTTGTCCTTTGTTTTTGAAGAGGGCCAATGACATCAAGGGATGATGTTTTAACTCATGCATGAATTGGATTTAAGTGAGGCAGAGTTGTACCAGGTCTTCAGCCTCATTTTTCTCTTCCAGGGTCCATATTATACATGATGGTGCAAACTCCTTTTGTTTCTTGTTGGCTCTTTATCTAACATTCTATACAACTCTTACCCCTTGGGAGTTCTCTGCTTTCAACCAAAGTGCAACAGTAATTGTGTGACTTCACATCCAGAAGCCAACCTATTGTGTGTTTCCCTCAAACCAAGGGCCATGAGGGCCATACACCAAGCCTTTTCTCTGTTGCTGTTTGCCTTTATTTTTTTTTTAACTGCGATTCCTGTGAAGCTCTGAACTTTCCTGCACTACAGTAACTTTACTGAAACTGTTCATTCTGAGCTTTCCAGTCACTTCTCAGTCATCAAATCTAGTGGTCATTCTTCAGATCCTTAGTCTTGCGAATCTCCCTGTAGTCTGTTAAACTCTCAACCACTCCATTATCAGATCATTTCCTTCCTTGGCTTCACAGGTCCAGTGGTTCTCCTCCCGCTTCTTTCACTATACCTCATCTGTTTATTCAATCAATAATCAATCAAGAAATATTTCTTAAGCATCTAATAAGTGACAGGTACTATGCTAAATTCAGGTGTCCCCCAAGGGTATGTCTTTGTGTCTGTTCTCTTTATTGTCTTTCTCTTAACAATATCATTTATCCATGAGACTTCAACTGAAACCTCAGTCCAAGTGACTCACATATCAGTAACATCAGCCTTGATCTCTCTTCTGAGCCATGGATCTGCATCTCTAAGTGCCTAGAGGACATTTTCAAAATCATAATAGCTGTCCAATTTTTTTGGTTTTCCCTTAAAGCTACAGCATTTCAATAAATACTCCTTTGCTTCCTGAATTCCCCATCCCCACCCACATCTACTTTAACTTAGCTCTCAATACTAAAGGATTTGGATTGAAGAACAGAACCTAAATTAGAGAGATAAAAATATTAGAGGCACATGAAGTCTGCCAGAGGAGCCCATAACACCTGAGAGACCAAGAGAAGGCAACATATTCCTCAATCAGCCACAGCACTGAGTGTTCATTCACCCACTGGGGGCTATGAGAGGAAAAGTAAATGTCCTGATAGCACTCTGTTTTGCTTTGGTTTGCTTGAAAAAAGAGGTCAGAAGTGGGGTTTGCCACTTTGTCTAATAAAAGATCATACAGAGGTAAGGGATGCCCACCCTGGGGACTTTAATGTGCCCATATTATTCATTCTTAATATTTAACTAAAGAGTTAAAAAAATGTGCCTTTTAAAGTGGATTAATGGGCACAGCCAATGAGTTGCCAAATGGGAATAGCCAGCAGGCAAGATTTGATTAGGGAAGCCCACACATGAAAAGAATTGGAAGAGAGACCACTAGGTCTCTGAGAA
The DNA here is from genome assembly GCA_028658325.1 of Potorous gilbertii. NCBI lineage: Eukaryota > Metazoa > Chordata > Mammalia > Diprotodontia > Potoroidae > Potorous > Potorous gilbertii. The sequence continues at coordinate 71,932,923 of CM053774.1, read as the reverse complement.
ACAGATAGTTCAGTGTTTACTCTATAGCACCCTCTGGCATTGGGTGCTAAAATGAGTAGGTAGGGATAAGCATTTGACAGCTTGAGGTGCTTATTACCAAATAATAGACAATGCCACACATGAAAATCAATTGAAAAGTCAGAAAGAACCAAACATAATGAAGAAAAGACTATTATCACTTATTTGGAAATCCAAATCTCATCTTCAAAAAATGAAAATCACATCTGCAAAGGTAGGAAAATATAAGAAAGATTTAGAAGAAATATGTAGAAGGATGGTGCATGATATAGTGGAAAGGAAATCAGGTGACATACTTGGGGGAGAATGCTTCTAATACTTTATTTAATTTATTTTTTATAATAACCAAAATTTCCTGCCCAGGCTCAGAGCCAGGAGGGACTGGATGGAAAAGTAGGATTAGATGGCAGTTAGTTTTTTTGCTTCATATATTTTCCACTTAATTGGATTGCATCAGCCTCTGGAGGCCATTAAATAGTAAGGAGTTTTTTAGATTGAGATTTTTAGATATGGTTCCAATTTCAATACAATATACTCTCATGGGTGCATTGAAAAAAATCAGTGATAAGTGTTTGTGAAGCATGTGAATTCCTATAGAAAGGTGCTATGCAAACAGAGGCATTATCACTGTAATTATGTACAATGATCACATTGTTTTGGAAAATGAAAGATCATTGGAAAATTAAAATTTTTTATCCTTTATTAAATACAATGGTTTTTTATATTTGTGGGATAATTGATGGATGGCAGTCTTTGTGTAAGGTAGAAGGGAGGGTATTCCATAGTTATTCATGCATTTCTGCTGTCTGGAGACATAATTTTTACTACTTTTGTCTCTTTGACACTTTGCTGTTCATTGGGGAGGAAACACTTCACAAGGGATTGCATTGTTCCAGGGAATACAGTACCTTGTGGTATTTTTCAGTGACTGTAAGATCAGGCATGTATATGAAAAACACTGTCAATAACAGAGCTGGTTCTTCCATTGAATGCATAAAAATAAGATTTATAACTGTTATGTCATGCTGTTCTTTTAATCATTTGGTTCACTCTCCCTTCCTCCCCTGCCCATGATTTATCCCATCTTAATAAGCATGAAGAAGTCAAAACACAAAACAAAATCAGCTTCTTTCAATTCCTGATTAAGTTTGGAAGGGTGGTATAACAATTTCTTGCCACAAATGGGGTGCTGAAACCTCCTGGCATATGGTCAGCTGGATGTCTGCCCCTTTAACTATAGGCCAACTGGGCATGCTGCAGGTATAGGCCAGTTCCATGTCTTTCCTAGGCCATCCATGGAGGTTCAAGTTTGTAATGGAATAGCTCTAGACTCGAGATAGACTGATCAGATCTTCAGTGGTGGGGGTTAGAGGGAGAAGTCAAACTGATCACGTATCTTGGGAATTCAAGGAATCACTAGATGGTCAGGTAGTTTTCGTGAATTATAAAGGATGGGAAATCTTTTTTTCTCAGAATACAGCACAGTACCTGAAACAAAGTAGATGAATAAGTGTTCCTTAAATATGCTTAACTTTCAAAGAACACACATTTTCTAAAACAAAGTAATTAGCATAGTTAGAATTAGATCAACAGTTCATCTATCCTAGCTCTTAAGGAGTTGCCTTTGTTTTTTGAAAGACGTACATCATATAGACAAGTATAGTAGAAGAAAAATGGAGAAATATAGGATTATTAATTAGGGGCATATGAAAGGACATCACAAAGTGGATGTCAGCAGAACTCAATTTTAAAACAAGACACACATTCTGAAATGTAGAGATAAGATGATACAAGAAGAAATGTATAGGATGTACCATGATATGTGGGCAGGAAATGGGATGATGATGTGGCAAATAAGACAGAAGAAATGATCAGATATTTTTTTGAGGGGGCAGATGGGGGTAGAGAAGAAGAAATAGGAGAAACATGGAAGCCAAGGGGAAAAAAGGATATCTAGTAGGAAGGGATTGTATCGTAAATGCTTTTTTGCTTATTGTTAATGTATTTTTGCTTCTTAAAGGAAAGATCTTTCTCATCCATTAATAAACACGTGTGACCTGCTTAAATCACATGGAAGTCTCAGTTACATGAGCCAGGTCACATGGAACAGGAAGGGATGGAACAGGAAGAGGTGAGGCTGGAGCAGAGCTGAGAGGAAGTTAGTCCGAGAGTAGTCAGAACTGAAGGATACAGGCAAGCAGGTAGTTGACTGTGAGTTCATATTTGTAGGAAGGCTTGGGGCTGGTGTTGTCCTCTGCACTGTTATGTCATTGTGTATAAATTTTTGTTACTATGATGGATTTGGCTTTCTGGCTCCTGAATAAATGTTTTGGTTCTGTCTTCCATATGGAGAGTCTGTTGCATTTTGCAACAGGTGCTGTGAATATTACCTTGATGCTATAGGGTTACCCCATAGTATTAAGAGATAGAAAAGATCCAAAAGGATGAGAACCAGGGAAAAGAAGACCATCAAATGTATCGGAAAAGAGATTACTGGTTTTTACTTTTTTTAAAGTCCCCTATACATCAAAATATAACAACACTTTTTTGTGGTAGCCAGGATCCATAAGATTAGATACTAGACTGAAAGTAGATAGCGATTGGATAATGGCTCTACATGTTGTAGTAAATTATTGTCATGGAATATTACTGTTCTGTAAGAAACTGTAACTAAGAAGAATTTATAGAAACATGGAGAAATTTATAGGCACTTATGTAAAATCAAGTCAGCAGAGCCAAGAAAATAATATATACAATGAAACTCAAAACAATAAAAATGAATGATACAAAATTACAAAGAACAAGCTTGGACCCAAAGAAGAAACATGAGAAGCTATCTCCATTACCCTCATTCTTTTGAAGAAGTTGAAAATGCATGGATGCAGAACCATGCATGAAATGTTAGATTTTTTTTTTTTGATGATCTGATTGGTTTTGCTGATTTTTTTTCCTTTTTTTTTTTTTTAAACATCTTTGTTATATGGAATAGTTTTTTTGGATAGGAAAGAGAGAACATTTCTGGATACAAGTGAATTATGGAAATTCAGATGATATAGAAACTAAATAAATAATTTTCATAAAAAGGGATCATTGGTAATGTTAAAAGGACTAGTATCAATAGGTTTCTGGGAATGGTAGTTATATTTCATGTGGGTGAGTTTCGATATAGGGAAGGTAGTGAATGTAGCAGTTTGACAATCAATGACAAAGACAGGGGCTGACTGACTTGGTGGGGTCTCATGAACAATATGTGTGTGTGTGTGTGTGTGTGATATACCTGAGCATATTTGTAGACAATAAGGAAGAAGTCAGTAGAAAATGATTGAAGATGGGGAGGATGTAGAATGAACTATTGGGCAATGGGAACAAGGGAAGAAGTAATTAGTATCTTCTTTACCTAACATCTTTCTAGGTCTTTCTGAGATGTAGTTATTTTATACTACTTAGGAAAGTGATTGATGTAGTCTGAAATGATTTGAATAATACAGTACTAGGATTATGTCTATTGCAGAAACATTGGGAGAGGAATCCAGCCACAGCTTACAGTGGTCATTAGTGATCTGCCCCTGCCTCAGCTGATATGTCAAAGGTCACATTGAGGGTGAGCCTGAATGACCAGCTGAGGTTGAGGTCATATGTTATTGCACATTTTGGTGTGAGCCATAGTATCAGTCTAATAATTTAGAGGAGTCAAGTGGAATTTATAACTGGCCACTTACAAATACTTAATGATAACCTGGTGCTCTTTTCCTGCGGCCAGTGACACAGTGAAAAAGCAGTAAGGAGATCAGATAATCCCTGGAGGGTGACATTTTAAGCTCCAGTATTCTTAAGTCAGTCCACTTGAGGGCTTCAATATTCTACTGGGAATAATACAGATTTAAAATAATGTTTGGCAATCCTTTAAAAAAAACGTACCAACCCAAGCTCATAATTGCAACTACTGTTACACAAAATAATGACAACTGAGTAGCTTAAAAATGAAATAATCAGAATTCAGAATAAGGCTCTATAGTCAGCAGTGAATATTGGGTAATAGGGGTTACAGTGCTGGTTTCTTACCTGTTATTTTATAGTCTTTTGTCCAGAACTGTGCCATTTAAATTGATGTAGGAAAAAAACCTTACCTTTGTTATTTACCTATATGATCTTGGTCAAGTAACAATCTCCCTTGGCCTTGATTTATTTATCTTTAAAAGGAGGAGGCTGGATTACATGGACTCTGAGGTCCTTTAAAACACTAGATCTATGAGCTTCCATCAATTCAGTCCAATAGTTCTTTTGTAATTTATAGTCTAAATGAGTTGCCTGAGGCAATGAGAGGTTAAGTGTCCTGGCATTTGTCATACAGTTACTGTGTGTCACAGGCTAGACTTGAATCTAGTTCTTGACACTGGCATGCTCATTATCTATTGACTCTCATTGCATAACCAATAATATGGGAGGTAATTCTGTACTTCAAGTCTATGTGAATAATACTTTACTTTTCTCCTTATTACTCTGATGGAATCATAGTCAGTTGTATTATTTCAGAAGAAAAATGTTGGTAAAGAGTATTATTTCTATATTTTTATGGTGATTTCCCTGGGGTGGGGGAAAACTTATTTTCAGTTCACAGGGATGGAAAGCAAACCTATGGCTTGGTTGGGTACATTTAACAAATATAACAAAAGGATTTTATCAAAGGTTAATTTTGAGATGTTGGTAGGGATAGGAGCATTAATTTTTGAGGAAAAGAACAATCTCCACTCTATATTCTGCCCCAGCATTGAAAAGGAAAGAAGAGATTGAAAAGGAAAGGATTTTAATACCAGTCATGTATAGCTACAATGGTCATACTATTTATTCCTTTGAGATTCCCTCAATCACTTCAGAGCAGAATTCAACAAATACGAAGTTGGCATTACCTATAGAGGATGTAATCCTTGATTCATGCTATGTCATGGCGAAATCTTGATTGAATCACTTAGAGTAAGGAACACATTCACACAGTTCATTTTTTTTGTTCTTATCGAGGTCTAGAAACCCCTATAGAAAGCAAAAGCATCTATAGGGCTCTATGTAGGTCTAATACTACCACCAATAGTTTATCTCAGTGATGTGAGAAGCTAGATCTATTGGATGTCTTCACAAACCTGAGAAAATGGGATCATAGGTCTGGCATAAAATACTAACCAAGACAAGAAGCAACAGAATTGTAGCTGGTTTAGTGGAAGGAGCTTTGCAGCCAAAGTCAGAAAGCCCGGGTTTGATTCCTGCCTTGCTTCCTAGCTAGTTGTATAACTCTAAGCAATCCAAGTCACTTCCTTGAATATCCATTTTCCCTTTTATGAAATGGAAATAAGGGCACTTGTGATACCTACCTCATAGGACCTTAAAAATACATGTGAGTTATTATTTTAACAACATATAAGTAGCAAATACATTGATTAAGATACTGAATTCTCAGAACAGAAACTAACTTACAGAATCCACTTCCAAATGCCATCGTTATTACACATCACCTGGTTCTTATTTACTAGGGCTCATATCTCCATTCATCAGTTTTCCTTCCACTTTGCTATCTTCCCTACCACTTTTATAGGGTTTGGAGGATTAGTACCTATGGTAATGCTGTCTATCCCTACAACTCCACTTAATTCCCTTTATTTTCTATGATGAGAACTCTTGTGCTCTAATCTTAAATAAACCATTTAATTCTTCATATAACCATCTTCTACTTAAGTCAATACATATTCCATCCATGGAACTTAACAAAAGTGATCATGTAGACAATACTGAAAATTTGGATGAACAGGGATAGTTTGTAATATGTGTGTGTGTATATATATATATACACACACACACACACACATATATATATATACCTAATAAATACATATATAATAAATATTACTTTATTATTATATAGTATTATACAATATTGATATTAATATATAATATAGTTATGCATTCTGGGTGACAGAGAACTACAAAGAAAGAACCTTTAAAATATTTCAGTTTGTACTTCCTTGTTACAGAAGGAGTAGACACTAAAAATCCACTTTATCCTTTTTCCTAGACCCTCACAGAGTGGTTGATAATGTTACAAATAAATGAAACAGTCGCTTACTGACTTGATATTAAGAGAGACACCAGGGATTTCGCTACTGTTTTTAGACTGTTTTTAGAAAAAGGCCATATCTTCAAGGAGAGAAATATTGTGCCAGATTTTAATTTCTGCTTTTACCCCATAGTACTCCCACTGACATCAAAGAGCCTTCCACACAAGGAAAAGGCCAATGAGGCATAGAAAGAAAGAAAAGGGAACTGTACCTTTTATTTTCACAGTTTCAGTGTTTATAAAAATCTTTCTTCCAGCTCCACATGGAATACCAAAAATTAAAAAAAAATGAAAAATGAGGTATGTGTGCGGGTACTTTTCTCCATGCTCACTTTTGCCTGGAAGGTTGTAGGAAACATCTAAGTGTTGTCTTACTTGGGGTTTTGCAGTCCTGAACCACAAATTCTTGGCTCAGAATTTTCAGATACTTTAAAGGAATGTTGAAGTTTTATCTTCATGTCTACTTATGTGTCTGTGGTTCAGATCATGCCTATGACATACCTGGAGCTAAACTAAAATAATAAATATTAAAATCCAGAAATTTACTTATCCAAAACTCCATCAGTCCTTTAGCTGAGTATTTATAAATCACCTATTTTGTTCAAGGCATCGAGGATATAAAGACAAAAACAAAACATCCCTTCTTCTCAGGGAGTTTCCATTCTTTGAGGAAAAACACCATTTATACAAGCTATGAATATATATATATATACATATATTATAACATATTATATATAACATATATATAATATGTATAAATAAATATGACATGTAAATGAAAATAATGTGAAACAAGTTCTTAACTCAAAATGTGTGAGCTTATTATATAGATGTATGTATACATATATACACATATTATGTGTTTCATATATGTATAATTATATTATACATCCTGGAGTATGTATAAATATTATATCATACAAATCAGTATTACTGCTTTCCTTTTTCATTTTGTGTGTTTTATTTTAGGTATTTTAAAACATTCTGAGGTCTAAACCATATCACAAAACAAATTAAGAACTCCCAGTTTAAGGTAATTTCTGAGAATATTATGAGTTGAGAGAGTAGGAAGGGCTAAATAGAGGACAGGACACTTAAGCCTAGATTTGAAGGAAGAAGAAATTCTAAGTTGAGGTGAACAAGGAGAGTTTTTACAACATTGAGGACAACCAGTAACAAAGGCATGAAGATAGGAGATTGAATGTTGTATGTAAGGAATGTAAGCCACTTAAAGGAGAGTAATGTGTCAGAATTTTGAAAAGGTTGGATCCAGGGTATTTTTAGTTTGGGGGTCTCTCTCCTCTCACCTAAATGAGTTTTGTCACAGTTTCATTCCCACAAAATCTAACCTAAATGTCATTAAAAATAATAAATTCTATCTTAAAAATAACATTCCATAAAAAATTAAGGTTAAAATTCTATGTCAAATAATAACATTTTATTTTTAAAAACCCAGAAATTCAAAAATTTGTTTTCACTGGGAGAGTTGTTCCCAGTTTCTAATAGAGTGCTTAGTTTCTACATTTTAAAGAGTGTCCTCATATTTGCTTTAAAGACAACTTATAATGTCCTGGTTTGAAATTTGAGTTTTCTTTGATACTTAAAATAAGATTAGAGGGAAGAAAATGGCATGCCTTCAAATCTTTCAATCTGAAGAAACATAATGACCCTACAAACAAATTAAAATAAAAATTCACCTTCACTTCATAATGTAACTAAAAGCCGAACTTGGAGAAAAGATGATTTTTAGCCTCGTCCGTTATCCCTTACAGGTACATACAATTAAATGGATTCAAGTCAAATGACTGTGTCAAAATAGAAGTTACACACAGTATCAGAACTCACACTTTCATTGTTCTCATTAAAAACCACTTTACTAAAGAAAGTTAAAGGTATATATTATTTCATTCCTTTCCATTGAGAATATCCATCACTGTGATTTAAAATTTTTCATTAAAAAAAAAGTTTAGGAGTTTTCCAACAGATTCCCTTTTATATGTAAAAGAGCTGGGAAGCTGTAAGTAAAAGAAGAACCATAACAGAGGAAGGACTAATATTTTAATGTACAAAAGGTAATGGTGGTGATTTTAATAACGGCCCAGGACTCCAGATAGGGAAAGCAGAGCCCCAGGAGACCTGCATACTGGAGTCCACTAACCAAAATGTCCCCTCACCCAAAATGTCACGTCTCCTACTGGAAACCTTACTGGAGCCAATTGTTAAGCTAATCAGGTAGCAATAGAGATGCAAAGAAGGAACAACTAAATTCTCCCAGCATGCCAGGAAAGAAACATGTGTTATTATTTAAATTTTCACACTTCTCTGCAAAGGGTGTTGAGAGACAAGTACACCATGGAGTTTTATAGCTAAAAGACCAAGTGATTGAAGAAGATATTCAAAATCCCCAGTTGGAATGAACCTTTAAAATGATCTAAAACCATTTATTTCTTACTGGTACCTTTCTCATGCATATGGATGAGGAAGCATTCTTGATAATACCTTTTGTCACTCATGGATTGTTTCAGGTTGGGCAGCAACTGTGCTCTCCATCCTACATAACATCTATGCAAAAAATCTGTCCATTCAGTCAACTCAGGTATCTGCATATGCATAAATGAAAGCCACAGGTAGCCCCAAGTTCATTTTAGGAAGTAGCTTCAGCATTTTCCTTTAACAGATTATTCATTACAATTGCTAAAATAGAGAACCAACTGTAATTTGGTTTCTTTTTTCCCCCCTCTCTATCCCTTGTACCTGTTTTTCTGATGGTGTTGCAGGAATGACATAATTACAATGCAAAGGAGAACAGATCAATAACTTAGATAAACTGGATCTTAAAAGATAGATATGTTCTATAAATAAATTCAATTAATATTAGCCTAAATCCAGCACTGGACTCGGTGAAGTCATACAGACATAGTAGGGAAATGACAGTTCTCCATGTGAGCTGTCATAGTAAATAATTATTTGAATTGTTGTGAGTGGGTCAGAACCTGATTTTTTGTGAGTAAATGCCAAAGTAAAGGCAGAGATGAAAAACCTAAATTCTTTATTTTTTCCCTTGTAGCACTAACCTTCTTTCTTTATTTCCACAGATCCCAAAAGATACCAAAATAATTGAACTTTATGAAAATTTCTTCAAGAGTAATTCATTATTTCATAACTCACACATTAAAATTTTAAACCCTCCATCTGGTGGACATGACTTGACCTCTTTTGATTTATAGGCAACCTGATTTCACAGGTAAGCACATTAGTTTTCCTTTTACCACCTGGCTGAAATGAGAACAGCTGAGTCAAGTCTGTTCTCCAGTAAACTCCTCTTTGTATGATCAACATGCCATTAGTAGGGAGGGAAAATTGCAAAGGGGGGAGGGTTCAATTTCTGTATAATCAAGACTAAAATAAAACTGTCTCTACAGCCTTCAACCTGTTGGGAAAGATTTCATTTTAAGAACATAAAAATTATGAGACAAGGAACCACTCATTCAATGTTATGTTCTCTCTCTCTCTCTCTCTCTCTCTGTCTCTCAACAAAATGGAACTCTGGTGGTGTTCATTAAGGCAAGAGATGAATAGAGGATGATGTCATATTTCTCCAATAAAACAAATGAAAACAATGAGTTGATCCCTACAGTCAGTATGATATCCCAGAAATGTGAAATGGAATAGATGGGAGTTTAGAGGAACTGTACTTATTTTTTGTTAGAGGAAGACCAGAGTCCTCTGTGTCTCAATTTCCAAACAAATTGTAGAGTCATGAAGGATATCTACAATCCATCTCATTTTCACTCATCTTCACACCTGAACTCTTAAAGTACTTGTGCTCTAGCTAGCTGGTATGCTGAAGCCAGCTCATATTAGGCTCCAGAAAACCAAATGTTAAAATTTTCAGGACTATCATTTATACCTCAAAAATAGGCAAAGGCTACAAATCTGGACTTGATTCAATGTTTGGTGATTGCTTAGACTCAAAAACACAATGGAGAAAATTTTAATAATACAGATGAAACTTAAAAGTGTGTTTTGCATACATTGTTTTCATTTTCTTTCAGAAAGTTTATTGTTCACCATTTACCAGGCCACCCCTCTCTGAAGCACACAGTCCAATTCAACAGATACTTATTAAGCATCTACTATGTTCTAGACAATGATTTAAAAACAAAGTCTACATTCAAGAATTTTTATAACTGGGATAGCAACATGATATAAAGACATACAAGTAAAATACTAATTAGAGTGTTATGAGGTAAAGGAGAGATGTAGACAAGGTATTTAAGGGAAATGTGAGGAAGAGAAGCACTTTAGTATGTTGTTGAAGAATGACTAGTAGTCCAATTTATCCCAGTGGAGTGGGGGGAGGGAGAGAGAGGAAAAGAAAGAGACAGATATGGGGGGAAGAAAGAGAGAGAGAGAGAAATACAGACAGAGAGACAGACAGAGAGACAGAAACAGACAGAGATAGAGAAGCAGAAACAGAGAGATAGAAATAGAGACAGAGAGACAGAGACAGAGTCATAGACAGAGAGAAAAAGACAGAGAGAGTATTGGTTAACTACTGTGTGCCTAGTAGCATGCGAAATACTGAGTATATAAAGTAAAAAAAAATGTCATTGCCCTCTGAAAGCTTACATTGTACTGGGAGAAAACAACAGGTATACAGACAGGCATGTTATAAATTGTAAACCATCGGGTCCCAGATCTCTGCCTTCTTACTAAGAATACATTTAAAAGAGGGATTAAGAGGGAAAATTAAGCTGAAGATGATTGTGAAGTGACTAAGGAAACTGTATTTTAGTGCAACAGCAATAAGGAATCACTGAAAACTGATGATCAGAGGAACTACCTGGTCATTTTTGTGCTTTAGGAAGATTGTTTTGGCAGTTATGTAAAGAGCAGATTTGAGAGGGCACAAAATAGAAATCAGGAGACAAATTAGAAGGATCATTGGGTATTTGATGAGACCCTGAATTAGGAAAGTAGCAAGTAGAAAAAGAAGGACAAATTTGAGAAATTTTTTGTAGATTGGACCAATAGGACTTTGATGCTTGTAGAGTGAGTGAGGTCATGAGGAAGCACAAGCAATGGATATGGACACCTTTCTGGAAGCTTTCTAATCATTGTGGTTTCTTTGTCCTTTGTTCTTGAAAAGGACCATGACACTAGGAAGGTAATGTCATGAATGCAAGTGAATTGGATTTAAGCGAGACAGGACTGTGCAAAGTCACTAGCCTCAATCTCTCCTCCTGAGCCATCTAGGTCCAGTGGCAAAATATAGAGCAGTATGACTGGACATGTCCCCACATGAAATGGAAGAACTTGACCCTCTTAAGTTAAGGTTTTCCCAGATCTCAGTTTGTCTGTGGCAACCACCCATTTGGTGATTAAGTAAGGTAAGAAGTGAAGGAGAAAATAGCCTCTTTTACCTAGTCAAAAAAAAATAAAAGTCAATCTGGGAGGGGAAGGATGACTCTCAGGGTTTCTGGAAAAAATAGAAACAATTATTATTTACATTCCCACTGAGCCATCAGAACCCAAACAATGACCAAAGTAGGCTTGGACTGGTCTAAGTGATTTAGATTTAAGGACCCCAAGTGGCCAGTTCTAGTTCAGCACCACAGCTCCTTCCTTTCTTTCTTTACTGCCTTCTTCACCCTCCTTCCTTTCCCTCTGTCCACATAAAGTGACATACACTTACCTATTGGTGCTCTGCCCAAAGATTGCTGAAACCTTGCAAGACATGTTGGAGTTTATGAGATAGATTTCTTTTTTTCAGGACCATGTCTTTAATCTAAAATATCAGTAATGGAAAGGTAAGGACAAAGGACTGAATAGCTTAAGGGCATAGGTGAGTTTAAAGACTTTTGGCTTTTGTTTGGTTTTAAGGATTCTTATTCTTCAATCCTTTCAGTCATGTCCCACTCTTCCTGACTCTATTGAGGATTTCCTTGGCAAAGATACTAGAGTGGTGTGCCATTTCCTTCTCCAGCTCATTTTACAGATGAACAAACTGACTTGCCTATGGTCATACAGCTACTAAGTATCTGAGGCTGGATTTGAACTCAGGTCTTCCCGATTCCAGACCCTGGGTTTTATCTACTACACACCTAGCTGCCAGATTTTAAGGATAGAGAAGTCCTAAGCATGGTTGAAAGCAATGGGGAAGGTCCCAGTAGTAAGGAGAAACTGAAGATGAGAGTGAAAGGGTAAATGGTTTATGAAATAAACTACCTAAGAAGATGTAGATGAGGACAGGCCACTAATAGAGGGACTGGCTACTTCAAGTCCTAAAACTAAAGCAAAAAGAAATGGGAAAGGTGAAGATGTAGGAAGTTTATGAGGAAAGATGGTAGGGAATCATTCATATGATAGCCCCAATCTTCCAAGTAAAACAGGAGACATTGTTATCTTCTGGAAGGTAAGGGGGGCTGGTGGTAGAGGGTTGGGTGTTTGAGGAGAAAGGATGTTTGGAACCAACAACATTGGACAGTGTGATAGGGAGTCAATCAGTGATGGATAAAGAGGTTGCTGAACAATAGTAAGGGCTCAGCGGGGATAAGACAACCTGATTGTTCTTTTAAATTCCAATTAGCACGCCACAGCTCAGAATTAGGTGCAGAAAAGAATGGTGCTCTTTCCATGCAGTTCTTGTAGAAAACATAGAGGTGAGAGGATACAGAAGAGAGGCAAAGAGAAAGACAGAGAAACTAGATAGAGAGATAGCTATAGAGATAGAACAGAGCCAGAGAGACAGACAGACACAAACAAGGAGACAGAGATGGAGACAGGAGAGACAGATAGAATGAAAGAATGTATGAATATGGATCAGAATCATGAGGGAGAATGGCCCTGCATTCTTCACTTAGTTTTTATTTTTTTTTGTTAATTCCATTTCACTTATGTTCCAATTAAAGACAATTTGTGGAGTAATGAAGGAAGCCTATACTCACTTCCTTCCTTTTAGATTTTTGTTCTCCTTTTTCCTTTTCTTTTTTTTGGGGGAAGGGGAGTGGGATAGTCCTTGCTATAGTTATGACGGCAAAGGATCCTCCTTAATGGATTAAACAGGAGTTACAAGGAATTTTCTAACCTAAGCCTGATCTTGTAGCTGTCTCAAAAAGCTGACTTCAAATTTGCATCAAACAGAAGTAATCAAAAGAAGAGACATCCTTTACTCTGGGCATTCAGATAGATTTTTCCCCTGTCTCCCTGCCCTGAGCTAGGTATGGTACTTATAGATTAAAAATTGCCAGCCAGCCCTTGTTAGGAAGATGTTTTTTAGTCACTTCATCTTAGTAGACAGTAGGAAGAGAGCAAGAAGATGACCTTGGCAGCAGGAAGCAGCTAACAAACAAGAGACACCAACAGAGGCAGTATGATGCCCAGCAGGGAAGATGATGCCCGACAGTGGAGAGTTCAGAGGAGATGTGTGTTTGTCCTTCATTGCCAAAGAAGACCATGCCATTAGAGAAATGATGACATCACTTGCACTTGACTTTGTTTTGAGTGAAGGAAGGCTGTGCAGGTCACTAGCCTCACTTCTCCTCCACAGCCATCTGAATCCAATGACCAGATATTCATCAGGATGACTGGAGATGACCCAGGATGAGGCAATTTGGGTTAAGTGACTTGCCCAAGGTCACACAGCTAGTGAGTGTCAAGTGTCTGAGGTGAGATTTGAACTCAGGTCCGTTCAGAGGAGATACCATTAGAGAGATGCATGATGAAATGGCCAGAGGATGTTGGGTTACCCTAGTCAAGTGTATGTCCTGGTCATTCGTATCTCCATTCAACCCTCTTCCTTCACAGTAGATGACAGTGCATTCTATGTATCTGAGAAGATAGAGGCTATGGAATGTATAGGTGCTTTCCTAACTTCTTTCCTCCCTCACAACTCATGATCTCTCTACTTCTTCACCTTTCCCCACTGCTTTTGCTTCAGTCTACAAACATGAAGTACTCTTTCTTTCCAATCCTTATGTGTCTTCCATGCATGTTCTCTAGTTATGAGAATGCTATGAGTGTAGACTTTCCTGAGTTACCCTGTGGGCGAGAGTAATCCATGAATGAACAGGGGGATTCTTATTGTTGCAGTGGCTAGAATGCTGGGTCTGTAGTCAGGAAGTCCTGAGTTTGGATCTAGCCTCAGATACGTACTAGTTGTATGACCCTAGGCAAGTCATTTAACCCGTTTGCCTCAGTTTCCTTAACTGTAAAATAGGGACAATAACAGCACTTACTCTAACAGGGTTTTGTGAAGAGTAAATGAGATATTTGCAAGTTGCATTAACTACAGTGGCTATTAGAAAGTGAACACTATATAAATGCTTATTCCCTTCTCTCCCCATTCCCACTTCCTGTGCTATTTGACTAAAGGTATTTTGTTTTGAACTAATGTGTTCTTTAACTGGTCTGTAAAACTAAATATCTTGGTGAGGGCTTATAAGTTACGATTTTGAGAGGGTGCTACCCTACAGAGTAGAGCAGACCTGAGAGCCAATGTGTGAGATAGGGTGACTTGGGTATCATGCCAGTAGCAGGAGCTCTTAACCCAGGGACAACAGTCCTGAAAGGCATTAAGTAGAGAAATTTCAAAGGACCTATGTATTGTTTATAATCACACATATATTTATAATATATATATATAATATATTTAATTTAATATACACTTACTTTTTAATTTTAAATGAAATTTAATCTTAATTTCAATATGTTTAATTTACTATATATGTGTACATATATTTACATTTTATAACTTGAATTAAAATATTTAAAACTATTATTTTGAGAAACAGCTCATAGCCTTCACCTGCCTATCAAATGGGTCCATGGATTTTTAAAAAGTGGTTAAGAATCCCTGATCTACATGTTTCTCTCCCCAAAGGGATCACAGTCCCCCAAATGCATAATGGGATTTTTGTTCTGAAATCCATTGGTGAAAATAGTTCCTCAGTGAGGAAATCCCCTTTAATAAAGCAGATACACAACTTCTCTGCCATTTGCCATTTTAAATTGTTGCCTGGAGCACTGAAAATTTTTTGTCCAAAAGAGATTTACGCAGGGTCACATAGCCAGTATGTGTGTCAAAAACAAGGTTTAAAACCAGGTCTTTCTGACTTTAAGGCCTGCTTCCTCTACACCACCCAAGAGGTTTCTCAATGCAATAATATGGAAAGAGAATAATTTGTAGCACAAGAATGAACTGAACTGTTCAGCTAAATAGAGCCTTCCATGTTGACAAGATATAATTGCAAAGAGCATCGGATAGATGGCAGCCAGAGCTCTTTTGTTGTGGCAGACAGAGGGCTGAAAAAGGAAATTTTTGATTGATTTATTTATTTTTAAGTTTGTCTTCATCAACTTCCAGCTGAAGCAGATGATTTTTGACATTTAAAATGTAAGTTCCTGGATGAGAATTTTTTTTGGAGGGGTAATTAGGGGAAATCACCTCAAAATGTGTTACAGAGCATATTGTTCAGTAAAAAAAGAAAAGAAAAGAAAAAAGGAAAGATTCACTTTTATGTAGAACTTTATGGTTTGCAAAGCACTTTTCCTACAACAGCACTGTGGGGTAGGTGGTCAACCCACTTTCAAGATGTAGAAACACAGTCAACAGTTAAATAAATGCTCCATGGTCACACAGCTTATAAGTAGGAGAGGAAAGGGTTGGAGCCAGGCCATCTGTGACCAAGTTAATTAGCTCTGCATTATTCCATGCTGTCCCTCTGCAGTCTAACAATTGCTATTATCATTAAGGTTACTAACCTGATAAATTTTCATATGTTTATATGAAAAGCAGATTTCTATGTTTATGCTTCACCTTTTCTACTAGCCTGTAAATTCCCTTTAGGAAGAGACTCTATCTTTTACATTTTTCCCCTTATTCTCAACCCCAGAGTCAAGGCTCAGGATATATCTGCAGGTCCATTTAGCGGGAATTTTTTTTGGAGGGAGGCATCACAGACCTCTTTGACAGTTTGCAGAAAGTCTTGCTTTTACATTTGTACATCCAGCACCTATCATAGTGTCTGGAACATAGTAGGATTGTCGTAAACGCTTTTTGAATGATTACTACACAGCACTGACCTAGGTTCTGGAGGTACAAACATTTAAAAAAATACAGATTATACCCTTTGCCTACCTTATTTCTCCAAGGATTTTGCTTTCTTTATCTCCGAGTTACATCAACTGGTCACAAAGCAAAATAGTTTGCATTGTTGACATACATCATGTAAAACAACATCAACAACAAATGATGTCAATTCTATCCTGAGGAAACCATATCTTTGCATGGTGCCTTGATCTGAAAGAATAGGTAGCCAGCCCTTATTTAGTAATCAGTTGATTATTCTTAGCTGAAGGATACCCCTGACACTCATGGCCATCACATTTCAAGACTTGACTCACCACCAGGTGTACTGCACACATAGCACTTGAATTGGTGACCTATACCAGGTAGGATCTCCACATTCAGCATAGTATGTGTCCCAGGTACTGTACATTGGCTACTATTCCTCTTATTCTGTCTTTCTTCCTTCACCCTCCTCCTACGAACAGTAAATTCTTTGAGGACTGGATTGTCTTTCTTCTCCCTGTCTCCCTGGCACTGAACACAGTGCCTTTGATCGAGTTAATGATCAATAAATATTTGTCAAAGATTATGATAGTAACACACAATGACCTCTCCCACTATAATCAACTAAGGAGACATGAAATCAAATTAAGGATAGCCTTGCAGATCATTGAAATTGAAATGATGAAATTGATATACCCTCTCTATATTTGACATTGGCTGTGCATTTTCCAGCCTTCTGTTCCTCTCACTTTTATGATTTGGAACTGCCTGCATCATAAGCCAAAAATAATGACAGAACAAACCACCCTTTCCCATTTCCTCCTCACAATCTCATCCTCAGCTATATAACAAGGACAAGATGATGGTGTGTTGTTCTCGTGTGCAAAATTTAGAGGGTGATGTTAGTACTTACAATCCTACTCCAGTATGAAGGAATGAATATGAATTAATGATAAAGCCATCATTAAGCACTTACTGTATACCAAACACTTTGCTGATGATCCAAAAGAAAAGACAGACTCTGCCTTCACTAAGTTTACATTCTAACTGGAGAAACATAGTTAGGGATACTTTAATCCTAAAAATTAGAGGGAGGTGTTTGGGGTCAAATGGAGTAGAATGACATAACCTATACAGGAACAGTAGTAGAAATAATTAGATCATTGTCCCTGCTTCCAGAAACTAGACTGGGGAGTGGGGAGAGTAGAGAAGAGTAATGGGAAGCAAAGTAGCTTGACAGTAGCTGTCAAGTAGTTTGTGGAGAGGTTTAGAGAGGAAAGAATGTACAATAGAAACAATTCAGCTTAGCACTTTATTAGCCAGACTAGTCAACATAAGAAGCTACAGAACTGATAGGGTAAATTCCTTTTCAACTTTTTCCCATCACCACCCCCTCAACCCTCCTGAAACACATTTCTAGAGCATCCTCCAGAAATAACTTCTCTTTGTCTCTTAACCATGTACATATTTCCTATTCTCCCTTCTTAACTAGTTCCTGATTTGTTGGTCAGGGCACAGATTTTCTTATTAGGCTCTGCCCTCATCCTTATTCAGCACAATCCTCATGCTCCCTACCCTCTAATCACCTTTTCTACTGCCTTCTGGCTCTCTCCTATATCTTAGATCTCTCCCCTTCATCATCACTTTTCAAATTATTTCCTTCTACTTTTAGTCAGTGAAAACTAGTTTTCTCTTGCAGATGCCATAATTTGCGACATTAATTTAGAAGGCTGTCTGTAACTTCTCTCATATTCCCTGAATCTTAGGACCACAAGGAGCTCTTGGGATACTATTTGTTCCTTACTTCTATTTGCAGACACTCCCCCTGCCACCACAATTTAGTGATGACTTTTCCTCCTTTAAAATTAACATCTCTTTTTTAGATCCTTGTTTCTGTCATCTATAGACCTGCAGCTCACTCCTTTGCTTTCCAGTAAACAGACTCTCTTGCTCTCAGTCTTCTTATGAAAGACCCTCTGTGATCACCCTTTCTTTCCAGGTTCTCAGTCTTTCCAGTTCCCATGACATCTATCTTTAGTCTATTTAAGATACACAAAGGAATAACAATTAATTAGCCACCTCTCCCCTCAACAATCATCTCTATGGAGAAAATAATTAACTGGAATATTCTTTTCCTAACAAATAATCAAAGCAAAAATTTCCATTTATTCCCAATAATCAAGTGCTTTTGAATTCTGTGATTTATAGGAGAGAATCAAAATGGATATCCATGCCAATGAAATCTTGAATCTTTTGAAATATCAAAGTGTAATAAGTAAGGAATCTTGACATTTTCCAGTTTGTGAGTTTAGGGGATTTATTTGTACTATTGGTGACTATTCATTAATTTTCTTGTTTTGTTTCTTAGTGTTGAGATGCTTTTATATTGTGTGAATATTTGGAGAATTCAAAGATAGTACAAATATGTTCGTACTATCTCTTCCCCTTTTTTATACCTTTATTATCTTTCCTATGCCCCAGTGAATGGTCCAAGACTATACCTACACATGTATGATTATGACATATTCCCGTGTTGTCTTGAGAAGGTATTAAAGGATTCTAAAGTAGCCACAGTCCAGATGAAGGATAAGATCAGGTTTTATCAGAACAGATTTCATATTAAATATTTAAAGACTATGGAACAACCATTAGTTTTAGTGGGAATCAAGAGACTAAGTTTTGGCAAAGTAACTTTGGAAATTTACCACTAAGGATCTCATTACACTGAAGGGAAAACAAGACACTAAAAATCTTGGTATGAAGTGCTCCAGCAGCTAGAATGGACAGGCCACATTTCTTTCCACTATTCTTCCATTTTCCTATTGTAGATATCAGCAAATGAGATTGCCCCTTTCCCCCCAAAATTTATTAATTTGTTTTCAGTTTTCAACAATCACTTCCATAAGTTCCAAATTTTTTCCCCCTCCCTCTCCAAGACAGCATGCAATCTTATATGGGTTCTACAGATGCATTTCTATTAAACACAAATTTCACATTAATCATGTTTCATAGAAGAATTAAAATGAATGGGAGAAACCATGAGAAAAAAACATAACAAAGAAAACAGTGTGCTTAATTCTGTGTTCCAACTCCATAGTTCTTTCTCTGGATATGGATGCTATTTTGCATCATTAATCCTTTGGAAATGTTTTATATCCTTGCAATGCTGTTAAGGGCTAAGTCAATCAAAACCAGTCCTTGCACAATGTGGCTGTTACTATGTATAATGTTCTCCTGGCTGTGCTCACTTCACTCAGCATCAGTTCATATAAGTCTTTCCAGGTTTTTCTGAAGTCCTCCTGTTTGTCATTTCTTACAGCATGATAGTATTCCATTACATTCACAACTTGCTCAGTCATTCCCCACTTGATGGATATCCCCTCAATTTCCAGTTCTTGGCCACTACAAAAAAGAGCTGTTATAAATAATTTTGTACATGTTGGTCCTTTTCCCATTTTTATGATCTCTTTGGGATACAACCCTAGAAGTGTATTGCTGGGTCAAAGGGTATGGTCATTTTTATAACCCTTTGGGCACAGTTACAAATTGCCCTCCAGAACAGTTGGATAAGCTCACAGCTCCACCAACAATGAATGTGTTCCAACTCTCCCACATCTTCTCCAACATTTATCATTTTCCTGTTTTGTCATGTTAGCCACTCTGATAGGTGTGATGTGGTACCTCAGAGTTATTTTGATTTACATCTCTCTAATCAATAGTGATTTAGAGCACTTTTTTCATACAACTATAGATAGCTTTAATTTCTTCCCCTGAAAACTGCCTGTTCATACTGAGATTGCTTTTTCTGAAGAAATCATCAGTTTCAGCAGTCCTTTAGCCTACATATTCTTCTGGACATTCAAAAACACATGTGTGGACATAGAGAGCTCCTGTAGTTATTTTTATGAAAGTATGACAATAGTAGAGATTAGCCTCATGATTTCTTTGGTACAGGGAACTCCCAGTAAGGAAACTCACTCTAATGCAGGTAAGCACTCTCTGTACTTTGTCATCTTAAGAAGATACCTAGAGTAGTACTTCTTAAACTATGGGTCAAGACCCCCCAAATTTGGTAACAATAAAAGGTTTTTGAAAGTGCAAAGAACAAAAATTAATTAAAAAGCAAATGAGTAACGAATCTGAGGTATTTCTGGCAGTGCTTGCCTGTGTTGCATTGTGCAACTTCACTGCAGCCTTGGTTCTGAACACAAAGCATGCTCACTTTGCACTGTGCATGATGTTATGCCACTCAATGCCAACAGATGCTGCTGAAATACAAAAATGGGGTCATGACTGGAAAAAAAAGTTTAAGAAGCCCTAACCCAATAGTCATGAGAGAGATTAAATGACTTACCTAGTGTCACACAGACAGTGCATGTTAACAGGTGGATTTGTACTTAGGTCCACCTGACTCCAAGGCCACCTTTCTATTGACTATGAATATTGCCTTGTGAAAAAAAGAAGCTAAATATATTAGAATTGTGTTGAATGACCCAAACCCACTGGTATTTCTAAACCTTCCTTTTTTCTTTTCATGCTGTTCTACTGCCAAAAAACTGAATTCAGATCATGGTTCAGAATTTTTACTCCAGGATTGAGATAAGTGAAAAAAGAAAGTTGTATTCTCTGCTGATGGACAGTTGAGAAATTGCTAAGCAAAAGACTGAGACAGTAATAAAATCTGAAAGCAGAATTCATCCCTATTGCATCAGTCAATTAAAAAATACTTACTGGATCATTGCCATATACAAGACACAGTGGAAGGAGTTGAGGGAGAATACAAAGAACTATGAGGGGAACTCCCTTTTATCAGAGCGTTAACAATTTAGAAGGTGGGGATATGAATGATTCTTTTTTGCTTTATCATATTTATTTCCATAAACTAATGGGAAATATTTATGATCAACTGTTGACTGACCTGTAACTCAGGGTTTCTTACTGAGGACATATGAAGTATGATCACAAAATATAGCATTTACAAAGCATGTTGGACCCAGATGACTTAGGAGGAGAAAGTGAGGCTGGTGACCTGCACAGCCCACCTTCACTCAAATCAATGTCAAGTGCAAGTCATGTCATCATTTCTCTGATGTCATGGTCTTCTTCGAAAACGAAGGATGAACACAACAACAACAACTATACACAGAGCTGTGTGTACTAAAGGAGACACAACATTTAGCCAAGGTAAGGTATGATTCCTGACCTCAAGGAGCTTACCATCTATAAGGGGGGAAATAGTCACAGAGATGAATATGAGAAACAATGCCAGATTAATTATTACTGTTAATACTTTAAATATCTAAATTGTAAATGCTATTTAAATACTAAATAGTAATTGTTTCTCTTTTATCCAGGAACCCTGAGGGTCTTCCCCTTCCAGTTTGATTTTTTTTTTATCGAAGGGGCCATCTCTTGAGTAGCTACTTAAAGAAGCCTATTCACTGAATGGGCATTACCTCACTCAAAGTGAGAACCTGAAAAAACCTTAACCTAAAATGGCCAGGGTCTCCCATTGCATCCTGGGCCATCTCCAGCTGTCCAGATGAATATCAGGCCACTGGACCCAGATGGCTCAGGAGAAGAAAGGGAGGCTGGTGACCTTGCACAGCCCTCTCTCCCTCAAATCAAAGTCAACTCCAAGTCATGTCATCATCTTGACATCATGGTCCTCCTCGAGAATGAAGGACAAATACAACACAACAACACTCTAGGAGTGGAGTGAGGATGCTACCTTTGAATTACAAATAACATTGGTTTGTGTTCCACTTGCATAGATTTCTCAATCAAGCAATAAATACATTAAAATATTAGTACCAATGGGAAGTGATATAGCCTATTTTATTCATCTCTCTGAACTTCTTCCATTGCAAAATAAGAGGGTTGGACATCATTTCCAAGTCCTCATGAACCTCAAAAAAAAACTTCATCAGCTATATAACTCAAAGGAAAAATAAACATATTTAGTGTCTTTAATACATTGTACTCTTTACGTGGGCTACTACAACCAATTCACCATATTATTGTGGTTGTTTTTCAGTTATTATCTGCAGTATCTGACTCTTTGTGATTCCATATGAGATTTTCTTGGCAAAGATACTGGAGTGGTTTGCCATTTCCTTCTCCATCTTATTCTACAGAGAAGGAAACTGAGGTAAACAGGGTTATATGGCCTGCCCAGGGTCACACAGCTAATATGTATCTGGAGTCAGATTTGAACTCAGTAAGAAGTGTCCTTCTGACTCCAGGTCAGGCACTCTATCCACTGTGCCACCTAGCTGCCCCTATATATCACCAATAGTATTAAAACTTCCTCTCAAACTTTCAGGGTCTTACCTGTTCAGTATCATTAATTCATATACATATAAAAAGTGAAAAGATTGTTAAATGAAGAAAGAAACCAGTGGGATGGAAATTAAATGTCAGAAAGAATAAATAAAAAACAAAATGTCAAAGAAAGGGGAAAAAAAGATCAGTTGGGTCATTATGCACCTGTGTCAAAGGAATTTCTACTGTCTACTATCAACCAAAAGAAATTCCTTCAAACAATAAAGAACGCTAGAAGAGTGTAAGATCCCAAAGAGTCATTGAAATAGGTTTGTTCTAAATGACCAGAGCAATCAACTTCAATTCCAGGTCTGGGGCAGGCTTATTTAACTTCTCTATGAAAGAACAATAACTAACAAACAAAAAAAAAATTATAGAACTTCAGAGCTAGAAAAGACATCTTAACTCATATAGCCATAGACTTTAAAATCACAAAGATCCTTGGAAATCAGTTAATCAATCATGCTATTTCAAAGATGAGAAAACTGAGACCTGAAAGGTTAAATGATTTGCTCAATTTCTCAAAGGTATCAAGGAATAAGAATTAGTATCTGAATGTAGGTCCTCTGTCTCCAGCTTCCACTATATTATGCTGACTTACTGGGAAACTCATAACTAAGCAAGGAATCCCTCTTAAATAAAACAGCATAGGTTTAGGACTGGAAGGGACCTTCAAAGATCTAGTCCAAATCCTTCAACTTACAATCACTAAACTGAGATCCAGAGAGGTGATATGAGCTGCCCAAGGTAACACAGGCAATAAATGGTAAAGCTGGTATTTGGAGCTTTATTGTTTGACTCTAAACTCATCTTTATCCCCACAATGCACCACATTGCCTAAACACCAAGTGAATTGTAGAGACATTATCGGTACAATGGAAGTTCACAGAAAAGAAAAAGGGGAGGTTCCCTGAAGGAGGCAGAATTGGTCTGGATCTTCATGAATGGGCAATATTTCAAGAAGAGAAAAAGAATGAGGAAGACACTGTAGCCAGGTTAATTGTTTTGTCCTTCCTTCTGGAAGAGGATCAATGACATGAGGAAGGTGATGACTAGCAGGTGAATTGGACTTAAGTGAGGCAATGTGAGCAAAGGTTCAGAGACTGGATAGAATACTCATCTCTGCACCATGATGTCCTTGGTTCAAGATCAGATTCTAATATGTAGTGGCTCTGTCAGATTATAAATAGCAGAGCAGGTACTAATCTCCATAATCTGCATGAGAGAAGTAATTTGCATAAGGGTTCTCTGTACACCAGGGAAATCCCAAGTCCATTCCCTATCTCTATGTACAGAATATAGCAACCAAAAATGGTAAAGTGTGTCTTTCTAAAAAGTCTTTGTATAAAATGTATAAAATATTTAGGGGGCTATCTACTAAGACATAGAATCTATATGAATATAACTAAAATACTTCATTTATAGAAATAAAGACAGATGTAAATAATAAGAGAAATATTAATTGCCTATGGGTAGATCAAGACAATATAATACAAATGACAATGCTTTATAAATTATTTCTCTTATTCAGTACCACACCAATCAAATCACCAAAGAACTAGTTTACAGAGCTTGAAAAAAATATGAATTTATCTGGAGCAACAAAATGTCAAGAATCTCTAGAGAAATAATTTTTTAAAATGTCATTAAAGGGGACTGAGTAGTGTTATATTTCAAACTATACTAAAAAGCAGCAATCATTAAAACTCTCTTGGTACTGGTTTAAAAAATGTAAGAGATTAGGTAAATAAAGTATAGAAGCAAATTAATGGAACATATCTTGACCACCTAGAATGGAGACAGCAACACAGGATGTGCTAGAGACCAGTATCAGTGAGATAAGAGACCTGGTACATGCGTCAGCATTCTGCCTTGACTATGATGGGGAGTAATCTCTTTCCATTGGCTCTATATCTGGAACTAGCTGAGTCTTTAAAACTATATAATGGAAGCATAGTCCAACTCTCTTGCTATAGGATCCAGGGGTGAAGGGTATTCATTCACAGCAAGTATTGCATGGCATCATGGTTCCAATGCTAAATAGGAACTCAGTTAAACTATGAAATTAACCCCCTAGTCTTCCTTAGAAAGAAGATGGCATAAGGGGCCTCTCCAGTGTTGGGAAGAAATGTTTGTTCTTTCTATACATTTGAAGCAAATATTCCTTTATAAAAGCACAAATATGATGCAACACTAGAGTGATTTTACCTCCTAAAATTGAGGGACTCTACAATCAGTGGAATCCTGAGTGAAAGGGTATAGGACCATGCTGGGGGACGGGTAAAATATAACACACGGTGATCTAGAGTTTAATTAACCCAAAGATGCCAATCCTGGCATAGGATTTCATTATTTGAAAGAAATTACTCAGAAAATTGTAAGACAGTCTGGAAGAAGTTATGGTCAGACCAACACCTCATATTATATGCCATCAAATAGATACATATTTTAAATATAAAAGGATTACATTGTGAACAAAATAAAGGATCAAAGAAGGAAATATCATTTGAATCTATTGAGAGGAAGAGATTGTGATCACAGAAGACAAAATGAACCATTTTGGTTACATAAAATTTAGTAGTTTTTGCATAAATAAATCCAGTCCAATTAAAATGAGGAGGAGACCACTGAATTAAGAAAACAACTTTGTGAAATCTCTTATAAAGGTCTCATATCCAAGATATATAAGGAATGGATTCAAACATAGACAAACAAGTGCCATTCCTCAATAGATAAATGCTCAAAGAATATGAAGACAGTGCTCCAAGGAAGATATTCAAGATAACAAGAATAAGAAGAAAACATTTCAAATCACTAATAATTAACCACAAATTAAAGAAACTCTGACACACAGCCATCAGATTTGCAAAGGTAACAAAGGAAAAGAACAGTTATTGGAGAGAATGAGCACAATGGGAAGCTCATGATTGGAACTGTGATTTGGTTTAACTTCTGAAAAGAAATTTGGAACTATGTCCTGGAAGTTACTCAACTGCATACTTTTTAACCTAGCCATACCATTATAGACAGATATTCCAAAGATATCAAGGAAAGATGAAGGAACTTATATGAACAAATATATTTATAATAGTTTTCTTTGGTACAACAAATAACTGGAAGGTCTGGAGAGTCTCTCCCTCAATTGCAGAATAGTTGAATAAGTTATAGTACATAAATATAATTAAATATTGCATGAAAGAAATAGCCAAAGGCATGGTTTCAAAGAAACTTGGGAAGATTTGTAGAAATTGATAAGGAATAAAGTAAGAAAAACTAGGAAATTAATCAATATATCAAAACAACACATCTTTCTATAGACAGGGCAACTAGGAGCCAGAATGAGCAAATGATTTGCCCAAGGTCACACAGCTAGAGATGGAATGAACCATTGAAAGGACAAAGCGAGAGGAGGTGGGAGAGAGGGACATGTTATTCTGCAAAGAAAGGCAACTTTGAACATAAGAACTCTGATCTTGGGAAATACCAACACAATTTTAAAGAATCAAGCAACAGACTCAAAATGCCAAATGAGATAAAAATTATTGCACAGAGGTAAAACAGGGGTTTGTTTTGCTTAATTATGATTTTTTTAACAGAGGTTATCCTTCCCCCTGCCCCCCAAGTGTAGGTGGTAACTGTGGGGGGAGAGAGGAGGTAAGAGTAAGGTAACAAAAATAAATGAGGAATGTGAAAAGAGGGTCATTGAAGCATCAGAAGAAAATAGAAAGGATAGAACAGGAATCCCAAACAAGCTAACAGTTTTAAAGGTAATATTGAATGTGTTGTATACTTAAAAAAGAGAGTGTTACCATTTCATGCATAGCCCTCCATTTGGGGTGTGTGTGTGTGTGTGTGTGTGAGTGTATGTTATGGAAGTGTTTAGTTTAGGTGTTTTTGCTAATTTCTGATTTCTCCTAAAATGGGGCAAAATAAAATGCTCCCCAATATTATGCCATATGGGAATTACTAGAAGACAAAACGGCCATCAGTAGTCTTTATCTCTGCATAAGTAGCAAGAATCACTATTTGACAAGTAACAGACTGACTCATATGGCCATCACAGGAAAATGTTCCTGTAGTTAATGGTTTTGAGAAATATTGGCAGAGTCAGGTGTGGTTGGTGACTATCTCTTAGCTTCCTGGTCAGCTCTGAGCCTCCCACAGCCACCAGATTCCTGAGTGCTTCATGTTAAGAAGGGGAAACTGAATCATTAATGCTTATATGTGTGTCCCAGGTGTTGAATTTATTTTCTCAGGGTGCCATTCCATGGTTTGCTCCTGTTAGGAAAAAGAGAACTAGTTGGTGAGCCTCCAGGGGGCACTGTTCATGGTGCTGGACCATTATTCATGAGGTTAAACACAATTTAAGCCAAGTCATGCTTTGCCTCACTTTAGCAAACCATTTCTTTGAGTCATCCCAGATACAGTAATTGCATTTTAAAGATACATAATAAATCTCTCTTTATTGGCCCTAGTTAGGAGGCTTGCTGAGGTGTGAACTGGCCATTTTATTTCTTTCTCCTTTATCAACGTTACCTTCAAATCCCACTTCCTACAAAAGACAAAAAGGCACCCTTGTTGGAAATCAAAGGCTGTCGGTTTATTACTATACATTATGAATAATTTAATGCATTAACAAAATAACACTGATAAAAGCCAGCAAGGAATATCCCATTTAGAACTCACGGGGACAAGCAAAATGGTTGTCTCTGCTTTCTCTAAATCTCATTTCAAATTTGCATTATGCCTCCTAACAATCACCTCTTTGGTAATGGTAGGCATTGTGAATTCTTCATACTGTTTTAGAATTTCAGGTTCAAAAGTATGCCTAAGCTGGGTATAAAACAAAGGGACAATTTGCAGAATAATATGTCTACCTCCCTCCCACCTCGTTTTGCTTTGTTCTTTCAGTTGTCAATTACATTTCTAATTAACTATGCAATCTTGGGCAAGTCATTTGTCCATTCTGACTTCTAGTTGCCCTGTCTATAGAAATATGAGAACAGGTCAGGGTTTCTTAAAATTTTTTGTGTCGTGGATCCATTTGTAGGATGGTGAAGTTTACTGAATCTTCTCAGAATAATGTTGCTTATATTCAAATTGAAGGAAATAATATATTTTGGTTAGAGGATAGTGGAAATAAAAGTGTATTTTTTGTTCACATCCAAATTCACAGGCACCTGGAATCTATCCCTAGACCTCTTGTGTATTTGTGAATTTTAAATTTTAAATTAAATTAACTCCCCCTGGAATAAATGTTATTTAAGACTGCCTCCAGGATTTTCTATAATCTTATTATCTGTTGGTTACTTAAAAGAATTATATGATGCCCATATTCTCCTTGGAAAACACACACATACCTGAGAAATAATAAAATTTGGTCAAGAGGAACTGTTAACTTTGAAATATTCCTGATTTTTATAGTAAAGCTTAAAACTGTAAATATGGAAAGGATCACCTCTAGAAAGGTAACAAGATGAAGGTGAATTGTAAGTAGGTTCATCTACTCTGGATTTGATTTCTTTAACTCCTTTATTTTATTTTTGGGAAAATTGAAACTTCCCACAGTGAGTAGTAGAAGAATTTGAACCCAGATCCTTGGACTCTACATCCAAAGCTCCCTGTCTTTTTTGATACCACCTCTCATTCACTACTTTATATGTGAAGCAGGAAGGACAATTCCTTTGTTCAAATTATTTTTGCTATATTATTTTTTATTTTATTTTATTATTTTTACTATAATTGGGGCCCAATTCCATGAATACAAGTAGGATGCTCCTTTTTTAGGCACAGCTGTGTTCTTGAAAAAAGCAGGCACTTGAGGCCCTGGATCATTAAATTTCTTGCCCAAGGTCTCACAAATATCAAATGACAGGGCAGGGATCCTAATCAAACCCGTAACTCCAAAGTGCGGAATCTCTCCACAAACCTGCTTACTACCCTTAGAATTTTGAGCAAGTCATTTAGTCTACCTTGTTCCTGGGTTTCCTCTTCTATAAAATGAGAAAGCTAGAACAAATGGCCTCTGAGTTTCCCTCCAACTTAGAATCTGTAAGTCTGTGAATATATCTGTAGATGAAATCATTTTTTATTTTACAGTGTGAGTACTGAACACATACCAGACTAAATAAATTGCCAACTCTCCACTATGAACCAATTTAGAGAGTCAGAAAAGTAATATTAACTTTTCCAAACTATCTAGGTAACAATTTTTGCATTGTTAGCCCTCCTTCGGGCCCCCTGAAGGGAATGACTTAGGCTCCTGGGAGAAGAAATTCCTTTATACCCTGTTTTCCCCCATGTGACAGGAAACACATTTCCCCTCATGTTCTATCTTCAAACTACACTTGTGGAAGGCAGAGAGAAAACAGAATTCCTGAGCTCACATGAGCACAGCACTCTCAGAAGGGTCAGAGAGAAAAAGAGAGATGGGGAGGGTTTTCTGTGTCCCCAGGAGCATTCTCCTGGGTGTGCTCTGAATGCATTACTGCAATAAAATGGGTGTGCAGAGACCTGTAGTGCTCCTAGGGGTGAGAGTGGGAATGCAAATAGCCACAGTCCCCTGGTGTAAACCCTCAGAGGGCTTATTACTTCTGCATGTTTCCCAAAGTCTAACCTCTGGGTTGGAGACTTATCATTACCATCCAGCAGAACCAAAACTCCTCCATCTAAATGAGGCTAGATTCTCATCTGAACATTTGGATCAGTCTGTCAATCTCTGACACAGCCAGAGTATTTTAGTCTCTTTTAAGTGTTCACAAGCACGGTACCTCCAAATCCAAATGATGAAAAGTATGAGGAGGGAGATTGATTTAGTTCCATTTGTCTCAGAAGAGCAGTATTATAAAAATCTGTCAAAGAAAGAAATAAAGCACAAGGCTTTTATGAGCTACGCTTTTAGTTGGAGTATGGGATGTACATTTTAATTTAAATTTAGACATTAGCTCAGAAATGTTTTGTCTTATGCAGGTGGGCATTTAATGTAAAAAGAAAGGTAGATTTGGTTAGAGGAGAAAATATTAGAATCCTGCACAATGGGATACCTTCCATGCCAACAATGTACTACAACTGTTCAGAAATCATTTTTCCATCTCTCATAAAAGAGTTTCATGTTAGATTTTATATGCAAGTATTGATATTGAAATCATTTGGCTCACTTCTCTACTATACTGATGTTGTACAGTTACTATCCTGAATTTCAATATGCCTGCTCAAACATAAACAAAGACTGATGAATTCATTTGGGGTAACATGGAGTAATATGATAGATTGCTGGACTTGGGTTCCAATTTTACTCTACTCATACATTTCCTGGCTGTGTAATTGGCAAGTCATTTAACCTCTAAGAACACTAGTATTCATATCTGTAAATGCAGATAAGACAATTTGTATTTTCTCCCTGATAGGGCTTTATTGAAGAATAGGGCTTTGTAAAACTTATAGCACTATAAAGGGGGTCCCAATATTCTTATGCAGTTTTAAGTTTTAATAACTTAAAACTGCATAAGACTTTGGGGCAACTTATGTAAATGCCATTTATTTTTATTATTTACAGATAGAAAATTCAGTTTTTAATGAATGTTACTATTCTGTCTCATGCTCCAATGGATGCTAAAGCCTTCGTAATCACATCAAATAGAAGATAGATAAAGTTAATCACCAACCAATTATAGATGTATCATTAATAAACGAACATCTTTCATTCTTTATAAGAAAAAAAACCAAAGCATTCAGGGAATTTTTGTGGGTAAATGAATGGGAATCAAACTCTTTATAAGATTTCCACATGAGTCTTTATATGTGGGTGGTTACTAATAATTAGAAGCATCTAAGCAGTAAAGTGGGGAGAGTGTTGGGCTGTGAGTAAGGAAGAATTAATTCTATCTTCTGACAAAAACTGTATGATCCTGAGCAAGTCACTTAACCTCTGCCTTAGAGTGCTCACTTGTAAATTGGGGATTATAGTAAATCTTTCTTCCAGGGTCATTGTGAGGGCAAAATGAGACCATGCTTGTAAAGTGCTTTGCAATCTTGAAACACTTAAAAATGCAAGCTGTTATTGTGACTTTCCTTGGTTGTATTGATTTTCTTTTTTCTTATAAGTTATCAATCTGGTGAGTTTGATGTTTGAAATTACATCATGGTACAGTGGAAAAAAGAGGATGGACTCTGGAGTCAGAAAAATTGGGTCTACACATCTCTGTGAGGTGACCTTAACTACCACTGGCCTTGGGAATGCCACTTATTCTCTCTTGGCATTTGAAGTTCATCACAGCTAAGGTCCCTCTATGCTCCTATGGAAATTCTAGTATGCATTTTCAAAGGGCAAGTTTATAAGTATTCAGAATGCAAAGCTGTAAATATTAAGAATTTCACAAGGAACAGGTTGTAAGGTGTGAACCTCTTCTCTATCTCTCTCTACCTTTCTCTCTTTCTGTCTGTCTGTTTCCATCCTCCTCTCTGCCTCTCTGTGTGTGTTTGTGTGTATGTGCATTTCTCTGTCTGTCTCTCCCTGCCCCCCATCCCCCTGCCACCATGAGGGTTATTACATTGGTAGTTTGATAGAGTGCCTTATTTTACTTGTAATTTAGGGGAAAACTGAAGCAAGTCTTTGCTATTTTCTTGGGCAATGTGGAAATATATCAGGGAGATATCAATATGATTCAATAGACTCTAAAATGGTTGAATGATTGTATATTTGTAACAGTTGGCGAATGGGTCGAGCATTGAGGGAGGGAGGTAGTGGATTACCTCAGAGAATCTTCTTCAGATGCTACGATGTCCAACATTTTTATCAAAGATTTAGATAAATGTATGCTTATCAAATTTGCATAGATTTGACAGATTGAATGAATGTCAGCTTGAAAAAATAAAGGACAAAATTCACTGGGATAAATGTAAACTATTCCACTTGTCTTTTTTTTAATCCTGCACAAATAGCTAGACAAAAGTTCATTTAAAAAAAATCCAGAGGTATCATAATGGACTGAAGTTTCAATGTGAGTTAGCAAGAGAAAAGGCAGCCAAAAAAGGGGCTTGTTTTGAGCTTAGACACATTGCAAGAGGCACAATATCTAGAAAAAAGGGAGATGATAGTCTTGTGATGTTCTGTATATCATTTCTGTCATATTTCATTCATTTCTGAATGCCACATTTTAGAAAATTCATTGCAAAGCTGGATTCTATCCAGAAGGTGACCAAACATCGCATTTCATTTCTAGTTGTTGTGCATTTGCATAAACCATCCCCATCCCTACAGCTGTCTCTGATGTGTTTCATTCGGTTGCCTTTTTTCCTTCATGGTTCAACTCAGGTCCAACTTCCTTTGTGAAGACTTATCTAGGGCGTGATGGCTTCTGCCTTCTCAAATGATCTCTTATTTACTGATTCACATTGATGTTGTCATGCCCAGTAGAAAGTAAGCTCTTCAAGGAGTCCACCTTCTTGAATACAGTATTTAATATTCAAATAGGATTTACCAAAATAGTAAAAGGAAAATTACTAATTATAACACTAGGAATAACTAATATTTATATAGGACCTACTTATGCTCCAACTAATATTCTTCCATGCTAAAGTACTTTACAAATATCTCAGTTAATCTCACAACAGCCCTGGGAGGTAGGTGCTATTCCCATTTTACAGGTGAAGAAACCAAGGCAAACGAGTAACCTGGGCAAGATCATACAGTTAGTAAGTTTGTGCTGCATTTGAACACAGGTCAGACCTACCACTTTCTCCTAGCTGCCCCAATGGGAATGGAAACTATGGCCTTCAAGAAGCAGTTGACTGTGAAAAGGATGTTTTTCATGGAGAAGAGATTAATAATAAAATTTAAGAGGGATATGAGAGTTTCTTTCAGGTTTTTGAAGGGGTAAAATGTAAACGGGAGATGAAATTTGTTCCATTTGACCTTCAGGGAAACAATTTATAGCAACTTTTGAATGTTGAAGGCATAGATTTCAATCTAATAATCAGAGCTGCACACAGTGTAATGGGGTCAGGAAGTAGAAGCCTTCCCAGTACTTAGGTCTTCAACAGAGCCTAGAGAGATACTTGCTGAGAATGTGGTAGAGTGAGATTTCTTCTACACATGTGGATTGTGATTGGCCCGTGTGTCCTCTGACATACTCTCCAACTTGGAGTCACTTGGAGGTCCCACAGGAAGAGATGGAGGGAGTGAGAAGGTACTGCTTTCTTGAAGAAAGACCTCAGGGCAGGAAGGTGGGGACAAGGGCATTCAACAGAAAGACCATGAACCCCAAAGAGAATTTCGTCCTACTCCACAACTTGGTGTAGGATGAGCTTTGATGATGAAATATCTTTCCTTCACTGCACTTCTATCTAAATTCTCATGCAAGCACTGGGTGATTTCTTTTTATAAAGAATTACATCGACTCTGGTTATCCAAAACATGTTTGTTCATTATCCTTCATAATCACAAGCTTTATAATCCTCAGAATTGGCCAGGTACATGCATTCGTGTGCTGAAGCCAGATCGTGCCTGTCTCACCAAAGTCCATTGTTAAATTTTCAGTGTAAACATTTATACCTTTTCAAATGCTACAAAGCAGGACTTTCTTTTGTTACTGTTGATAGTCTAGACTTAAGAAAATAATGGAGAAAGTGTTAATAATTCAGATTAAACTTGAAAATGTGTTGGGAATATGTGTGTGTGCCTGTGCGTATAACTTCCATGGGAGATCTGCTTGTTAAACATTTACCAGAATATTCCTAAGTATATATGAGCTTTTCCCTTTTGTGGATAGCTTAAAAAATTCACCAGTCACTAAATACTATAGAAAGAACTTGAACAATGTGAAATTCACTTTTGGACCTCAGATTAAATGGTGCTTTACACCAGGACAGACATCATTAAATGGATTTGAAATGAATTTTTCCTTGCACAATATAGCATAATACAGCCCAATACATGATAGAATCCAAAGTTTCACAGTGCACAGAGAGCTAGAGGAAAAACCAATGGCTTATCTATATGACATTTAAGTTGAATAAAATAAATACAATTGTTTAAAATGTTGCAATCCAAGTATGTATATATATGCATTAGATAGAACACCACTAGGTAACATACATTTTCAATACTAAAATTGCCTGTTTTGTTGATTCCTAATTCTAATGAAAATCCAAAGCAAGAAGATATTTGAGTTTGGACTTAGTGGTTGAGGATTACTGTGTATGTGTGGTATATGTTTACATGCATACATACATGTATATAAATGATTTTATATGTAAATATATACAGTAATATATATAAATATAATTAAAATACATATAACTGCATTTGTGTATATATATGTATACATTGTATACATATGTTACTGTATTATTAAGAAGCATGTAAAGAATTATTTGGATTTATCAAGATTTTTCTATACAGTTTAGGCACTCTGCTTTGTCTGTTGCATTTTATACTGTCAGAGAAGTGTTTAGAGAAGAACAGAAAAACTTGAAATACATGGAAAAATTTGAAAAATTATGCAAAGAAGCAGCAGAACTAAGAGACAGGTGCATACTACTCACCTGTACGTGGGCAATCAAAGGAAATGGAATTCAGAATTAAGAGGTTCCTAACCAAGAAACAGTAGCAAAATCATCTCATTCCTCAATAGATTTGAATGAAAACTGAGTATAAGATTAGGTACAACAAAACGGGAAGACACTGGAGAAGGACCAAGCTTGGATTATAAGGAATGGCCAGCACAATGAAAAACATTAGACCACCTTTATGTTACATAAAGTTGTTACTTGATTCACAAAAGTATGATTCTGAAAGAACCCTCTGTGGGGGAAGAAGGGGATTTCCTCCACCATCATGCTGATCACACACAAACTCTTAGCAGATGAGTCCTCGAGAGCTTTTTAAAACATGTAAACGTTACGAAATTTGCCCAAAGTCAGAGCTGGTAAATATAAAAGAAAGAAATGGGAACCCATATCATCTCCACTCCAAGATACTTACGCACTATACTAAATTATGTCATACATAAAATTCATAATATAAATTTTTAAATTGAGTAAATTAATGAATTAAAAACTATATAATCCATATGAAGAATTATTCAAATTTCAAAGATGAGGAAAGTAATGCCCAACAAGAATAAATGACTCTCTAAAACCCTAGAGGAAATGAGTAAGGTAGGATTTGGACACAGGTCTTTTGATTCCAGAATCAACATGCTGCCCCATAGAAAGATATACAGATCTTGCTTCCTACAGTTTTGCATCAGATTCTCAAAGCATTGAAAATCTATTCTTGCTAATAGATAATAAGACACTTTGGAAGTTATATTTTCTCTATTTTTACCTTCAGGACACTATGTAGGGGTCAGAAATTTCCTAAATAGACCTAAAGAGTTAATACAATTTTCCCAGGTACTTACAGTACCTTGGCATTGGAAAAATCTGTTTCACTTAAGATATAGTTTTCCATTAGATAGTGAGGGTGAGAGGCAGGGAGGTGGAACCCTTTGACCTCCCAGAACAATTCTGACCAGCTAGTCAACAGGGCTGGGATTTAGTAGGTGATCTTGTTTGGGGGAGGGGGAGACCAGGAGAGGGAAGTTCTGCTCCCACTTTGGTACAGTTCCATTTCTTGGGCTTTGAGATCCTTGAGAAGTAGAGAGAATGAGGTTGGGAAGATGAGGTAAAGAATGAAGACATTGCCAGTATTTGGGCTATTTCAGAAAGTAAGAATCCTCTGAAGCTTTTCCTACAGTTGTAGATCAGATAGAAGCAACATTATCCAAACTCATACTTCATGCCAGTTCTTTCATGGAAAATTCCTACAGTTCGTTTAAGTGTTAGTGTGGACAAAAGCACTCGCCTGTACATCTGACATCTCTTTGGCCAAAGAGTTTTTTGTTAGCCCAGTATTTCAATCCTGTCTGACTTTGTGACCCCATCTGGGGTTTTCTTGGCAAAGATACTGAAGTGGTTTACCATTTTCTTCTTTAGGTCATTATAGAAGAGCAAAGGCAAGCAGGGTTAAGTGACCTGCTCAGGGTCACACACCTAGTAAGTGTCTGAGGTCAGGTTTGAACTCAGGAAGATGAATCTTCCTGACTCCAGGCATGGTGCTCTATGCATTGTGCCACCTAGTTGTCCCAAAAGTCTTCTTCTCTAGATAGACATGGATCAAAGTACATGCAGAAGAATTGAGTGCCACCTAGGGATGTCCATTAGTTATAGCAAACTCAAATTTTGGATTTTTTCAACCTCCCCCCTACCTCCCAAAGAAAATCTCACGGAACTTGGTTGATCCATTCATTACATTCCCTTCAAGTATGAATAATCACTAGTCTGTGTAATGTTTTGGTTCCTGATAAAATAGTTATTAAAGTCGACAAAGTGAGTTCATGACTAAAAATGGGATCAGCTCATGTGAGAAGCTCAATTTTTCAAATGTAGATATAGTTTAAGGGTGTGTATGTGTGTGTGCGCACACACGCTTGCACGCACATGCTGAATTTTCATTTGGAAAGTTACATTCCAAAGTAACTTTAAAAAATACTCCATATAGAAATGGCTTATAGCCTTTTAAAAAAATTAGTACTCCCAAAAGATAAATAAAAAATACCACTTCAAGAGCTTGGCTTAGTCAACCACATACAAAGACCTTCTTGATAGGGAAAAAGCACTATGCTGGGAACAAGGAATCCTTGGGTCCTAGTTCCACTTCTGCTGTTAAACAGCTTTGTGACCTCAGATTAATTTATCTTTGAGTCTCAATTCCCTCCTTTGTAAAATGGAGGCATTGGACTAGAGAGCCTGTGTTCAAATCCTATCACAGACCCTTCCACACTTGGACTGATCATGGACAAATAACTTAACCTCCCTGGGACTCAGTTTCCTTATCTGTACCATGAGGGGGAAGTTAGACGTGATGGTCTCTAAATTCCCTTTCAGCTTTGAATCTATGATCCTTTGATCTTAGAGTGCTATCATTCTACTCTAGGGTATGAAATGTCAGACAGTAAGTGCAGTAAGAGTTGACAGGAGGGGGAGATCAATGAGACCTACAGAAGTGGGACTTCAAGCCACTAGGGTTCTATGATCTGTGAGCTGGTAGCACCATATACTTGTCTCTTCTTTTCACTCATGTCACTCTCTGGTGATACCAGAGGCAGTGGGGCTGAATGTAGATGCTTGTCTGCCCAGAAGTAGACTCGAAGGAAATAATTTATTTCACATTGACATAACTCCTGAATGGCTCTTTGATGAAGGCTTATCTGCTCAAAGTTAAACCTCATTAACCAGCTTATGACAAATAAGAATAAGATGATTTCTGACAATCTTATCCTATAGCATCCATCACAACAGACTCTAGGTATTTGATTCACTCCCTGAGAACAATTCAATGTAATGTTTGAGTTGTTCCATTTGTGGTTTTCCTTCATGCTTCATAATTAGAAGAGCTCTTCAGGAGGCCAGTCCAAAACATGAAGTGTGGCATGTCGTCTATAGAACAATTAGCGGGCCAAAGCAGTGGGGAATTTCTAGAATATCTCTTTCTCTAAAAGCAAAGTCCATGTTCTTTACCCAGTAATGCCAAAAAATAATAGAAATTGGTACTGAACTTCACAGCATTCCCAACGCTAGTGTTGTCAGAAAAATCTGGGTTTTCTAGCAGTGAGATACTATAAAAAATACACCCCCATTCATTATTCTGGACAGATCAGAAACCTCTCCTGGGAAGCCTGTAAAAATCTACTGCAAAGTATAAAGCTATAATATACTGTCGGCAACAATTTGTCTTGGCAGGGGATGGACAATATGATCTAACAGTCTCTTTTATTTCTAATTTCTATGATTCTGTTTTTTCAAGTCTTGTACAGTTCCGCTAATCCAATTCTGCTACACACTGAGCCAGTTTCTTCCAGTCCATGGCCACTCTTTGGGGGTGTTCAACCATTTTGGAAGGTAT
Organism: Potorous gilbertii; assembly: GCA_028658325.1. NCBI lineage: Eukaryota > Metazoa > Chordata > Mammalia > Diprotodontia > Potoroidae > Potorous > Potorous gilbertii. The sequence goes on along the minus strand of CM053774.1, from coordinate 71,895,456 downwards.
ATTAACTCTTCAGTATACTGAGTTAACTCTTACTTTGTGGGTTAGGTATCCACCCATAATAGTAATAGACTAGTTTCCAAAATCTAACTCTGTTTTGTACAAAATGATAAGCAAAATTCATCTCCATGGTAAAGTTTTAATTGCCATTTTTGGTACCTGGTTTCAACCCTACTAAATCATTAGGTCAACTTCATAATTCTCTATGTGACACAATAATTAAGGCAATTCAGATGAGCAGAAGGGGAATCAAGTCAACAAGCATTTACTGCCCTAAGTCCTGCAAATACAGACAAAAGGGGCAAGGACCCTCCCCTAAGGGACTTACAAACGATTGGGAGCGACAATATGCAAAAACTAAATAAGAACCAGTTAGCAGTTATTGAGTTACTATAGCAACTTAGATGGAAGTTATTAACAAGATTTCTAGCTATAAACAAACATATTTAATGTTAGCATTTTTTCTTTTTGTAACAAAGAACTGGAAACAAAATGGAGACTCATTGGGAAATAGCAAGAAAAAGTCCTGGCATGATAGGCGATGATATATTACTGCTCAGTAAGAAATAACGAATATGACAGAGAGAAATATGGAAAGACATATGAAATGATTAAAGGGAAAGCAAGTAGAATTGGGAAAAACTATATATATATATATACATTTATATGTATATACTCACATTTATAACACATATATGTATGGATATGTGCATGTATATATGCATGTGTACATATAACATATATATATAATATATATATGAAATGTAAGTGGAGAGACAATCATAACCAGGCAAACAAAGCCATATATTATAAAATTATAATGACCAAGACTGATAACTATAAGAAGGTATCTCTATCTCTTTGCAGAGGAGCGGGCACTGAATATAGGTGTGGAAAACTGCATATAACATCAGACTTTTTTTGACAGGATTATTTTTCTTAGATCTTTCTTATTCTTCCTCCAGCTTTTTTTCTTTGTTATAAGAGATGGCCCTTGGGAGGAAGGTGGGGAGACATTGGAAATGTAGGTGATATAAAAACAAAATCTTTAAAGTCTTAAAAAAAACTTACTGAAACAAGATAACAAAAAGAAAATCATTTTCTTGTTAAAATTCCATGTCAGAAGTTCCACTAACATCAAATTATATTTACGATGTTAAAAAATGACACACAGTCACACACATTCTGGCACACACACACAAAATGTCCAGGATCTGGTAGCTTTTGAGGGTTCCTAATAAGTAACTGGGTGATTCTTTATCTCCAGGTAATGTATAACTTCAATTTGTGAAACTTCTAAATTCAAATTTCCCAGACATTTCCACTGCTTCACCCACCTCGAATTCCACCCCAACTCCATTTTTGTAAAGTCAGCAAAAACCTAGTAAGTGCCCCCAACTGAGGAGCTGAATGTATATCAATGTAACTTACATAAATCCACCATGAAATGAGAATGCATTTTTACAGTACTAATAAGGGTGAAAAAATATAAATAGATCCACAGTAAATTTATATTTGAAAAAGGAAATATCTGCCCAATGCCTGCCGGTAGTGCTAGTAAGAGTTCACCTTTAAAGGTAACAGTATTTTACCATTTATATTTTACCATTTCCATCAAATATAGGATCTCCCTGGGTGCCTTTTGCAACAAAGCTTTTTCTGAGTTACCTAATTCTAAACTTATGATGGAGAAGTGGAATTGGAGATCCTACAAAAAAATCCTATCATTTTAAGTTCTTATTCTTTCCTCTCTCTTCCCTTCAAACCATAAAATAAAGACTCAAGATCTTTTAGCCAATTTGCACAACATGTTGCTAAGCTTAATCAAAAACTAAGACATAAAAAATAGGCTATTTTTTATTCCTGGCAAAATCTTTACCTTAGCAATGGAGCATCTATGTTACATTATTCACTAATAATGAGGCAAAATGTTCACATTGATATATCTCATAAGAATCTAAATAATGACACCCATTAGGGAAAAAAATCTGAAGAGCCAAGAATTAAAGATTCAGGGAAAATAATCATCTTTTAAACTGAGTTACTTCTGAATATCACAGATCTTTTTTAAATTAACTACTAAAATGAGTAAAGATTCAAATAGTATTATTCAAGATGGGAATGCTATTATATGGAGTAATTCCTCACTCAACAAATAGTTATCAAACCCCTACTTCATTTAAGGCATTGTTTTGGACCCTGAAATAGGCAGTGGCATCAATGAAGAGAGTGCCTGTTCTCAGAGAGTTTAGGAAGGAACACAAAATATGCATACAAATAAATAAATAAAAAGTATACACTATGTAGAATATTTTAAAGGGGGGAATTAAAAACTATAGGAAACAGGAAAGGTCTCATGTAGGAAAGTGGAACCTGAATTTCATCTCAAAGGGAGTTATGATTCTAAGTGGTTGAAATGAGGTGGGAATGCATGCATCATGGTGGATTATATATGCAAAAGAATGAATTAAGGAGATGAACTGTTACTTACGGTCAGCAGACAACAGGAAAGTTTCACTGGAACAAAGGGAAAGAAAACTTACAAAAGTGACACAGAATAGTAATAAAAAAATTTATACTTAAATACACGAATGGATTTATGATCTTATTCAAATTGCTATCACAATAGGAAGGAAAGAAACACACATTTATTAAGCACCTACTATATACAGCAGGCACTCTGATAAGTGCTTTACAAATATTGTCTCATTTGAGCCATAGGATAAAAGCCTGGGAAGTAGGTTCTGTTTCGATACTTATTTTACATTTAAGGAAACTGAATCATCAGAAGTTAAATGACTTTCTTAGGGTCACACAGCTAGTAAGTGTCTAAGGCTATTTCTGTTGTCATCTTTCTAACTCCAGGCTCAGTGCTCTATAGATCACCATTTTTTCTATGCCTTCTTATCCTAAGCGTTATTGTCTATGTTTTCCCAAGGATGCTTTAAAGGAGATCTGTCTAATGGGCAAGCTCTTTCCTTAGTGATTTTTACATTTCTTAGATACCTATGCCAACCTCAGGTTGACCATCTTTCTACATGACCAATACTTTTTCAATTGAACATTTCCTGAAATATCTTATACTATTTTGTCTATTCTCTAGTCTAAAAAAATTAACTGACAAAAAATATAACCTCCAAATGAACCATCCAGTATGACAGAGAAAATGATCTTTTGTTTTTCCTCTACATTCATATATGTAGTATATCTGTGTTGGAAGAGCGCAGGGAGGTCACCAGGAGACATTTGATCAAATGAGTTCACCTCAGCTAATGATGAAATTACAGAGTACAGGGGACAGTTAACAGACATTAAAAGGTATTAAGGTTTAAAAGGAAGTATGATGACATAGTTACATTGCATGATTCCTTTAGAAGGAAGGAAGAATTTTTCAATCAAACTTAACAGAATTATTGGGCTGCTAGCCAACTCAAGCTTGCCAGGTCTGGAATTAGCTCTGGCAGTTGGGAGCTTTGTGGAGAACAAACCGAGGAAGCCCAGCTAAGCAACCTGCCCAGTTCCCTAGGAGACAAACAAGAAGACACCACAAGGGGAGAAAGAATATCAAGGCTCCCATGCCAGGCACTTGGGGTGCTTTGATCATGTGTCCTGCATACAAGTGACTCTCCACTAGTATCCTTTGTGCTTCTGCCCACTCTTCCCACTGGTGGTTTATGTGAATCTGGGGGACAATTTATTCCAGCCTTATAGAATTCATAGTATGTTATTTCAGTAAACGCATTTGTTTGAGTTCATTGTGTCCTCTGCCCGATTATTGGAGATAAATGCATCAGTTCTGGCTTCTGGGTTATAATTTTAGGAGCAGGGACTGATAGAAAATTGTTACTATAATGACAGAAATTGTTAATGTCAAATTTACTATGAAATGCCACTCCCTTAAATGATCCTTGTAATGTCAGGATTTCAGTAATGTAGCATTCCTACTTCTATGACATTTAATAATTTAAATATTTAAGGTATTAGGTTGAATTGAACCACACTGTAAGTCCCCCATCCTGAGATCTTGCCTTGTAGGGGAACCTAGGCTTTTGATGTCCTTGCTCCTTTCCAGTGGATTTCATGGCATGAAGGGCAAAACAACCAGAAGGAAATAGCTTTCCTTGCTTGAATTATCAAGGGCTACTGGGGTCTCAAGACCAGGCCTTGCACCTAAAACTATAAAAACTTTTTCACAGATCTCTTTGATTGGGAAAATCCACTGAACATCCCCCAGGAGGGCAGGTTTGCTACCCTGTACTCTCAGTTAGAGATGGTTTAATTCTTCAACTCATAGTTTTGATTTATTTCAGGACTTGACAAGACATATAGAATAAGTGCTCTGATCCAAACATATAAAAGTAAAATATTATGAATTCCACAGCTAAAAGTTTATTTAGCAAAGAGATGAAAAGATAGTATGTACCTCAGGTCATTCCATAGATCTGGTATTTTAAGGGTGCTGTATGTACTTTATTGTTTAAAGAAAAAAATTAAGCTTATATCACATCCTAGAGCATGACATCAACTGTTTATGACACAGAGGTTACTAAGTTATAACAAAATTTTTATCTGCTGCTATGTATACAAAGACCATACTTTCTGAATCTCAAATTAAGATATATGATCTAGTAAAACATATTCCTTTTGAAAAGCATCTGAAGAACTAAATTCACTTTCTGTAAATTTAGTCAGGTTTCTCCTTGAAGACTTGGGATGCACAGTGACTGTATGAGGCGGGTGACTTTGCACAGCCCTCCCTCACTCAAAGCAAAGTCAAGTGCAAGTCATGTCATCATTTCTCTGATGTCATGGTCTACTTTGAAAATGAAAGACAAACACAGATAGTGTCTTGACAAAGTGACCAAAAGGAGATTGGGTGTTGTTGACAGCTATGTCAATGGAACTATTGGTCTAGCACATCCCACTAATTTGCAAATTGATTAATAAGATGACTGGCATTTAGTAGGTACTTAATAAATGCTTATTCCCTTCCTAAGACTTGAGATATCATAGATTTATGCCTGGAAGAAACCTTAGAGGTCATCTAGTAGTTTGACCATCCCTACTTTTAAGGATTTTGTTAACAGGCTTATAGATTAAGTGATCTCTCTATGTCCATGAGCTAATATTTAAGGTGGTTTTCCAACTTTGTATTCCATATTGCCCTTTTCTGATAAAGTTCATTAGGGTTTAGGGACTTCCAACATTGGTAGCAATAATCACACTGTTTTGAAATCATAGATCTTTGAAAGTATGATTATGAAATGTAGGTATTATCTCCTCTTAGATAACTTCATATCAAAAATTTTTTTTAACATTTTGCTATAGATTTGGGTGGATCCTGCAGCCTTCTTCATAGTATAATGCTGTCATCCAACCCAATGTCCTCTAGAAGTAAGGGTTTAATCATGTTTCAAAATATTTTGACAGTGTAGATGACTATTTAAAAAGTCAAGCAGAATCAAGAGTCCTTTAGGCAAGCATATACTAATGTTTATGATTTTGATTCCTGAATAAAAGAAGATATTGAAAACAGAAGAGAGTCACATAGGGAAGAATATGCTGTCGCAAGTAGTAACTGATGATACAGCTCCTCTTTACTTCAAAAAGGGTTTTAAAGGATTAGTAGGTTTTTTAACATTTTTTTGAGGAATTACTCTAATACATTCTAACATCTTTCAAACTGAATTATCAGTACCCAAAATTAAATTACTATCTACATGAAGAAGGATTTTGAATGCTTGACTTATCCTTCCCTTCAGTTCACGAGATCGATGTTCATCTTGGACACTTTTCCACAAAGAAAATAAATACTTGACAATGCCAAAAGATTCCCCCAGCAAATGCTATTAGCTAATCTCCAAATTAAGCAAGCCACTTGCATTGCTGTAATAGTCATTGGGCTGTATTATCTTTCCTAATGCAATTGCTTCATGTTCTGAATACTGTATGCATTATAGAGATGCTGGAATATAACTGCCTTGATGAGAATTAAGACTCAACATCATTTGAAAGAAAGAGAGAAACAAGGGAAGGAGAGAGAGACACACACACAGAGAGACAGACAGACAGACAAAGAGACAGAGAGAGACAGAGAGAAAGAGAGAGAGCAACAGAGAGAGCAACAGAGACAGATACAGAGAGAGACAGAGAGAGAGACAGAAAGACAGTTTACTTTCTCTTCTCTGTTCATCCTTTAACTCCTCTCACCAGTAATGGGAGTTACACATATATCAAATAACGATCAGACCCCATTATCTATCTATCTATCAATCATTCACATTTATAAAGAATCTTTCATCTGTTTTTCTTAAAGTGATGTACCAAAAAAATGGAAATTATACTTGCAGATAAAAGCAGTACTAAAAATATGTTAAATGTAGGTTTAAATTTAGTTAAATGTAGCAGGAGATTTCACTTGAGAGGGAAGAGACTCTACAACTCCAGGCAACAAAAGAAAAAAAATCCTAGCTGCATATGGCCCTAGTTGTGTTTGTATGTGTTCAGCTATTACATATATGTATGCAATTTAGCAAACATTAATGAAAAGTGTACCACACATAGAATGCTGTGCTACTAGAAAATGGATGAGATATAAAGACAAACTCCTCCCTATCCTTATGGAGCCTAAAATTCTACCAGGGGAGATCACAGTGAGGCAAACCGACACACTACCACTGGTAAGTAAATACCAAGGTTAATATCCAGAAAGTACAGAGCATCCCAAATGAGACCTGGGGGTACAAAAGGTTGCATCACCATGCAACAACACTTAAGCCAATGTAAAATTCCAAAACTTATTATAAGGGGTATTTGGGCATGAATAAACAAAATGTTGTCAAACTATTCTCTCTTAATAGTTACTTACCTTCTGCTTCAGTTCTGCTGTAAAATTTAAAGACCATTGACAATTTCTGATGATACAAACAGCCGAAGCAGCACAATATCTTAAGCCAGAGATTCTAGCTCCCGTAAGTCCCTGGCTTGACCACATAGATAAAGTACGGGAGACCAAACGGTCAAATAAGGAAAGATAAAACTTCATGAGAACATAAATATAAATGTCTACCATCCTTATTATTTTAACATCCTACAGTGAATCTTTCCAACTAGAGATATCAGATAAGAAAACATCTTACTAAAGAGTAGATGATAGTTTTAAAAGAAATCTGAATATGTTAATAGAGATAATTGGGAGGCTAATCAATTAAGGTACATGCTCTGACAAAGGATCTTCCTTTTGAAAAGCTTAGGTAAAGTGATTTTTTTTTTTAAAGCAGATATACAAGACTTCCTACAAGGAAGCATTGATAAACATATTCCGTTCCAGTAAAGGAGAAAGAAATTCCACCCCAAATAGTTCCCTAATTGAGGGATATGAATTAACTATTTTAAAATACTCTATATAAAAGTGTTTGCCCAGACCCCAAATCACTAACTTCATTAGCAAGCTGATAAAGGTCAGCAAGAAAATCAAAACAATTATCGAAATGGAACAAAAATATAAACTTATTGTGCCAGATTTCCTCTCCCCAGTGTCTGAGTCATTGCTCTGCTTGTAAGAAACACATTAACTCTTTCAGGCTGCTGAAGTATTATTTAATAATAGTAATTGACACATGGCTCCTTAAAGTTGGTATAGGATTTAAATTCTGATTTCATTAGAGCCTCACAAAAAGCCCTCAAGGTAGGTCCTGGTGCTGTTAGAGTTCCCATTTCACAGATGAGGAAATCGAGAAGTGAATTTACTTGCTTAAAGTCATAAAACTAATAATTATTAGAAGCCAGGTCTCTTTTCAGTCCCAAAATATTCCATTTTGTTTGACTATACATATTAATTGTTAAAGTTTTATTTTTCTTTCTCAATGGGAGGCAGTGGTGATGGAAAGACAAAAAGGGTAGGTTAATGTTCATTGAAAAAAATTAAATAAAAAACCAGAAACTCTATTCAAAAATCTTTAATTTGCTATCAGGGAAACATAGGAGCACAGAAAGCAATTCTACTAAATGCCTCTATCGTCCATGAAATCAGACTTCCAAATAGCAGGATCCTTCACAGTCTAGTGGCTAGGATCTTAATTTAAAAAAAAACTGAATTGAATTTAGAATTTCAAAGTCATTAGAAAGAACTAAGTATAGAAGAGACAGTAGAGGACAGCAGAAAGTATACTAACCTTAGAGTAGGAGAATGAGGGTTCAAACTCCACTATTTACTATTTGTATGATCCTGGCTAAGTAACATTTTTATCTCACAGGGAATCAAGCTTGTAATATTAGGAGATTGACTTAGGTGATTTTCAGGACCCTTTTCAATTTTTACTTTGTAATCATAAACAGAGAATACAAACAGTGACAAATATTGTTGTCTTTAAATTATATGAACCTATCATTAATGATTACCATTCTGTGCTATTCCAAAAAAAACAAATTAATAATCAAAATTTTTTCTACATTACAAATCTACATATTACCAGAGTGACTTTCTGTAAGACATCCTAACACTCTGACCTTCACTTTTTTTTTATCTGCAAAATGATTCTATTAGGTCAATAATTGCAGAACTGAGGGAGGTCTTGGACATGGGAAGGTGATGAAGTCGCTGAAGACATCCCTGAATAGAATAAGCTATAATACCTTCTGAAGACTGAAAAAAAGTCTCATATTCTGTGGATCATTCTTTTCAAATGGAGGGTAGAAATATGATTAATAAAATTTCAGTTAAAGTATTGAGTAGCTTTTTGTTGTTATGTATTTATTTTCTCAATCAATTAACACCAAGTACTATCATGAGTGAGGGGCTTATCATGCTTTGTTATGTGCTGGGCATAAAAATAAATGCAAAAACACAGCTGCTGCACTAACAGGACTTACATTTGAATGGGGGAGGTAACATGCAAATACCAATATACATTTCAGGCATTTACACTGTAACTGGAAAGTAGTAGCACAGAGAAGGCAATGGGGAAAGGTTTCCTGCAGAAGGTGGGTTTGGATTGAATCTTAAAGAAAGTCAGGGAAGCTAGGAAGTATAGGTGGGGTGGAATAACTTGTCAGGCATGAGGGAGACAGTCAATAAAAGCGTATGGAATGTCATTTTAGAGAACTAGCAATAGATCAATGTCACTGAATACATAGAAGAGTAAGGTATAATAAGTGTGGAAAGGTAAGAAGGGGTCAGGCTATGAAAAGCTTTAAAAGTCAAGCAGATGATTTTATATTCGATCCTGGTGGTAAGAGGAACCACTACAATATATTGAATGTGAATATTTTTTTTGGGGGGGGTGACATGGTCAGATCTGCCTTTTAGTAAAATCACTTAGAAAGCTGAGTGAATTGGAATGGTTAGAAATATTAAAGCAGGGAGTTAGCTCAACCATCAGGTTATTTTAGTAATCCAGGCAAGAGATGATGAGGGCCTATGTCAGGATGGTAATGTGGGGAGAAAGGTGGTAATGAAGTTGTGGTCCTAGGTGACAGGGGGTGCCCTTGGTAGCAATGATGAAGCATGGCTTTGTTTCATTGCATCTATAGGACAGAGACTTGCACCTAGCTTACATGTTTACTTTAAAAATGGTTATGCTTTTCCTGATTGTTGCAGAGAGACAATTCTGTCTGCTCCGGCATGTTTGGTCTCTATATTTGTCCAACCATAGGTTGGAAAAGTTATCCACAGTTAATTGTTTGGTTGTTGTTTAAAATAAGACTTGTAAATGTTATCTCCATATGGAATTCTAGTGAGGAACTCCATTTCCCTAAACAGATAATCCCCAGGTCTTGCAATTTGTAGAGATAGTCTCTTAGCAGGCTGGAGAGGTTAGGCCAGCATGTGAAATGGGTCTGATCTGAACTCAGGTGTTTCTGGCTCCAAGGGAAGTCCTATTGTTTATGCCACAAGTCTGTAAACAATGTTGTGTCTCTTAGGATTATCCTTCTAAAAAGAATAATTATATCACACCCTAATGATAGGCACCCTATAGGCAGAAAGACCTGGATTCGAGTTATATTTCTGACACTGTGACCAGATAAGTTACTCCTTCAGTGCTCTAGACATTTGGAGAATATTAGATACAGTTGAGTTGTCTATCTGTAAGAGTTTCCATAGAGGCAGTTCCCTACATGGAAGGACAGAGAAAGAGGGGGAGAGAAGAGAAGGGGAGGGAGTGGAAGGAAAGAGAGGGGGAAGGAGGGGAAGACGAGGAAGGGGAGGAAAGGGGAGAAAGAAAGGAGGGGGAGGGAGAGGAAGAGAAGGGAGGGGAAGGAAAAAAGAGAAGAGAAGGAAGGGAAGGGGGACAGGAAGAAAAGGAGAAAAAGAAAGCATTTATACATTTATAAAAACCTGGAATTGCAAAAAGGCAAATTAGGAAGTGACATCGCTTCAAATAGGATTCATAGCAGGATTCCTTTAATAGCAAACTTGGGTAGTGAATTAAAATCTGATTATTTATATACCAGTCTTCAGGAACTTCTCAACTGTACAAAGAAATGCATGCTTATATTTTAGCAACATTTGGTTTTTGATGAGTTTGGTATCTTAAATTTAAGGGATAAATTAAAAACAAAACTCATAGTAATTATTCGCCTGAATGGCAGTGTATATAATGGAATCAGTATCTATGAGGGCCGTTATAAAACTATTCCCTTTATGCACAAGGGTGCTGTATATTGAAGATGTCCAAATACACAGGTGCACAAAATGGGCCTGCTAGTCTTAATTGCTACTTTATCTCACCACTTTTCAGCATGGGAGAAGATATTTTTCGAACAGCAGCATGTGGCTCCGTGGCAGACTCCACAGGCAGTTATGTCGGGACTTTTTGAAGGTTCCTGTATATTAGGATACTGCTGTTGCCTTGAATCGTCTAGGCAATCTTAAATGCCAAGGCTGAATCTGTTATTCTAAGGCATTTGAAATTTAAAGTTTCCTCCCTTCCTCCCTCCCTCCCTCCCTCCTTCCCTCCTTCCTTCCTTCCTTCCTTCCTTCCTTCCTTCCTTCCTTCCTCCCTCCCTCCATCACCCATCTTTCTGTTTCTCATTTCTCCTTTCTCTATAGAAATCAGGACTTCTTGGCAACTGAGAATATTCCTGATTAATGTCTTTCACACACACACACACACACACACACACACACACACAAGTCTTCAGAAACAACTTTAAAAGAAAGTTTGAATACATACCTATCACAGAATAATAAAAAGGAAATTTTTTTAATTTAAAGGAAACATCACTACAAAATGTCTTAGTGAAGGAAGGAAGGAAGGAAGGAAGGAAGGAAGGAAGGAAGGAAGGAAGGAAAGAAATTAATATTTATTAAGTGCCTTGCCCAGGGGCCACACAGTTAGTAAATGTCTGAGGCCAAATCTGCTCACAGATCTTCCTGACTCCAGGCCCAAGGTTATATATTCTCTGTGCCACATAGCTGCCTCTTAAATCACTGTAAATATTTCATTTTCCAAAACATTTTCATTTAATAACTTACTGAACCTTATCACTGTATACTTATTATAAGTAACTATTTCAAAATCCCTAAGATCACACTCGTTTGTATGGCTGTGATGCCCTCCCTCCCCTTCTTGGTCTGTTACATTGTTTCCCATGTATTAAATAACAGTTCAAATCCATTTCCTCCTTCCCTGATCTGCCTGGTTGTCAATGACCTTCTTGTTTAATCTCTCCATAATACTTTCTTTTCTAACTCTCTGTGATGTTACAGGTTCCAAAACTTTCTGTCCATTGAACCCCTTTGGTGGAAGTTGAATTCTATGGACCCGTTCTCAGAATATTGTCTTTAAATGTGTAAAATATATAGGATTACAAAGGAAACTGGTCATATTGAAATAAAGATGCATTTTTTGGCTTCAAAGTTCAAAAAAACAACTTGTGAAATATATGACTAGATTAAAAATTTCTTCTCCAAGGTATTTACGTAATACAACAAGCTGTACCACAGTCCACGTCCTGTTTCTGCCTTTGAGGTAACAGAACGTATTATTTATCTAAACTTATCTCTGTACTTCTTAGCATAAAACAACACACATACAGTTGACCCTTGAGGTTGTTGTGTTATATATTATATTGTATTTACATTCTGAATGTTTTGCTTTAAATGGCATAAGAGGAGTAAAAAACATGAAATAGAAGGACATTATAACAAAACTTGTTATCTTCTGTACTTGCTTGAAGGAAGTGTGGAGTTAATTCAGAGAAGTGAGCGTTCATATAGGATAAGGAAACAGACAGTATGAAATTGGTTGATGTCGGGAATCTTTATCTTCCTCAGTTCAATAAGTGTAAAATTACATTTACCTGAGAACAATGTCAAAGTGAATGGAAAGAAAAGAAAAATGTTCCACATGTACTTTATAAAAGGATTTATTTTCTCAACAACCAATTTGAATATATAATATATATGCCCATGTGTGAACATATATGTATATACACATGTGTGTATATTTATGTGTGTATTGTGTAAATATACATAAATACATATATAAACATATACACATACATATATATACATACATGCATATGTCTATATATCATCTTAAAAATAGAGACTGTGAATTCAGTGGTATAAGGTACTCTCGGGTGAATATTGATAACCATTGCTGGTTTTCACTTGCTCTATACTTTATAGTCACAGAGAATTGCCTAAAGCAGAGGTATCAGACTTATATAGAAAAGGGGGCCAATAAATTATACAATCTATGGGGCTGCATATTGACTTAGAAAACGACCTTTTAACATTAACTATGTCCTATTGTATTTTGGGGCAGTTAGGAGGCACAATGGATAGACTGCCTGACTTGGAGTATGGCAGTGTCATCTTCATGAGTTCAAATCTGACCTCAGACACCTACTAGTTATGTGAACATGGGCAAGTCACTTAACCCTGTTTGCCTCAGTCTCCCCATCTCTCAAAGGAATTGGAGAAGGAAATAGCAAATAACTGCAGGATCTTGGCCAAGAAAACCCCAAATGAGGTCACATAGAGTCAAACACAACCTAAATGACTGAACGCATATTTTTATTTTGTTAAATATTTCCCAATTACATTTTAATCTACAAACCTACAACATTGACAGGTTAAGTAACTTACCCAAATCACAAAGTCAATATAAGTCAGGACTGAAGCCAGGGGCTCCAGGATTTGAGGTCAGCTTTCTAACCACTACTTCATACTAACCTCCCTACCTTCACAATAAACATCTGAAATAGCAATATTAAATAAATGCTATTCTCCATCTAGGTAAATGCTTTCAATGCCATGTTAATTAAGATTTTAGGATAGCAATAATTATAACTTAATATTTTTTGGTGTTTTAAGAGTTAGTATTTTCCTCTGAATGCTCGAGACATGTTGCATATATATACATTATAGGTATATTATACATATATACATACATATATACATACTACATATGCACCGAGGGAAAGGAACTGGATCTAAATTTTTGTGGTTGCATTGTTACAGAGAATTCTCAGGTCAGGAACTCCCTCTACCATTGCAGCTGGTTTACAACTTACAGTCTTAGGCTGTTAACCAGAACTTGAGCGGTTGAGTGATTTGCTCGAACTCAGGTCTCTACGAATGTCATTTCAGTATTCACCACACCATATGTAGACACAGGCACTTGCATGTGTATATGTATGTGTGTGTGTGTGTATACACACACACACACATACATATACATACATATGTGTGTAGACATATACAAACTCCTATACAAGGTTGATAATTTCCACTTCTGATTTCATCCCAGGACATAGTAGCTTATAATGGAAAGGCCAACACCATCTTAACAATTGTTGTACAATTGGGCATTCTGTAATAGAAAGGTCTTTCCTCTGTGTTCTTCTTCCATTTCCAAATTGAGCCCAGGAGGACAGAGGTGGATTTCTTGATAAGGTTCCTGGGAATTGTTGTTTGCAGAAAATTTAGCCTGGATTTTTAGATTGACAATTTCATTCCACGGTTCTTTCTGTGTTTTCTGGCTCTGGTTGTAATTATCACTTAAAGTAAGTGTACTGGATATATACTTATCAACTCTTTTATTTCCCCTGTGGACCACACTGTGGGTTACAAAATACAATTTCCATTTTATCTGCTGATGGCCTAAATAAGGTACACATGAAACAACAAAGATGGGCTTCTTAAATGAGCAGGGTAAGATGTTCATATAACAGAGGCTCTAGGGGTTAGATTAGAAGAGAAAGAGAAATAGATTCTACCTCAGTGGAGTTGGATAATTTCTAAAAGACTTAGTACAAAAGAACTGGGCCACCATCTCATAATATGATCATACACAAAGAAAAATATTTTCATATGCAAAATTGTGAGTTTACGTGTATGCATGAAATTATATGTCATTTGAACTGTTCCAACACTATATTTATAAAGGAAAATGTTAAATGTATCTGAGAACCTTTTAAAAAGGTATGTGATACACACATATACATATACATACATATGTTATATATGTGTGTGTATGTGTACATATATATTAAATACAAATAATAATTCTTTTCAATCACAAGTAGTAGGCAAATCTTGCCTGAATGTAGGATTCTTGAAATAACCATTAACAGACATTTATTAGAATTTTGAGGTTTATTAAGTATTTTCCACCCAACATCTATGTGAGAAAGAAGTATTATTTTACCTGCTATGTAAATGGTAGGGCTGATGTTTGTATAATTTAAGGCCTGGCCATGGCCACATGGTGCAGGGGCTGGTCTCCTGATTCCTTAGTTGGTGCCCATAACATTTTACTGTGCTGTTCCCCAAAGAGAGTAGCCCTAGACATTTGGTTTGGTGTCATGCAATCAGATTGTTGAGGGCCTAGAAAGCAATTCTAAATTCATTTCTTGTGTTTTTCTCACTCCACTTCTGTGCATAGGCTGACTAGTGTAGTTTCATATTCGTTGTTATTTCCACCACTGATTATGGAAATACGTATTAAAAAGACATCTACTGTGAGCAAAGACCTTTGGGGCCCTGATAGCTAAGATTCCACAATTTACTTGATGAAACAAGATATTCTCAGATAGTCATACAAAAACTGTGATCTCATTGATTCAAGAGATCTGTTCAGCAAAGAAGTTAGTCTCTGACTACCCATCCTATTCATTTATTAAATGCCTTTCTGTTTTGGTTACTATGTCGGGAAAGGGGAAGAGGGAAGGAAGGAAAGGAAGGAAGGAAGGACGGAAGGGAGGGAGGGAGGAAGGGAGGGAGGGAAGAGGGGAGCATCTCTACTCTTAAGGAGCTTAACATCAGAAGTAGCTGAATGCTTTCCCACAGCGTTTTTGTTTACTTTGTCAAGACTTGTAGACTGATAAAACTCCCTCTATTAAGTGCATGTTTGCAACTGTTCTTCAAATTAAACTTTTGGGATATTGCCTGGAGCACTGAGAGGTTAAGCTAGGTTCTCAGGGTCAAACAGATTATTTCAAAGGTAGTACATAAAACCATGTCTTCCTAACTCCAAAACTGGGTTCTGTCTGCGTGCCTGTATTGTTAATAAGAGTTAAAGAGCTCCCTGACCATTAATAGGACTCAGGTGGAGCCCATTAAGGGAGGTTAAGCAAGGGAGGTTTGTTTTCTAAGAAGACACACACCTTTTATTACTTTCTAAAGAGGCACTGGGTCAAGAGGGTCATGATGCTTTCTGGCTCTGAAAAATGTGTGTGTATGTACACACATACACATATATGCATGTGTACACACATTTGCATATATGTATCTATACACATACATGTATACACATATGTATATAGATATCTGTGTGTTTACACATGAGTGCACTTGCCTACATACACATGTGCATATAAACACATAAATATATGTGTGTATATACATATGTGTATATGGATGTGTGTATACATATATGTGTGTGGATGCTCACGCATACTCTGAGGTGAGGTTTTGCTTTGGGACTCACTTTTTGGAAGAAGGTTCATGTGTCAGATGAGACTCTGGGAAGCCGCTAAGGAACCCACTCCCCCAGCTTTGAAAACCCAAAAGTTGGTGCTTTTCTCTCCCATAACTATGTATGTATGTAACGATCAGACAGTTGGATCTGTCTGTTGATCTGTTATGTATATGTTTCTTGTACTCAAACAGAAGCCCTGGTCTTTATTTCTCTGCTTGCATTTCTCTGTTGGTATATGTGATTAAAGAAGATTGCTCACCCCTCAAAAGTTGCTTTCCTTTTAGAAAAGAAGATCCAAGAAGCTATACAGTAGGTAATCCTGGGTATGTTAGGGTGCTTGCTGTTACACTGCCATCCTTAGTTTATAAAATAAATTATCATAATTGTATGTGCACAGTCTTTTGTTTTTGGTTGTGCGTTCAACCAGAGGAAAGAATACTGATATCTTATTATAGTTCTTATACCTAATAAATAATATTCCATATTTTGCTTTAGCATTCTTTGGATTTGACCTGTTATTTCATCAATAAAGAGAACTCTAAGATGAGGAAACTACTTCTACCAAAGCAGATGAGTAGCTGCCCCGACATTTATAATCTTAAAGAGTTGCCAGGGACACTGAGAGTGCCTGGTAACTCGAATAGGATCACACAGCTAGAATGTATTAAAAGCTCCACTTCCTCTTTTCCCACATATTAATTATTGATAAATGTTTGTCTAATTTGAATTTGTCAACTTCAGGTGGCACTTGGATTGGATCATAAAGGGAAGTTAACTTAAACAGAAAAGAAAGGATTAGGGCAATCCTTGTACAGGGAATCAGATGAGCAAAAGTAGAGATACAGAGATGTGAAAAGAATACTTCGACAACATCAAAGGCTTATGGTCTCCATAACTAAAGTTCTCGGTTTATGTAGACATTAAGTAAAACCATATTCTTGAGGGCTGTGACTAAAGAGTTCAGACTGCTCTGTAGGCAATGGGGGAGTCATTAAAGGCTGAGAGCAGAGGGGTGATATTCACAAACAGTATTCTATGACAAACAAGTCAGATATAAAGAATGAATACAAGGGGGATGACTTAAGATGGTATAGCCAACTCAGTCTCATTCACAGGTATTCATTTGATCTTTTCTTGTTTTTAGAGTCATAGTATAATTGAATTTAATTGAAATATTGCAACTGAATTATTGAACTTAATTGTAATATTTCTTCAATCACACATACAGGTAATCTGGAAATACTTGTACTGCATTTGCATATGATTAAAATAACCTATATGTTCCTATCTATTTCTTTTCCTGCAATGTTCTGATTTCTTTGTGGTAATGTAGACTAGTTTTAGAGTTTATCATCTCCAAAAGTTGGATCTACAATTAATGTGAAAAACTGGACTCACACTTTTACCAAACCCAGCTAATGGACTATATGTACAATTAATTATTATAGGGAGACAACAAATGGTTGGTGGTTTAGTAAATCTGAAGCCAGGAAGACTTCAGGTCATATTCAGCCTCAGACACTGATTAGCTCTGTGACCAAGAACAAGTCATTTCACCCTTGCCTGCCTTAGTTTTCCCATCTGTAAAATGGTAACAAGAACGACACGTAAATCACAGGGTTATTGTAGTGATAAAATGAGATAGTATATGTAAACCTAAAATTGCCCCCAAAAATGTTAGTTATGAAGACAACGATGATGATTGTTTTCATTCGTATGGGGTATATGTTAAGTGGAAGACAAATTAGTAGGTGTTATGGGTAACAAAAGACGTAGCAGCTAACTTCCAAAGGCCAATGGCTGTGTTAGGAAAACAGGACTTACATACATGGGAGGCAGTGTGATATAATGGAAAGAGTAATTGATTTAGAGTTTGGTGATCTGAGTTCTTATCTTTACCCTGCCACATTACCAGCATGACTTTGGGGAAATTATTTAACACTTTGGTCTTCCTTCTTCTCTTATTTTCCTTTCATTTCTAAAGGAAAGAGGGTGTTGAAATAGATGAGTCCTCAGATCCCATCAAGGTCTAAATGTACGGTCCAATGAAAAGTTAAATGGCATGTCATATAGTGATATCACAAGACAATATTTGCATTATCATCTAATGAATGGCACAGCTAGTAAGTACTATAGGATTTCAGAGGAAGCAGAGATCTGAGTAACTGGAAAGGCTTCCCAGAAAGTGAGGGAGATGACCAGGGACTACCTATTTTATTTTATAGCCAGTTCGCCATGATCGCTAAAGGAATAAAACAGAGATGTCAATAAATATAAACAGTAGATAATCCAAAAGTTATTTAGATTTGGCTTTAGAATTCATTGATTTTTCCAATTCTGATTTACATTCCCAATTAGACTAAAAACAGTTTGTACTCCCTAGATGCACATGTTAGGTGTTGGCAGGAAGAAATCAAACAGGGATTAAAAATTAATTGCTGATAATCTAGAAAGCAGATAGCCTGCATGAGAATAATTAAATCTTGATTGCATGTTTTCAATTGCTTTCTCATCTATAGATGCCCATGCATATTGTTCAAAAATCAGTTTTAATTTCTTGAGGACAGGAATTAAGAATTTTATTATTCTACATCTATCCCTAAATAAGCTATTCCATTGCAATACACTCAATAGGGATGTCATAAATATTAATTGAATAGAGAGCAAGACAAGCAATAATCTATAGCGGAGAGTAGAACTGAATTTATCTTCATCTCCCACATGACCAAAATTCATTCGTCTTGATGTTCTATGCTGGATCAACAAATGGAAATCATGTCAATTCAGTATCTGAGACATGATCAGAGTATTTTATAGTTTTTGTTTCATTTCTGCATTCCTGAAATACATACATTTGTTTCATTATTTTCCTAGCAAACTAAAATCAATCAATCACTCAATTAGCAAGTATTTACTGAACACCTGAACAGGGATTCCTCAGACTTTTAAAAACCCAATTTGGCTGATAAAATATCTCATTATTATAACCTATTACAATAGCTGCTCAGTGCTGGGTTGCAAAGAAGGCAGAGATTCCACGTTCTTGAAAAATTAGCTGGTAATTTCAACTCTCATAAGAGGCAGTATTTGCCATTTGCCCTAAAATTAAGATTTAATCTCCATTTGCTCCTTGGGTCTCCAAAAGCAGCCATGTTTGAGAACTCTTTTACAGTTCCATTTAGAAGATAAACTTCTATATCTTTTAAAATTCAGTATTGGGCCACTATATCAAGATTCTATAGCTATATACCTTTGTGAATTTCCCTAAATGTTCATTTATTGTAGGAGAATTAAAACCAATCTGATGAACCACAATCCCTGTACCAAAGGTGTGTGTGAGGGTGTTAGGGAAATGGATGGCTGTTGTTCAGTTAAAGATTCTCTAATTATACTTGTGCCTGCGTAGGAAATTAGATGGAACCCCAAATTCAATCTTAAAAGACAGTGGACTACATTCACTAGAATTAAAATTTCAGTGGTTCATAGATAGAAGATGATGTATTTTTAAAGTTTTCTACTTTGAAAATGGAGAAGAAGATCAAAGTTAAATATGGAAGCCCTATGTGGATAGGGATCATACTTTATGTAAACTTTGTATTTCCCCCGTTGATGACCACAATGCTCAGTATTTAACAGCGGCACTATAAATGTTTACTGAATTTACCACATTATTATAAGCCTTAAATTTTTGATTCATTGTTTCGCTTGATTCCTGTCAGCCATATTTGTTTTTTTTTCTGCTGTAATGTCATATGAATTATACCTTAGAAGAAGCAACATTGTACTAATATATCTGACTTCACTTTTCCACTTCTGCCACTAATAATACCACTAAAATTTTCTGAGTCTCCATGTTTTTAGCCACAAAATAAAGTATCTGAACTGCATGATATCTAAGGCTCTTTTCAGGTAAAAAATTCTAAGGTTTAATTTTAAAAGTACTCCTATATACTTACCTAATATCTCTATATACCATTAAAATAATTTTTCTTTCACAATTGAAATAGATGAAAATCTTCCTAGACAGCAAACACGCCTACACATGATCTTTTCATGACAAAGCATCTTTATGCTACATGCAATTAGTAAGTTATAGAAAAAAAGAAAAAAGCCTATTGGAAAATGATTAAAAATATGTAAAGCAGAAAGCTATGGGAACAACATATACATTCTTACATGTTAACAGTTTCAGTCAGAAAAGTATACCCAAATTATTTTTACATTTTTCTTCTTTTCTTCTTTCCTTCATTTCCCCTGTAATAAAAATCATCTCAGACCATGTACTACCATATGATGATGGCCAGACTGTAATACCTCTGCAGGTTTCCCCCACCTGAGCTTTTCCAAAGATCAGACTGTTCCAGAAGCATTTGTTATCACCACAGTACACTTGTAATTCTTACCTTGGTTTTTCCTTCAAAAACTAGATCAAATACAATATTTCAGCAAAAAAAAAAAATGGAAAACATAAACCATTTGAAGAGATGTAAGAATATATGTTTAAAATGATTAAACACTACATACTGTGGAAAACGATTTTGCTTCTGTATCTACTTTTCAGTTCCAGGGAAATAAAAAACAAGCTACAGTTTGCACTAACTTGTAACACTTTTGATTTCTCATGGGTTTGTGTTCTCATCACAATGTTGCTGTTATGTAGAAAGCCATGTTTTCTCAACCACTTTTTTTATTATTGATCATGGGCTTGAAGCACATTCCCAAGCCTGGATTGCTTCTAAGTAAGCTTCATTTTGTTTTATCACACCAGAGCTCAGTCATTCTATTACGCTGTGGTTCATCTACATGGGGGCAAAAAAATAGAAGGGGAAAAGTACTCTTGTCTAAATGGCTATGTAAGATCACCTGGAAAAAGTTTATACATACATGTGTACTTTTGATCCAGCACAGTGTCTAGCACATCAGAAGGATGTGCTATGTAAATGCTTAGTCCCTTCCCACACACACCTTTCCTTTGATTCTCTCCTTTGCTCCTTTCCAGAAATGAGGACAAATAGCCCTGCAGGAGCACTCCCATCTAGTGGACTCTCAACCTGAACTTCTATATTCAAAACTTAGCACAACTGGCCACCATAGAACTGGATATCATTCACTGAATGTCTTCTGCAAAGGCTAGATGACCACTTGCTGGGGCTATAGTAGAGCGGAATCCCTTTTTCAATTATAAGTAGAATTAGATGATTTCCTAGGACTCAGAGAATTTTTCCATCTTATTAATAAGACTATAATAAAATAGTATTATATGACTTACTAAAAAATTAATGCAAAATGTTATTTTGACTCAAATTAGAAAAAAAATACTCAACTACCATTTTGGATGATATACACAACGTTTCTTCTCAATGGAATAGATCAAAATTGACATGGTGTGTTGATCAAATTGTATAGAACATTTACCTGTTTTATTTCATTATAATCAATTTTTCATCACCATTATCTTCTATAAATATTTGTGCCTTCTCCGGATTGCGGCAGGCACTAAGAAGATTGCATCTCCCTTTCCAGGCCCTCATCTTTTTACTCTTCAAATTTATCATGATATCATATACTTCATGGCCACTCACTATAATAATTAAGGATTGATTAGAAAATAAATTGAATGGGAAAGTAGACAAAATTCCAAGTCATTTCTATTAATTTTCTCATTGATCCTAATACAATATTCTAGGTTCAATTAGATTACAAGCTCCTTGGGAGCAAGGACTATCTTTCTTTGTCTCTTTTTGTATCCTCGCCAATTAGCACAGAGCCTGGTACATAATATGCACTTAAGAAATATTTACTGATTGAAAATTATCTGTAGCTCTTCGTTTTTGATCATAGTCAACTATTTTCAAATGTATCACTAGGAAATTATCATCAGGAGAATCTGTTAGGCACTCTGGCCTTGCCTCTTTCTTTGCTTTCCTTTCTGTGGTTTAACAAGACATTTCTGGCATCCACACCATCTGCTCTAATGTTAAGTGGAGCCCCCTCAAAAGTTGAAAATTATAGAATTATTTTATGATGGGAACCAATTTACAATACACTGACACTCCTAACATAACATAAAGCTTTAAATGACAGAAAATGAGGAGTCGAGCCTGCACAGAATCATCTTTGGACAGTGCCCAGAAGGGAGAAAAAAAATAACTTAAAAAAAATGAAATCTAATATTTTCTTCCATATTTTCTATTTTGAAAATCTTAAAAGTGTAAAAATGAGTAGCAGTTTTAAGAAATCCTGCCTGTTGGGAAAGATTTTTATGTTTATTAAAAGAAAGGAGTCCTCGTTAATGTGCTTCCCTTATTAGTTTAATTTTGTGTTGGCAGATCCCCATTTTCAGACCCCTGTAGACTTACCAGCACTGGAAAAAGCTTTCTTCCTAGGTCCCCTGTGTAGGCTGGTGACATCTGAAAACGTGTAGGTAAAACTCACACAGAACGGGGGTTTCAGAGCCAATTTGCAGCAAAGCAAAGATAATACCCTATCTCCGCAAGCTCGGCTCATTCTGAAAAGCTTCTACTACCAGTGTCCCACCCTCTTCTTCCTCAGAAACAATAATGGTTCATCTTACAAGGGAGTCTTGAGAAGGGATTATTTTATTTTCATTTTCTTTCTTTTTCCTTCAGAAAATCGCTGTGCTCTCTCTTCTCTGTCCAAATCAACAGGAGCTGTTCCAAATCTACGTGATTCAGAATGTCAATAACCCTCACTTCTTGAGGGAAACAAATCAGCAGCTTTCACCATCAGACCCCAAGCCAAATTTCACAAAACAAACAAAAAGTCAAAGATGGTAGGCCTCCTTGAATTGTTTGAAGTCAAACTGAAACCCAAAGGTACCACTTCATCACATCCCAACACCATAGAGCGACTTCAGAGTATTCTCTATCAAATTAACTGTCATTTCTATGTACCTAACAGGCAATATAACTATATACAAAACTGAAGCAAAATGTATGGCCATTTATGATATATGCCTACCCTTTTTAAGTTCATATTAGCCCCATGAGAAAATCAAACTTGACCTCTTTGCAGTAATTTTGGCTTAACCAATATTTTCCATACAAGCCTGTTCATTAATTGTCAGGAGGGTCAATGCCAAGGGGTCCAGTCAAGGCCCTTTAGTGATCTTTCTATTTATATTGCTGTAATCATTCTGTACTTCTGATTTCTTCTGGATCTACCTATATTGATTCACTCTTCATCATTAACTAAGCTACTTTAAATATTGGGAAGGGACCTTAGGAATTATGAATTTCAGAGGTTCTTAATCTAAAGTCAGTGAAATTGTTTCTCTTTTAATATTCTGATAGCTATATTATGATATAATTGGTGCCTTTTTAATCCTATGTATTTTATTTTACACATTTAAAAATATCATTCTAAGGAAGTAATCCATATATTTCATTCAATTAAGGGATACGTGTTCATCCAATTCCGATGACATGACTTCTGACTGACAGGTCAGGGAAATCTTCATGAAGAAGACTATATTATCAGACCTAGATCTTGAAGTACATGTAAATAAACCTTTAGGAATGTCAAAGGCTGGAAAGGGACAGCTAGGTGACAGAGTAGGTAGATTTGGAAGTCAGGAAGACCTAAGTTTGATTTCCACTTCAGACACTTCTCAGCTGTGTGATCCTAGGCAAGTCACTTCTCTCAGCATCAATTTTTCCATGTATAAAATGGGAACATCTACCTCAAAGCTCTGTTGTGTGGCTCAAATGAGAAAACATATAAAAAAGGTTTGCAAATCCTAAAGTGCAATACAAATGATGGGGAGGAGAAAAGGGGAGGAGAAAGAAGGGCATTGTAGGCTAAGGCATGATACCAAGAAAGAAGGGAACATTTACAGGACATAATGGGTAATCTGGTGACTGGAGTTTAAAGTACATGAAGGGGAATAGTAGAAGAGAGGCTAGAAAGCTAAATCAGAGCAGACTGTGGATCCCAACCGAAAGTCTAAGGAGTTTAGACTTGATTCAATGGGAAATAGGGAGCCAGTGAAGGCTTTGGCACAGTGAAGGCACAAAACGATCAAGGCTGAGTTTTTAGAAGATTAACTTGGGAGGTATATTAGGTAAATTAATGGAGAGAGCTATATTGGAGAATCAATTTAAGAAGATATTGTAACCATTAGATAAGCGATAATAAGGACCAGAGTGATAGTAGCAGTCACCATAATGATAAGGGAGAAAAGAAGTTTTATGAAAGAACTGGGGGTGTTTAGTGGGAAGGAGAGAGAAGACTGTGCGGAGGGAGACATAACAGCTGTCTTAAAGTATTTAAAATGACATTTGGAAGAGGGATTGGATTCATTTAGTTCAGCTCCAGAAGGCAGACCAGGAAAAAGGGATACAAGCAGGGTTTGCTGGAACCAGTTCATACCAACTCAGGAGTACAGATTGTTAAATTTTGAATGTGAGCATATACACCTCAGAAATCAGTAATCCTTACAAATCAGGGTTTGATGGGTTATTTTATTGAATTTTGAGATTTAAGAAAGTGATAGAGAAAATATTGATAATTCAGATTAAATTTACAGGTATGTCCCACATTTTCAGAGAGTCATATTTTAATTCTTTAACAGCATACGCCTGAGAGAGGTTAAAAGAATATGGTTTTGAAGTCAATGGAAGGAAAATATCCCAAACACTTAGATATGTCCAAGGATAAAATGGACTTTCATGGTAGAATGTGGGTTCTGTGCAAAGTGAATTCATCAAGAAGACACTAAATGAGCACTTAGATATATTGTAAAAAAAATTGTAAAAAACCCCTTTTTCAGACAGGGGTTTGGCTTGTCCTAATTGAAATCTGAGGTCTTTTCCATATCTATAAATTTAGAATTTTGAAATGTATTTGAAATTAAAATTATTTCAAAGCCTGTATTTCAATATTTCA
The DNA here is from genome assembly GCA_028658325.1 of Potorous gilbertii. NCBI lineage: Eukaryota > Metazoa > Chordata > Mammalia > Diprotodontia > Potoroidae > Potorous > Potorous gilbertii. The sequence continues at coordinate 71,870,620 of CM053774.1, read as the reverse complement.
GTTATCAGTTTTTTAAAAGTATTTATTTTATTCTGAGCTTAAGAAATAAAATAAGCATTTGCATAACATAGTAGAATAGAAAAAAGATGATTGTATATGAAACTACAAATCTATTATGTACAATTCGCTATTCCTTTGAAATATACAATGGAGTTATCATGTAACTTTTTTCTCTTATTTTCTTCCCTTCTCCCCTTCCCAAGAAAAATACCATTAGAAACAAATGCACATACACACACGCACACACACACACACACACACACACACACACCATTCAATATATACTTCTATTTATCAGTGCTTTCTCTGGATGAAGATAACATCTTCTTTCACATGTCCTTTGTTATGGAATGTAATTCATGTCCTTAAGTGATAAATCTTTATTAAGTACCTACCATGAGCATCACATTGTTTTAGTTAATGAATAAGATACAAATAAAAATATAACAAATCTCCCGTCTCTAAGGAGTTTACAACCTGTTGGGGGTTCTTTAGCTATATGGCAAATGAGAAGGATAAAAACCTGAATACTGTGACTGAATAAGTGTATTTGGAGGTCAGATGAGTGAGAATCCATTTCTGGTTAGAAGTTTCAGGACAGATTCCAAGTGTTAGCAAAATAAGAAAGACCAGCCAGTACCATTGTGGCATCAAAGAAGCCGCTACTAAAGCTGCTACTCATACTTCTAAGAAGGTCGCTGTCCCTTCTGCCATACTGGGGCCACTTTCAGGCAAAATCCAGAGTTCCTTTCTTGGCCCCAATGTCCTGGTCTATTGTATTACCATGGCAGGCTTGGTACTCAAAGGAATCAGACACAGAGAGTCAAGTGTTTCCTTGTCAGGCAAAGCTGTGTGGTTAAGGGGCTTGGCTTTCTCTGTATGTTTGGTGCTTGTTTTCCCTGATGTTAAATGTGGCATCTCTGAGAAAGGGAAGTCTTATGTGCTAAGCTGGAAAGTTGAGTTACTTAAGGTCTTAGGCACAGAAACACTGAAGGGTTTGACAGCAATTAATTTATGTCAAAAATGACAGTAGAGTATGATGTTGATAGCAGAGATCTGCTTAGAGAAAGCAATCCAGACATAGGAAACGGTTTAAGCACAAGCCCAGAGGCATAAGAGCATAGCCCCTGATCCAGAGATGATGGCAATCCAGTTTAGCTGAAGGGTAGAGTATGTGATGGGGTAGAGCATATGATCAAATGGAAAAAGTAGGTCAGAATTGAGAGCAGGACATGAACGCTTTACCAAAGAGCACAGCCTTTATTTGGTAGTGATAGGATAGGTTATAGAAAATGACAACAACAAAACAGTAACACAACATCTTAAATACACACATATATTCATACATAAGCATACAATATATGCATATATATATATATATATGTATATATATATGTATATATATATATATATACATATATATATATATATGAAAGCCTCAAAAAAGCAGAGTATACCCAGAAGACTATGGTACAAAAACCCAGAGTCAGAAGCCCTGTGTTCACGTCCTGAATCTTCCACATTTTAACTATGGAAAAGTCCTTTTTTGCTTCTCGTGTTCTCAGTTTCCTCATCGGTAAAATGAAAGGGTTGGACCAGAATCAAGGATTCTTAGCCTAGGAGCCATGAGTTTTTTATTTTCCTAAAATCTGATAAAGACCGTTGTTGAATCGTTTCAGTTGTGTCTGATTCTCCATGAGCTCATCTGGGATATTTTTGGCAAAATACTGGAGTGGTTTGCCATTTCCTTCTGGTTTGACAGATGAAGAAAATGGGTGAAATGACTTGCCTAGGGTCATACAGCTAGTAAGTGTCTGAGGTCAGATTTGAACTCACGAAGATGAGTCTTCCTGATTCTAAGTCCAGTCCTCTATCTAGTGCACTACCTAACTACCCCAATAAAAGCCATATTTAAGTATAATTGATTTCCTTTATGCCTTTTAGTAACATGATCCTGAGAAGCAGTACATGGGCTTCACCAGGTTGTCCAATGAGAACATGACACTTGCACAAAATGGTTAAGAACTTCCAGAGCTGATAATCTTTTAAATCCTTTCTTGTGCTAAGGCAATCCTATCACAAGGCAATAATGAAAATGACAAATTCAAATAAAAATAAATACATGAACACTTAAAAAGGAAAAGGCAATGAAGGAATCATAAATCATCTGTTAAGCATTTCCAGTTTACTAGGCTCTGAGCTAAGCAGTGGAAGGTGTTTTGCCTCAAGTTCACCAGGAATTTTTTAGGTCCTTGCATTGCTGTGAAGGACTAAGTCTACCAGAAAAATTCCTCACACTGTGGTTGTTGCTGTGTACAAAGTTCTCCAGGTTCTTCTCCTTTCACTCACCATCAGTTCATATAAGTCCACAACTCATTTAGCCATTCCCCAAATAATGTGCGTCCCCTTTATTTCCAGTTCTTGGCCACCACAAAGAGAGCTACTATGAATATTTGCATACATGTGGAACCCTTTACCATTTTTATAATCTTTTTGGGATACAGTCCTAAAAGTGATATTGCTGGGTCAAAGGGTATGCACATTTTTGTAGCCCTTTGAACATAGTTCCAAATTGCTCTCCATAATGTCTGGATCAGCTCACAGCTCCACCAGCAATGAATTAGTGTTCCAATTCTCCCACATCTTCTCCAATATTTATCATCTTCCTGTTTTGTCATGTTAACCAACCTGATAGGTGTGATGGGATATCTCAGAATTGTTTTGATTTGCATCTCTCTAATCAATAGTGATTTAGAACATTTTTTCACTTGGCTATATGAAAATAGATAGCTTTAATTTCTTCTTCTGAAAACTACCTGTTCATATCCATTGGCCATTTATCAATTGGGGAATTGGTATGGGAATTTCTGAGCAATGGATATACAGGAAAATCTCATTTTCAGTGGGGTGAGGATTCCAGCGGCGGCAGGTTTAGGGTTGTGGTAGATGATACGTCAGGTGTTAAATAGTCCCTATTCACAGAGAACCTAAGTTCAAATTTTACCTTTATGACCTTGTACAAATAAGCTAACCTCCTTGATCTTTAGTTTGCTCATTTGTAAAATGAGGGAGAAGGATCAGATTCCTCTAAGGTTCCTTCTATGCCTAGATCTATGATTTAGGTAACAAATGAAAGATTATAGAGGCAACCAGGGTTAAACACTGGACATTTGTGACTTGGAGCTAGACACAAAGCAGGTTTGGGATGAAATTATTCAGCCCTAATATGCAAGATCAAGGTAGGAAATCAAGGGCTGGAGATAAAAAGAACACTGGATAAGTCACCAAGGCAGGAACTCATTTCATGAGACCACTATAAAGGACCACAGCAAAAGAAGGTATACAAATTGGGGTGCTTGAGGAGAGAATGTCTTTATTTGGTATCTGTGGATCCAGTTTCAAATGCTGGCCCCATTTCTTACTACTCACCTATGTGATGTAGGCAAAATCAGCCCCTAAGGAAAGCTTGGCATCTATGATAAGTGTGTTTACTGAAACTCATTTAATGATAATGGGCCTCTGTTTCTTCATGTATAAAATTATGTGACTGGAATAAATGATAGCAAAAGTACCTTCCAATTTCAATTCTTTATTACCTTCCTACCCCTAGTTATAGGGCAGATAGCTGGTACAGGAGATTAGCATTCTGGGCCTGACCCAAAGGCATGAGTTCAAATATAGACACAGATAATTATCAGCTGTATGACTCTGGGTCATAACTATTGAGGAAACTCAGTTTTGAAATGGGAAATCACACCTACCTCCAAGGGTAGTTGTAAGAATCAAATAAGGTAACAATTCTAAAGCATTTAGCACAGTGTCTGGTACACAGTAGTTGCATAAAAAATGCTTATTCTTTTCTTTTCCCTCTCTTCCTCCATTTCCCTTCTGTTCCCTATGCTGTGGTTCAGTCATTCTAAGATACCTGATATTCTTCTCATAGGGTACTCCATCTCCCAAACCCATGACTTTGTATTAACTATTCTCCATTCCCAGAATCCTCTTTGTTTTTTTTTACTTCCATTTCTTAGAATCTTTGATGTCTTTCAAAATTCTCCTCAAATTCTACCTTGTATAAGAATCCTTTCTAAGTCTCCCTAGTTGCTAGGGACATTCTTTTAATATTATCTTCTACTTGTTCTATAATTTGATGTTTCCATTGACGTATTTTCTCTCCATTAGAACATATGTTTTTTTGAGGGCAAGAATTGTTTTAATATTTTTTTACATCTTTAGTGACTGGCATAATGCTTATAGGACAATAAATACTTATTGATTGATCAATTCTATAATATTGTCCTTTTACCAGAAGTCAAAGATAGGATGAGAGGATGTATAGCAAAGTTACTGATACTGAATTATCTGAACTATTGATCTGTGCATTCTTCTATCTTCATTCTTCTAGTGTCCCTATCAAAGGTCAAGCTAAGTCTCAGCCTTGGTTAGAGATAGTGTATGTGTTAACTCTCCCATGGGACTCGACTCTAAACTCTTCATAGTGACTTTATTTGAGTTTTTCTCTCCCTTCCTGGACCTACTTCTCCTTGAAGACAATCTGCAACCCTAAATTTCCTCTGTTGATACTGGAGGCCAGAACACCAGGATTTCTTTTCTTAAATTCTCACAAATTTCACCTTTCATGAAGGGTCATGCTCATTTGCTTTGAACTATCCCATCATATAAGCAAAAAGTCAAGGGTCTGGTAGTTAAGTACTGTCAGCTGACTTTGATTTTCTCCATAAAGGAAAAGAATAGGTTATGTTTAAGAGAAAGAAGGGTAAAATTTAGGAAATAAGAAGTGTAGATAAGGTTTGGAAAAGACTATTATGGGAAATAGTTCTTTTAATATATGGCATGTTCTCTGCAAGATAAACCCATCAGAAATAGTGTCAATTGAGGTTCTATAACTGAAATACTAATCATGTGTGGAACTATAAAGGTTAGGAGGATTAGGATGGACTCAGTTTCACTGTCCTTTCAATACTGAGCAAACAGAGAAAATTTTGTAATTACTCAATTTTTAAATGACATCTTTTACTATGAAATGAACCTATTTCTATTACATATTTTCATTTAATATAGAAATCAGGTGAATCTGATATATTAAACCAATAATATCCATATAAAATCTGCCAGAGAGATGAATCCTAATAACATATAGACATGACCCATGTGAACAAGAGTAAAAAAACAAGTTATCACATGTAAAAATATATTAATTTGTTATCTTGGCTAGGACTTTACAGTGGTCTTACATTATTACTCAGACCAAATTGGCATATAATCTTGCTGACTATAGTTTCAAGATGCAGTTTTGATGTATTTTGGAGGAAAATATTTGCTCTTGGCTATGATGCTCATCATATTATGAAATAAACAACCAGTTTTTCTTTTGACAATTGTGTATATTTTTATTATTTTTCTTTTGTTTTTTTCTTTCCCATTTCTTTTTCCTTTCCATCTGTTCTTTATTCTTTTCCTTTCTCACTCTTTTCAGACTTCTCTTTTTTTATTTCCTTGCTCTTTCTTTCCTCCTTTCCTTTTTCTCCTTTTACTTTCTTCCTCTTTTCCACTCCTATTTTCCTCTCTTCCTTTCTCTTTCCTTCTATCCTATCCTCCTTCTCTCCCTTCCTCCGGTATTTAACTGTAATTTCCATCCATGGGAAACCTCACCTTGTACTTAAATTTGTCTCCTTTGATTCTCCTGCACCAACAGACTTCAGTGAAGTACTTACATTTAAGAATCTTGTTGTAAACCTAATTCATATGGGTGTGTTTCAGATCCATTTTCTAAACCTGGGTAACTGTTACTTTTAAGACTCTGTTGTAAGAATTCTGAAAATTGAAATCGATTTTTCTCCCCTTAACTTGTCACCTGATAGGTGAACTCACAGCCTGAGTCACTGCTCCATCTCCTGGAATTGTGAGTGGCTAGCAGTATCTAAAGACACAGAAATCTTTTAAGTCATGCTTTGGGAACAACAGATGTATACATGCATACACTGTTTGAAATATCCTTTTATGACCAAAAGATTAAGAAATTATTCTTTCCTCCTCTCCTGATACCATCAGAAACTCAAAGAAATGGTCTTGTTGAATAACCCTGTAATGCCTAAACCAAGCCTTGTGCATTTTCCCCACGCTGAAGCTTCTGTACCTAAAATCCATTATTTCTCTGTCTTCCTGACATGCCATATATATTGATAATTTTGAAGAGGCAATGGAAGAGTTTTCTAAATCCCAAATTATGCACTTTAAAATAAAATCTGTAGTTACAATTTACATTCAACACCCAGATATTCACAGTTTCTAAAGTAACTTTTTTCTCCCTGCACTGCAATTAATTATTGAACACCTAGTTACCTGTCTTTCTTACTTTCTCTCACTCTTTTTGCTTTTTGACTACAGAAATAAAGTACTCTTAATGAAAATTATATTTTCAATTTTGCAAATTGATGTATTCACTTCAATTTTTAACGTGTTAAAGTAATGGAGAACAGATAAACTTAACTCTGAAAATCTACAGAGTGTAAAATCTCTCCTAATCTAAGAGGGAAAAAGTTTTCCTCCCCTCTTCTCTCTGGTATTATTATTCCATTATATGATATCTGGCATCTCCACTGAGTTTTCTAATTATACTCAGGTGTCAACTTATCAATGCAGTGGGTTTCTACCACTTGCAGGTCATGGGTACACTATTGAATTATAAAGAATTGTATCAATGTTTCTGATAGGTCAATAGATACACTGGATCCCTTCATCTGTAACTGTACCATTCCAATTAGCGAGTGACTAGGCTAGCCAGCTAAGGAGTACTTTTTAATTTACATCTTGAAACCCCTGTGAAATATTCAGCGTCCTACGGATGTTTACCTTCTCACCACATCCTACCTTAACTCATTCGATTCAATTTAACAAACTTTTGCTGTGATCATTAGAGTGGGTAAGGTTATTTCTTAATGCTTCACTTCTTTATAGAAGAAAAAAATTCCATGGGCTATGATTAATTCTTGAATTATAATCAGTACCTTTATATTACTATAGCAAGCATAAGATGCAATCAACTACTCTTCCCCGTCCTCCCCCAATCTCATGTCTGAGGAAGGGCTAGTCTGAAGTGTAAAATCTGGTGAACTTAAACTGATACACATTACTAGTGGTTTTCATTTTCAGAAATATAATTCAACAAAATAATTTCACTTAAAGTATGCCAACGGTGATTTAAATTTTTTTTATGATTCTGAAAGAAATTTGGGACTTTTTGTTCCATCACAATGAGCATAATAAACATCATTTAATGAAGGATCCTTAAAAGAAGGCATTGGTTCATTGCAGTTTTTGTAGCCTAGCTAAGTCTCCTAACCTATCTTGCACATAGCAAGCACTGTGCTTGTTGATTGACTGACTGATTGTAGAGACCTGCAGATATAAGTGATACAGGGTGCTGTGGTGAATGTATATGAAAACCAGAATATACCTTAGAAATTTCTTTTAAAATGAATACAACTCATGGATATGTCTAATATCAGTTTTTCCCCCTCATCATTTATCTGTTTTCCATAAATGTAGATTACAAAATAGGTAGGGAAAATAATGAGTCATTTGAGATGTCTGGTCGTTTGAAATTGGGACAAATGGGAATTTATTCCATATTTTGCAAGCCCATGCACAACCCAACTCATGCATCAGTTTTGATTAGTTAAAAAGCTTCATTCGATTGATGTAAAGAAACAGAATTTTTTATTGGGAGTTTTCTATGTTTGCTGATTTTCTTTTTTGAATGATTGGCTTGCAGCCAAAGTACTTATCCTGCTACTCAGAATATATTGTCAAATACCAGATAACTGCACCTAAGAGTCCTTAATTGCTAATTGTTCCTAATAACTGTTTAGTATATAATGCAAACAATAATACATGGTGTCAGTTTGAATTCTAAGGTTGTTATTCAATCCCAAGTTTCTGCTGTGTTATGTTCTCTTTCTGTGGTTAATGATGTCTGAAAAACCCTCAGAGGAGTAACAAGTCAGGCTTGGGTAAGGGCCAAAGTCTGTATTAAAAGGAAAAAAAAGTGAACTGAGAGAACAGAAGTTCAAAAACTGTCAAATAAGTCAAACCGAGTCATTATGAAATAATGTATTCCTATAGCAGGAAACCAAGGAGTATGGCTGTCCATTCCATTTAACTCTTCCAACATTGATTGGGGCTGTACTAGAGAGTCTGAGAAATCACAAGATCAAAACCATCTATTTTACCTAGGGGATGGCTTCCTTTTGGTCCACATGGATCTAAGACAAACTTGCTCCCCACAGAGAAACGCTGTCACAGGAAAATTTTCCTGGATCTCCTTTCTCTCCTACTCACTAAAGTAGAGAATACAGTACCATCTGGAAGGCTGTTTACTGTAAGCAGAGGGACATGGACGATAAAGCCAGACTAGCTAATAATACCTCAAGTATTTCTTTCTCTCTTCTGGTTGGGATTCATGGAGATTTTCCAGCACTTGGTGTTTAAATGTCTCCTAGCATCTAATCTCTTCCATTGGCCAATTGACTAGGAGTGTTTCTTTGTTGACTTGATATCTGCCAGTTTCTAGAAGAGGCAGGGAAAGTGGAAAATGTAGGGCTAGGGAAGAATTAAAAACATCTGAGTCAATTTAAATAGATCTGAGAGACAGGAGAGAAGAGAGAGGCAATGAAATAAAAGTGATGACTAAAAGGGGTGATACTGAGGAGAGAAGCAGGTGGATTAGGTCACAGTGAGGCAGATTTCCCTCTCCCAAGCCAAGCTATTTCCAGCCAGGTGTGGCCTGGGACTTAACGTATTCTGTGAGGAAAATTGCAATAATAATAGCTAGCATTTATATTTCACTTTAAGGGAATTCCATGTTATCTCATTCAATCCTCACAACAAGTATGTGAGGTAAATATTGTTATTTACATGTTACAGATGAGGAAACTGAGGCACAGAAAGTTGAAGTGACTTGCTGAAGGACACGCAGCTTATAACTGTCTGATACAGGATTTGAACTCAGGTGTTCCTGTTTCCAAGAGCAGCACTTACTCAGCTATACCACCTAACTACCTAGATTAAGTATGTAAATTTGGGTATTCATATCATTTCTGTTGGAACTTCAGAGAACGCTTAACCCCCATTTATTTGCTTTTATCCATAGCTATTGGGGTAGTATAATATAGTGGATATAAAACCTCATATATTGACCTTAGTCCAGTTGTTTATACTCTGTCTCAGTTTCCCAAACTGAAAAATGGGGATAATTATAGATAGGAACTGTTTCCGATGTCTGTTGTGAGATCAACTGGGACGAAGTATATAAAGGGCTTTTCCAAACCTTGGATCACTATACCAATGTCAGCTCGAATCACTATTCTACAGATTTTGTTTCTAGACCATCCCTTGTAAACTTATAAACCTTACATATTTTGTCATTTCAGACGTGCTGTGCAGTGCCAAATACATTGAAGATGCTAAAAAAGGAAAAAAAAAGCCTCAAATACTAAGCAATCAAATCTCCACTTGAAACTCACTTTTCTCACCATCTCCTTACACTGACTTTTCAATAACCTCATATGCACACCTGGATAGACTACTCCAGGCTGATGTTACCAATTTATGGCTGCCTGAAAGCCCCTTGTCTTCAGTACTTGCAGTATTCAACTCTCCTCAAGACTGGCTGTCTACAAGGCACAGAACGAAGTCAATTATGTGCTTCATTTTGGCAATGTAGCTATAACTAAGTTGGATAACTCAGGTCTCTAAAATCTACTTGGGCCCGAGAAGTTGGCAGCTATTGCAAAAACCTGTCATTTTATTGTGGCAGCACTAGCGGGAAAACCTCAAGACATGAAATTCAGAAGACATGGGTTTTCATGCTGGTGTTGTTAACAATAATGGTTTTTTTTTCAATCATGGACAACTCCTAAGGAAGGTGTTTTGATTTTTCTTATATGTTGAGCCTGCCATGCTCCCTAATCTGCATACACCTCCTCTATGTCCCAGACCTTTTAGAAGAGTCTCTATGTCAGCAAAAGAACATTTGCTTTAATGAAGTCCAGTCCCAATTATTGGTCAAAACAATATAATCATGATAAAGTCATATTAATAATGTTACATGGATTTTTGAAGGCACTTTAAAGTTTACAACCTGCTATTTACATAGCTTCAAATGTTGTCTAACAATTCAACGGCTTAATTTAAACACCCACGCACACACATATACATATATGGTAATTCAAACAATCTACAGATCAGGCTGTCTCTTGACTCCAGGGGTTCTGGTAATATTTGACTACAGCATAATATTCTCTAAATTCTATCATATACAGTGAACTATAATTTACCTCCATGATGAAAATGGAAGTTATTTACCACTAAACATCTGATCAAATCATTAAATAATTAAATAATTCTAAATAGAAACATATTAGAGAAGTAATTTTTTTTATTTTAAAAAAAAGAGGAACTTTAGGTGTGAGGGTAGAGGATTAATGTGAACTTGAGAAAATAAGTCTAAAATTCCTAAAGTCTCCTCCCCATACACACACACATACACACAAAGGCACTAAAACCTATTTTCAATGGATTTTTATATGAATGCTGATATGTCAGGATCTAAATTAAAGGACAGTCCTGCATAGTATATGCAGTAATTCTATAACTCATATGGTGGGAAAAAATGGCAAATGTATCCCTGAAAAAACTGACAGTTGTTAGCAAAGTTAGCATGCAGATAAGGGGATGATATAGTCTGCTCTGGATTGTTTCAGGAATACATGAATAGTTTTAATCAGGCCATCATCCTTGCACAGGCTACAGTTTCTTCTGTTGCCTATCTTGACCTCTGGGTGTACCAGTTCAGCTCTGTGTTAATCCTTCTCCACCTGAGTCTCTTGGCCCATGAGCCTATCAACCATCAAGCTTTGGCAAGCCCCAATCTTGGATTTCTCCCACCACCCTCTGCCTTTGATCCTATATTGTGCTGCAGAACAAAATAAAAGGCCATGCTGACTGGGTTCATTACAAATATACGTTACATGATCTCAACTGGGCCTTCATTGGAGCAAGTCAATCCTTTTATGCCTCTCTAATCCATTCACTATCCACCTCCTGACAGGGGTTATAGCAAACCATTTCATCCCTCTTGAAATCTCCTATGGAAACCCCTGATCAACCCTCTCAGCTTAGAACTTTGCTGTTATTTTATGTGGAAAAAATTGCAACCTTTCACTGAGAGCTCTATCTCCCCTCTCTTTTTCATCTTACATCACTCAGATATCTTTCCCTACCATCTTCTCCTTCATCTCTGTCTTATGTGAAGAGGTGGTCTTTTTCCCTTTCCATCCTTTCTTCTCCATCAGAATATCCCCTCTCTCACTCCCACTCTCACTAATCATCTATATTTCCCTGTCTAGTGCCTGCTTCCATGCTACCTACAAACTCACATCTCTGCCATCCTTAAAAATCCCTCACCTTGATCTCTCTCTGCTAGTTTAGGTTCTATATCTCTCCTCTTTTTCATCGCTAAAATCCGAGAAAGCTATCCACAATTGGTGTCTCCATTTCCTGCCTTCTCACTCTTATAAACCTTTTGAGGTCTGGCTTTGGAGCTTATCTTTCAACTAACATTTCTGTCTCCAGAGTTACCTATTATCTCTTAATTGTCACGTCTAATGACTTTTTCTCAATTCTCATGCTTTTTGACCTCTACAGCATTGTGGATCACGCTCTTCTCATGGACAGTCTTTCTTCTCTGGCTTTTCGTAACAGTGCTCTCTCCTGCTGCCTTTCCTATATTTCTGACTGCTCCCAGATCTTTGATCTTTATCTAGATAGATAGATAGATAGACAGACAGATAGATGGATAGCATGCTAATTGGAGGGGGTCTCTCAAAGGTCTATCATTACACCTCTTTTCCCTCAAAACTATGTCACTTGAGGATCACATCAGCTCCCATGTCTTCAGATATCATCTCTATCTATGAACAAGACTCTCACATCTATTTATTTTGCCCTAATCCCACCCTTGTCCTCCAATCTTACATCACCACTTGCCTATTGTATGTATTATATTGGATATCCTGTAGGCATCTCAAATTTAGCATCTTCAGAAGAGAACTAATTTTCTTTCCACAAAAACCTTCCCTTCTTCCCAGATTCCCTATTACTGTCAAGGTCACTAATGTCCTCCAAGTCACCCTAGGGGTCATCCTTAACACATTCTTTTGTACTCACTTCACATATCCAATCTTCTGCCAAGTCCTGTCCACAACAGCTCTCATATACATTGCATTCTCTCCCCTCAAACAGCCACCATCCTGGCTCAGGACTTCAAATCTCTCCTCACATCAGGTCATGTTCCACTCAGCTGCCAAAATGATCTTTCTGAAGCACAGATCTAACTACTTAATCAACTTCAGTGGCTCCTCATGACCTCTGTGATCAAATCTTCTATTTGACTTTTAATGCCCTCTATAACCTACTCCCTTTTCAGTTTCCTTCTCCTTTACTTACCTCCATGCACTTTGTAAGAATCAGATCAAATTTCACCTTTTTCAAGTGGCCTTTTCTCATTCTTCCCAATATTTGTATCTTCTCTCTAAGATTAGTTCCCTTTGACTATGTGTTTTATACGTGCGCACGCTCACACACACACACACACACACACACACACACACACACACACATACATCTTGTACATTTTCCCTGGGATTAACAAGGTACTTGGCACATGGTAAGCACTTCTTGTTAGTTTGGCTTGAGAATTTTCCCCTACTTGGTTATTAACTCCTATGCTAACACAACACCTCACACAAAATGGTTATCCAATAAATATCTGTTATATTGACATTACCACCAAGATAACACTGTCTGTCTTCCAAATTTTCTTGATGAACTAAAACAAAAGTGCTTACCTTTTATGCTAAAATAACAATGGTATTAGCTAACATCAGTATAGCACCTTAAAGTTTATAAAACACATATATTATCTCATTTGATTTCCATTTTACAGATTAAAAAAAACTGAAGACAAGATGTTTCAAATGTCTTGCCTAGAGTCACATAGCTAGAGTCTGAGGGAGGAATTGAATTGAGGTCTTTCTGACTCCTGGACAAGTCCTATCCTCTAGATCACCTAAATGATAAAATAATGGATGAATCCAATCAATTCAATAATTTTATGGATAGAAAAACTGACTTAGTTTTTAACCTAGGATAACTATATGGTAAAGATGTACTCATTCTTCATGCAGTCCTTAGTCTAGGCAGCATTGACCTGAGATCTATACTCACTTTCCAGTACAAGAAGGAAAAAAAATACCTGAAAAAGTCTTTTATATCTTTCCCAGCACCCTCAGCAAGGTATGAGTCAAATAAGTAATAAGTCTGTCTTGGCAGGTCATCTTAGGCTAGTGTTTTACAACATTCTGAGGAATGATACCATCATTCCCTCACATGTATTGGTGAATAACAGGAAATAAATAAAAAAAAAAAAACAGAGGCATTTCTATCTCCCCTTGAACTACTTATTCTAGTGTGGCTTTGTTACTTTATTTGAAGAATTTCTAGACTTAGAACATCTGCATTTCTACTATTTAAGGCTCACTCGTATTTCTAAAACTCAAGACAAACCCATATTCAAATCGAGCTCTGTGTGTGGTAAATATATACAGAATAAAAATAAACATTTTAGAGTTAGAGGATGTGAAGATTTACCTGGTGCTCTGATAACAACTTCAACCACCTCATGCTTATCATATAAAACAAATAGTAAATATTTACGCAATGGTTTAAAGTCAGAATAGCTTTGAATATATATTGTCAGATTTGAATCTCACAAGAACTCTTCAAGATAGGTATAATTACACCCATTTTATATATATGAAAACTAAAGCTCAGGAAAGTTAAATGACTTGTTGAACTTCTTACAGCTTCTAAATGTCAGAACTGACATTGTCCTCTTGTATCCAAGACCAGTGAGTACTCTTTCTATAACATAATTTTATGCTGTAGCCAGATTGGAGTATCCTTTGTTCCCCAAAATATGCCTTGCACTTTTCTACCTCTGAAGTTTTGTTAGTTGTGACCCTTAGTCCTATAGCATCTTACTATTCCCTCTTTATCTACTGAATTGCTATTTTTTAAAGTCTAATCTAACTCCTTCTGCTCCATAAAGTCTTCCCTCATTCCTTTCCCTGCTCAGATGTTAAATAAGATTTTGTTCTGCACCTTTCTGATGTTTAAAACATGGACTATTTCCTATTATAGTGATTTGTGTTTGTGTCTTACTCACTCTCTCCCAGAAACAAGGCATAGAGAGTCAAAGGCAGAAACAGCTCTTACCCTCAACGTGCTTCTAGCTTAAGCAGGAGAGACAACATATACATATATAGGTGTGCACAAAATGCATAGAGAATATGTATAAAATGATTCAGGAGGGACGGTACTAACTACTGGAGGAAAAATGAATATTTTCGTATTGACACAATGTGAACCTTGAAGAAAACTAGATATTTTAAGAAATGGAAATGGGGAAAGAGTACATTCCAGACACAGAGAGGGAGACGGAAATGAATTAAATGACCAAGAAGATCAGTTTATCTCAATTTCCAGATTATTAGACTATAAACCGAAGGAAAGGTTGTCATGTAAATATCATTCTATTTCTCCCAGGATCAAGTACAATCTCCTGTACCAGTAAGCACTTAATGATATTCATCAAGTCTATTTTATTAAGAATATAGTCTATTTTATTAAGAATTATTAAGAATAAGAAATAAGAATATTAAGAATATAGAATAAAAATTAAGAATATCTGTTACCAGATATAACAAAGGGAGGCTCTCTCTCTCTCTTTCTGTCTCTCTTTCTCTCTCTCTCTGTCTCTGTTTCTCTGTCTTTCTGTGTCTCTCTGTCTCTGTCTCTGTGTCTCTCTATCTCTGTCTCTGTCTCTCTGTCTCTGTCTCTCTCTGTCTCTCTGTCTCTCTCTCTCTTTCTCTCTCTCTTCCCCTCTCTCTGTCTCTGCCTCTCTCTAACTTAAGGAAACCACATTTCCCACTGCTAATCTTTATCCTCCTCCATTTCCACCATTTGAAACACTGGTGCCTCTAGTGCTGCCTCTTGACTTTGATGAAATCAGCAGGAGTTTCATGGCTGCTCCTAGCAGCAGTAGGTCCTTCCATGCTCTGACACTTTAAATGTACCAGGAAGAAGAGAGACATGTGATGACAGCTGGAGAAAAAGGGTAAGAAAAAAAATGATGGAAAAAAAACGGAGAAGGAAGACAAGCCACAAGGTATGCAGCTGAAGAAAAATAGATGTCTGAGAAGCAAGAGGATGAAATAGACAGCTAGGGCAGAGACAGACAACTGAAAGTTTTGACCGTATCTTAGAAAATGCAGAGCTGCTGCCAACCACTGTTAAAATGGTATAATGCAAAGATGTCCAAATAATGAAAATAAAGTCCAGTAAGTTGGTTGATAAAGCACTATATTAATTGCTATGGAAACATATCAATAAATAAGGAAAAAAAAGAATGATCATTTTCTTTCAAGTGCAAGTCACTTAACCCCAACTGCCTCATCCTGGGTCATCTCCAGTCATCCTGATGAATATATGGTCACTGGATTCAGATGGCTCTGGAGGAGAAGTGAGGCTGGTGACCTGCACAGCCCTCCCTCACTCAAAACAAAGTCAAGTTCAAGTCATGTCATTATTTCTCTGATGGCATGGTCTTCTTTGGCAATGAAGGACGAACACACACAAAAAGTAATGAGTTATTTGCATAAAGCAACATGGATAAATGACACATACATATTATTTCCCCAATTAGAATGTATTTTGTTTTTTTTTAATTTTGCTTTTTTTTATTCCTCTAGTTTATCGCAGCTTCTACAAAAAAATACGTGCTTCATAAATGTTTGCTGATGAATTGATTGGCATAACATAAACTGAACATATAAAGAGTGATCAGAGTCATAGAAACCAAAAGGTGGAAAACTTCGTGGACCATCCATACTGTCCTACCTTTTCTTAAACAAGAACTCTCTCTGAAAGTTAGCTCCTTATGTCATCTGTTAGCTTTTGCTGCACCCTAGCAAGCGAGGAAATAACTGATCTGGAGTCTAAGAATCTGGATTCAAATTTTATTTCTACCAATTATTACTTGTGTGACATTGGATAAGTCACTAAACTTCTCTGAGTCTCAGTTTCCTTATTTATAAATGGAAGAATACCTCTGAGGTCTCTTCCTCTAAATCTAGGTTCCTGTGAACTTTTGAATACAAAGAAATCTGGAAAGACTTTTTATGAAGTAGTGCAAAGTGAAAAGCAGAGAAGCAGAAGGATAAATATCAAGTATTTCCATCCTGAGAAAGTTGAAAAAGAATAAATGACAAAGAATTTTGATGAAGGTTTAGTAGAGCAGTCTGAAAGCATGGTGCAATATTTCATTCATTCAAACCAGGTAATACAAACAAAAATAGTTAATAAGGTCGTTTAGTTGTTCCTGTAGTCAATGTTTGTTCTAACAAAATTACTGATTTTCTTTAAAAGGTATAATATGAAATGAAGTGACAAAGATCTGAACCTGTTATAGATTGAGAAGGAATTCATGGGCTTTAAAATATGAATAGTTTTTTTTAATAGTTGAAATCATAGATTTCCTTACCAAAGTTGAAAATAGGAGAGGAGACAAAAAAAAATAAACTGTTGTGGTTGTGTATACCTGTGATCCTTGTGAGGAGGAGGGGATGGGGAGGCTGAGGCTGGTAGATCTCTCGAGCTTGGGAATTCTGAGCTGGGACTATGGGCAATTGAGGGTTCATACTGGCTGGCACCAGTATAGTGAGCACCTGGGAGTGGGTAACTACCAGGCTGCCTAATGAGGCACAAAATGATTGAGATCAGCATAGGAGCTTTAAAGTGTCTTTGCTGGTCAGTATTAGGATAGGGCCCAGGACTGAGGGTTAAACTTCCAGAAAGCCTGGGAGAGATAGAAAAACCCAGTCATAGAGTTAGGAGGAGAATGGGGAAGGGAAGGAGAGAAGAGGGAAGGGGAGAAGATGAAAAAGGAGAGGAGAAGAGAGGGTAGGAGAAGGAAGGAAATGGAAGGGGAGAGAAGAAGAGGGGAGAGGGAGAAGAAGGAGAAGAAAGGAGAGAGTGGACAGAGAAGAGAAGGGAAGAAAAGAAAAAGTCTTGTATAGTCTTTACATGGACATGTTTCTATAAATAAAAGCTATATTATCTGGGTGACTCACAAGAAAACATGGGCACAATTGTCTTCTTCTCCTTTTTCTCTTCCTCCCTCCCTTCTTTCTTTCTTTCTTTCTTTCTTCCTTCTTCCTTCCTTCCTTCCTTCCTTCCTTCCTTCCTTCCTTCCTTCCTTCCATGTTAAGCTATTTCTAATTTCCTTGAAGTAAGGAACTTTCCCTCTTTTGATTTATTCTTATTTCTATCATGAAGTAGTATCTGGAAAAATAGTAGGTACTTAGTAAATGCTTCTTGATTCATTGATTTTAATTTCTTCGTAAGATCTATGATGGCCCAATCAGTATCTATTCAAAGTAAACAGTTATAGGTAAAGAACCATTCACTTGGGATTCCATTGTTATAATATCAGAATCAAGGGGTTCGCTCAGAGAGGCAACTAGTTAGTGAGTGAATCGAGAGCCGGGCCTGGTGTCGAGAAGACCTGAGCTCGTTTGGATACAGACTTTGACCATAGCTGAGATCCTAAGCAAGCCACTTAACCTATTTGCCTCTTTTTTTCACTGTAAAATGGGGGTAATACCAGCACTTTCCTCACGAGGTTGTTGAAATCATATTTGTAAAGCACATAGGATGTGCTATATAAATGCTTATTCATCAAAATTACCATTTATGTTTATTGTAACACTTATTATTTTTCTCTCTCCTCTCAAAGTGTCTGTGATAAGTGCCACCTCTGGGCTCTTAGGATTTAGAACCAAAAGGCACTTGGGAGAGTACAAGCGTTCTAGACAGGAATGCTGCTGCCGTTGCTGCTTCTGATATCATGACAATTTTAGGACGACGTGCTTGAGGATTGGTGACACACTTTACCTGAGATCTCACAGCCCTGAGAGGTAGATTCTGTTATTATCCATCCCACGTTACCGAGCCAGGATTTGAATGCAGGGCCTCTGACTTCCAATCCAGGGCTCTTTCTACTTTACCATGATGCCTGTACTAAGCAGCTCCCTCTTTTGCCTTCCCAAGGCCTCAGCAGGCCACCCAGGAGAACCCCCTTGAGGAGAGAGAGTCCTGGTGTAATTTAGGATCCGAGCCAACATCCCGTGAGCCTGCAAGTGTCAGGGACAGAGTCCAGAGTGGCATTCACCCAACCGTTATGTTACGCCTGGCAGGCAGTAAGATGTCATTTCTCCAAGAATGTGTCATTATAAGCATGTTAAAAAATCAAATCAAGCTACCTATCTATCTGCAAGTGACAAGCATTTGGCATAAGACTGATCTTTTCAGGTAATATTCTAGAAATCATCTTTGAAATTCTGGCTTTTTACACAATGACATGAAGGCAAGATGGCCTGTTTTTCCTCCTGTTGTTATTCCTGGTATTGACATCAAGTCCTAAACAAGAGATATTTTCCAACACTTGGTTGACAATGGTTTGAATAATTTCTGGCACTCTACACCGGACCCAGAGCCCAGGCACCAAACAATACCCAAACAGCACCTAGCACCTTCCTTGATTTTGTGCTGTATTCCTTTCCTTTTCACTTATGAAGAGGAAAAATTACTGTGATGCATATAAGCTAGCACTTGTGATCATTAACAGACAGTGATTGCCCATGGGGACGCCATACAACAGAGCACATATTGATTCATTTTAACGTTAACTGTTCTAAAGTCGTGACTGAAAATTACTGTTCAATTGCAGATAACTCTGCCTGAGCCTCACCAAAACGATAAATATTGGGAACCAGTTATAAAAGCAGTGAAGGTATTATTTTGTCTGTGCCATTAGATTTGCGTTACTGACATAAACAGTTCAAAACAACATGCATTTATCTGTAATTTAAGTATTAGCAATTCGACTTCCTATAACAAATAGCTTTAAAGAGAGTTTTTATGCAAATGAACGGGTGCAGGCGCCTTTTCAACTTGACTGAACACTCGCTACTCTTCTTAGAAATGACTTTTCATATTATTTCAATAGCACCCTTAGAAAATTAACTTCTTTGTGTCTTAAAGAAATTGCTCCTCCAGGGATGAGGAGTGGGGGGAGCGGGTTTGGCAGATAAAGTATGTGTTGCCCCATATGTTATGGGAAATAGATTAGATAAGTTGAGGCTTAAGCACCAGGACAGTTTTCAGTGCTCTGGAAGACAGCTCCTTGCTAGTAATTGGGTAAAATCTACATTAAAAAACATCCCAAAAGCTGTTTCACTGGTAGCATACACTTTCATGGACTGCTTGTGGGAGTATTTCAGCATAGGTAGGCAAAACACCCCAATGAGCCCTCAACTCTCCAAACCACAGACTGGGAGGTACACAACAAGAACTGATCTTTTTTGGGGGGAGGAGTGGAAAATTGTAAATAGCATCTGTACTGGGGTAGGTTTCATAGGAAAGTAATTCCTTTCAGCCACATCTTTACAGAATATTTATGTTTATCCAGCAGTTTAATCTATATATCTAAATGAAGTGAGTGAAAATGTCACTTACTAACTAGTACTCATTAAACAGCTCCTACCTGTACCCAAAATTCTAACTTTAACCCTCAAAGGTAGGGGGTTTTAGAATATGTATGCACACATACAAATAAGTTTAATATATATGTATATAATAGCAAATATTTTATATATACATACATATGTATCTATTTTAAAACACACAAGAAAATCAAAAGAGGTTCAGAAGAAAACACAAGCAAGGATTCTTTAAAATTTTTCACTTATTATGCACTTTAAAAAACTATAAACAAAACATGTTTCCTCAAGCATTCTTGTTTTTGTTCTCCATTGTATATTAAAATGTTTGTGTTTACTGATAATTGTTAAGTTCATAAAAAATAAAGGGTTTTTTAAATAAATATATACGTCTTAAGTTTATTTTCTGAAAATTTTTTAGCTAGTTTCTAAAAGATTAAAAAAAAAGTCATATACCGATAATGTCATTTTGGTAAGCAGAGGAGCCTCTCAAGGGAGGAGAGGAGTCTCAAAAACAATGACAGTAGAGTTCAGGTTGTATACAGTGTGGCCGAAAAATAAATAGTAAAGCTGTCATTGAAACCAGCTTAGTTAAGGGATGCATTCCCTAGAAGGTTGGTTACCAGGAGATGGATTTTTTTAGGGGGGCGACAATTCAATAAGATTGTCTCCTAGAGCATGGAAGAACTGTGACCTTCATCAGTGCAGGAAATATCCATTATCAGTGACATCCTTGAAGTACTGAGGTATTTTGGAAACAAGATTTCTCATTTATTTTTCAGTATCAACATTTTACAAAAGATGGCGTTTGGACTGGAGTCTTATCTGCCACATACATAAATTTATAAAATTTATAAATTTATAAAAGATACCCAAAGTTATTACCCTAAATAAATCTTTATTTAAAATATGGTAAAGTCTTATTATAAATTTATAAAAGATACCCAAAGTTATTACCCTAAATAAATCTTTATTTAAAATATGGTAAATGATGATAAATTATCATTTCAATAATTGGTTAATAAAAATTAACATTAATAATTAATATTATCATTTCAATAATTTTTTAATAATGAAATTATTTGATAACTATGTTATCAATAATAACAAAAAGATGAAGAAGAAGGAGGGAGAGGAGAAGGAAGGAAAAGAAAAAGAAGAAACAGATGCAGCTTTGGCAGAAGAAGAAATAAAGAAGAAAGAAGGAGAAGGAGGAGGAAGAAGAAACTAACCCCTATCGCACTTGGAGGTTTGCAAAAATCTTTAGACAGACCATCTTACTTGATTTTTACAACCTCCTTAGGTAAGTGTTTGTTGTTACTCCATTTTACTAATAAGGAAATTGAGGACGGGTGAAGCTGAATGATTTAGTTAAGGTTATATAACTAGAAAGAATTTAAAGGTCCGTTTGAACTTGGGTCCTCTTGACTCCAAATCCATCTTGCCAACTATTAATTTACCTAGCTTTCACCTAATTTCTCTAGTACCATTTATATGACCCTAAGTATTCAAATGCAGGGCACAAAGCATTCTTATCTCAAAAAGTAGCATACTAGAGCTTTGGGGTCAAAAGCCTACCTCCATTGCTTAACACTTGTGTTATCTTGGATAAGTCATTTAACTCATTTCGGCCTCCGTTGCCTCAGCAGTAAAATCAGGGAGTTGAACTATATAGTTTCTGAGGACTCTTCCAACTGTAAATCTATTTTCTATAAAGGTACTAATTTTCCAAAGTGAAGATAGGAAAATGACTCACAATCAATTCCTCTTTCCCCTGAATTAGCCTGATTTTTCATTGCAGACACTAGAAAACTGAACTCTGTATATAGCAATCCAACTGATGCCTGACTGGGAGGAATATAGTGTGACTGTTTTACTTTCTCTTGTACAAAAGGAATGTACACTTATAGCTGTTATCGCTGCTTTTAAAGCATGAGGTCTTTGTGAGTTTTAAAGAGTTTTACACTTATTTTAATTATTCCTCAATTGCAAAATATTGGCAAGTATCAGATTTTCCAATTGTTCTGGAGCAAGTGAAAATTTGAACTGAAATGAAGACCCCACATTTTCTAATTCAGCAATTCAAACAGTAAAGTGAAAAAGAGAAAATGCTGGATTTAAAGTTGGAGGATCTGCTCTGGAAGTTGAACTCTGTCACTTATGATCTGATGTGAATTTAGATAAGTGACTTCATGTATGTATGCCTCAGTTTACTTATCTATAAAATGAGATGTTTGGCTTGGAAGACTTCCAAGTTCCCTTCTAGCAATAACTAACTATGATTCTAAACTTCTCCCATTTTGTGCCTATATATGACAAAAAAAATGGTGCTGTATGTGCTTCTCCTAACCAACTCATCCTTGTGAGGTTTAAATTTGTCTACTTTTAGTTGCTTCTTATTGATCCTTTGTTTTGAAGAGGGCCAGTAATATCACAAGGATGGTGTCTTGACTGGAGCCTGGAATGGATTTTAGCAAGGCAATTTCACAAAGTCATCAACTTTACTGTCTCTTCTGATGTCAGTGAAGTCCACTGGCAAGACAACTCTGACTGGTGATGTCCCAGGATGAAGTGGATGATCTGGGGTTCTTCAATATCTGACTATTCTCTAAGTGCTCCATAGTACCTGGCTCACTCACCTTCACAGCCACTGGAACAAACTATTCTCAACTGCCCATCCTGTCCCTGTCAGAGAAAGTCTTCACATTCTTGGGGTAGACAAACTCAACAACAGGTTGGAAGCCCATCAGTTACCCTCAACCTGGTTTAACCCTTCTGCAAGACAGTTTACGAGGATGAGAGTGCCGTGCATGCTACAGCTTCTTGGAACAACAGGTGAGAGTTGTTAGATAAACGACAGATGAATTCCAGTTTACTTATTGCCTGGCACATAGTGGGTGCCTAATAAAATTTTTTCAACTTGGTTTTAATTCTGAGAAAAGAAAGGGGACAAAGTAACTTTGGGAGGGGTAGATGAATAGATTATCTCTCTAAAAGAAAATTATAATTGTAGTCATTAAAAATAGTCATTGGTGTGGCATAAATAAATCACAGGGAAAACTGTCACTGAGATTATTCCTTAATGGAAAGAATTTGTAGAAAGGGCTGCTGTCTTTAGAATTTGATAATGTTGCTTCTTGTGTGTATTATGGAAACCATATGCAACTTACAGGCTTTTCAAAGAATTGCTCCTATGAACACGGACTAACAGTTGTAGATGCTTCTGTTTGGGACCTGTTGCTGTCTCAAGTTCCTTCCTTCCTGTGTGTAACCAGGTTTTTGCTCAGATACTCCATCTCCATTTGCTTTATGCCAGCTGGGTCTATACATCCATCCTTCGGAGCCAATTCTGGCTTCCTTCCATTGTTTCAAAATGTGTGCCCTGTGTCCTTGAAGCATTCCTTCTGCCCTGCTTCAGGATGAATGCCTACCCTTGGTTTCCCATTTGGCAGCTGGTATGGTCACCTGTTGCCATCCATTCTCTTTATAGGACCAACTCATGGAAACAGAATGCTATGAATCTGACTTTCATACATGTAAATTGACAATATAGGATCTCATTACTGCCGGCTTTTATACTGTTTAATTTTAAGTACAGCGTATGTGGGAAATGTGTCTCAAAGCTCAAAATGATACTGGCAATAGGCCCAATCATAACTCAAAGGCCTCTACAAACTGTCCTTCCCTTAACACTAAATCAGACTTCATTGGGATGTCAGCTAGCCTGATCTCTTTTCTCATACAGAGGTTTCCTTGGCATCCCAAATCCAGGAGGTATGAAAGGATATTATCAAACCCACCTCCATATAGCATACAATGATTCCAAAAGTTCATTTCAACCTTGTGTTATTATTGTGTGTGTTTAATGGATGAGAAAATAGCCTCACAGAGATTAAGAGATGGCTTAATAGTAAGTATGTCTGAGGCAGGATTAGACTCCCTGTTTAGCTTGTAGCTTAGCTATTGCTTTAAGTCATATGAAATGAGAGGCAGCTAGGTGGTTCAATGGATAAAGCACTGGGCCCGGAGTCAGGAAGACTCCTCTTCCTGAGTTCAAATCTGGCCTCAGACACTAGCTGTGACCCTGGGCAAGTCACTTAACCTTACTGGTTTCAGGTTTCCTCATCTGTCAAAAGAACCGGAAAAGGAAATGAAAAGCTACTCCAGTATCTTTGCCAGGAAAACTTCAAATGGGGTCACAAAGAGTAGGACACGACTGACCCACAACATAAAATTATAGGCTATGGAAGAGGGACAAATGTTAGTTTAGAGCGCAGCTGACAGGCCTATAGAGGAGAATGATTTAGAGAACCGCTAAGGAAAAGAAAATGAATGGGGGTGGGGGGAAATGGTGTAGAAGAGAGAAAGAGGAAGTATAAAAACAGAAAATGAGAGGATGAAAAACTTTCCACCCTGTTATCTTCATCCTCACTTGCACTTTGCTGGAAAGACACTGTCCTCAGATAGAAAGGCTAGCAGAGCCTTGTAGACTGTTCTAAAAGCCATTTCACATAAATCATAAATCCTCTCCCTTCTCTTGATTCAGGCTGCCACTCTCTAGTTCAGGCCTTCTTTGACAACTGTCTAGGCTTAGGATTTAGAAGGAGGGGAGGCAAGAGCCCCCTGCACATATTTGTGCCTTCATTTATCCTTTGCTCTCAAACTGTAGTTGATACTGCCAGCAGACTTCTCTCCCTGAATTAGCATAAATCTGTTCACATTACTCTACTACTCAAAACACTGAATTGACTCCATATTGTTTTCCAAATTCAAACAGCTTTATATGCCTATGACACTCAAAGCCCCTCCACTATCTGGCAAATCCCTTGTTGTTTTTTTTTGTTCCCTTTTGTCCAAATCTTTGCAACTCCATGGATTTGTCCAGGGTGGTTTCTTGTCAAAGATACTGGAGTGATTTGCCATTTCCTTCTCCAGTGTGTCCCTGTTTTTACAGATGTGGAACTGAGGCAAATAGGGGTTCAATTTCCCCAGGGTCACAGCTAGAAAGTCAGAGTCTGGATTTGAACTCAGGTAGTTCCAACTCCAAGTCATACACTCTATCCACTGCACCACATAGCTTTCTGACCTTTACTTATTTTTTGATGGGGCAGATTCAAGGTGTCAGAATCTACTGGTACAAGGAATTCCTGATAATGAAATGTCTTTTTCTAATGTAGATCACATCTGATCTCATATTCTTAGAGAAGAGGTTAAGTGATTTGTGTAGGATGATATGACCATTATGTTCTGGGACAGATTTGAGAACAGGTCTTTCTGCTTTGGGTGATGGCTTTTTAGCTATTATGCCACAAGGGGGTGAGGGTGGAGGCATTTGTACAGTGTCTACTCTGTGCCAGGCACTGTGCCGAGCACTTTAAAAATATCCTCTCATTTACTCCTCACAACAATCCTATTATTCCCATTTTACAAATGACAAAACTGAGTCTGAGAAGAGATAAGTGACTGACTCAGGGTAATAGAGTTAGCAGGTGTCTGAGGGTAAATTCAAATTTAGGTCTTCTTGACCCATTCTGCACTCTATACACTGTGCCAATGAACTGCCTTTGAAACACATACAAGTGCATTCAGAAATTAACAAAAGTAAGTTTACTTAACTAAAACATAGAAAAGATATTCAACAAGGATACTCCATCACTTAGATTAGGTAGATATGACCCCTTTATTTCTTACGGAAATGCCAAAAGTTGGAGAATTGTGAGATTTTGTGACATGTCTTGAGCATTCAAATCCTCAGAAGATGTTTGTCACCTTTCAGGGAAAAAGCTAATCTAACGGACACAGCAAAAAGAGTTTCTAAGATGATGGTCATATATGACTATAAAAGAGATTGGAAAATCATTCCATGTGAGGAATGCTTGAAGAAACTGGGGATGTTCAGACTTTAGATTTAGAGAATTGATCAATCATAGGATTGATTCGTGATAAATCATGTCAAATATTTAAAAGACTAGCACATGGAGGAGGAATTAGATTTATTTGCCATAGGTCTGGTAGCACTAGATCCATGGAGAGACATTAGAAGGAGGCATATGCTGGTTTCATGGAAAGAAAATGATCTTCTAACCATTTAAACTGTCTACCCAAGCATTGAGTTACCTTATCAGGGAAGTCTCTACATGAAGAAGTATTCAAGTAGAGACTTGGTTTAGTAAGGATCCTACAGAGAAGCTATGTGTGGGTTAGGAGATGTGGCATCTCAGATCCTCACAGTGCTAAGATTTTGTATATGGAATAAAGTATGTGTAGCACGTCATAAACCTTAAAGCATCATATAAATGTCAGTGATTACTATTATGGCCATGATAAGCAAGTTTATTAAAATATCCTATTCTATGAGGGTATAATCTCTTTGAAAGCACCTGAATGACTCCTCAAAACTAATGTGCGTGAACATTAGCACGTGAACTGTGACCTTTGTTTCAAGGTCATTTTCTGCTCACTTCTTGATTCTTGGTCATGTTCCAAATAGTTGATTTTATCAGATAAGGGAATTCTAATATTACTTTATTAGGTCAGTGGTATTTTTAACTTGCTTTTGATAGTAAGAGATAGGGATCAGACGATGATTTCATTGCTATGGGGAACTCCAGGGAGCAAGCTTCCCCTACCAATGTAAGATGCATCCTCTTTGCTACTTATATAGTCTTAGATATATGCCTAGAGTGCTTAGAGAGCAGTTGACTTATCCAAGGTCATATAGCTAGTGAATATCAGAAGCAGGACTTGAAGACGGGTCTTCCAGATCAGGTCTCTGTCCACTAAGCCATGCTGCTTTTCTTATCTCAAGACACTGTTTTTCAGACATTTTTTTCAGTTGTGTCTGACTCTTTGTGACACCATTTGGGGTTTTCTTGAAAGAGATACTGGATTGCTTTGCCATTTGCTTTCTCCAGCTCATGTTACAGATGAGAAAACCAAGGCAAACAGGGTGCAGTGAATTCCACAGGGTCACACAGCTAGTAATGCACAAATTTGAACTCAAGCAGATGAATCTTTAGAAAGCCAGAGTCTGGCTTTGAACTCAGGTCTTTCCAACTCTAAGACATATACTCTACCCACTGTGCCACCCAGCTGCCCTATTTCAAAATAGATATTAAATAATATGTAATCGCATTCCATTGAGAGGCGGTGATAGATATTTAGTATAGATACTTGGCCTCAGATTCACAGATAACTGTGTTTAAATCCCGATTATACTACCATAGATGAGTCATTTAAGCCTCTTGGCAATGAAGAAAAGTCTTTAAAACTGGAAAGGTGCAGATTAATTTCCAATCTGCATTGACAGAGGGAGTCTTCTCTCAGAATTCTATATATCAGTGACATAAAAGGTTGACATAAAAGTGACATTTTATTTATTATTTATTATATTTTATAACTATAACCTTTACAACATGAGAGAGAGTTTTAGTGGATGGAGAGCTGGCCTCAGAAAGGAAGACCTGCCTTCACATCCTTCTGAAACACAATGTTTCTATGACCCTGGGCAAGTCACTTAAACTCCCCTGCCCAGGAAACTGTAATACTATAACTTTCATAATGGCTGCCTATCTATATTGGTAAAAGAAATTCCCTCCTGGGAATTTCCAATACAAGTGAAATCACAGGAAGAGTCCAAAAACCCAAAAACACATAACATACATCCCCAGTGAGATCAGGATAACAATTTCTTTAGGATATTGTTGTAGATGGTATTTATAACTTGGGTTTGGATTGAACTAGATTCAATTTTGAAAATCTACTTTTATTTTCATACTGATAAATATTAAATACCTACTATACACAAGGAATTGAGGTCCATTCCAAGTCTAAGTTCCTATATATTTCCTAGACACACAGTAGGTGCTTAGTAAATGTTAATTGACATATATTATGATCAACTTGTAAAAAAAATGTAATGGTTGACTATTGTGGTTGATAAAGGACAAGAAGGAAGGAAGGAAAGATAGAAGAAAGGAAGGCTGGATGGAAGGAAAGAAGGATGGAAGGAAGGAAGGATGGAAGGAAGGAAGGAAGGAAGGAAGGAAGGAAGGAAGGAAGGAAGGAAGGAAAGAAGGAAGGGAGAGAATGAGAGAGCAAAAACTGACCCTGTATTTCCAACTAATATTTTCTCCTAAAGTTTCAATATCTAAATAAAAATGGAAAGAGAAGAATTCACCTTCATTTAGAAACATCTATTCATGTATGAGAATAGAATAAGATTTACTGGCTCTGCTTTGGATGCTTATTTGATGTAAAACAGATTCCATCAAAATCCCAAACTCCGTTCTCTGGATTTAAAGTGCTGCTTGCAAAATAGTACTAAATCTCAGGCTCAGCCCTTGTTATTGTTAATATGAAAGAGATTGTTAAATCAGTTGAAAATATTTGTTTAAATTACTCTTCAGGGTATTTTTTTTACAGGATATTGATGGTATTATCTATAAAATAGGATCTTTAATCCTTCATTCCTCTTCCTAGATTTTTCAAAATAGGCATAGAAGTTCTACAAATAAGAATAAATTGCAAGAATGATGAGAGAGTTTCTTTATTACACTGAAAGTAGTTTTGCTTTTCCATTGACAAAAATATCCTGACATTGTGTTCTCCTTCTTTTCTATCTACATTCTTTGAGTAAGAAAAGGATCCTAACTTTTTGAAGGGGGGTGGGACTTAGGAAATATAAGTCCTGCTTTGGGTCATATAAAGATCTGTTCCTTCTTTATAATGTTTTCATACCAAATTCATTCAATAATGGATAGAGTGATCAAACATTTTATAATAAAAAGAAAACAAAAAATCTGTGTACAAAAAGAATAAGAAATTGATTGATGAAAGTAAATAGAAGTTGGCAAGATTTTGTAAATGCTATGGCAATTATCCACAATTGTGATGTTTACATGAAAAGATGACCAACTCTAATTAATTTTCATAACCCATCCTGATTTCAGAGAAGAGATTATGAAAGACATATCTCTTCTCTCAGTAGGAGGCTTGAGAGAATATGAGCAAATATTTAGTAAGGGCATACTATGTTCTAGATTCTGTTCCAAGTGCTTTCCAAACCACCCAATTTGATTCTTACAACAACTCTGGTAAGTAGATGCTATCCTTACCCTATTTTACAGTTGAGAAAATTGAGACAGGCAGTGTCTGAGTCATATGTTGCCTGGATCTGGATTTGAACTCACCTCCTGGGCTAGGGTATCTCTGCTCTCTGGGAAAACTCCCTAAACCCCCACTACTTTCCTATACTCTTTCCTCTCCCCTGAAATTCTTCCCATCTTTACCCTTTGTTAACTCAACAGCCCTTCTAGGTACCTGGGTGTCTCTCCTGAAATTGACCCAATCTGTCACTTGTATTTTGGGTCCTGGAAAATGGGATGCTCTCAACCAAAACAAAAATCATCTTAACTCCATCGAAGAACACGAGAATAAGATGTAGAGACATGAATAATGTTGACCTTCAGTACCGATGGCAATAGGTCATATATTCATAGTTTTTAGTGTGTGTCCATTTAATCTCCATTTTCTCCGTCCCCTTTGATTAATTGAGAAGAATTTGACTTCTCCTTAAGAGATTTTTTTAAAAGAAAGATTTCACTTTTTCTTTTCTCATTTTCTTTCTGACTATACTGCTAGCAATTGTTTTGGGGGCATGTTCCCTGGGTACATGGAAGGAAGGAAAGAATCAACGCCTTATTAACCCCCAATTATGTGTCAGGCACTGTGCTAAACACTTTACAAACATTATCTAATTTGATCCTTACAGCAAGCCTGGCAGGTAGGCGCTCCTATTATTCCCATTTCACAGATGAGGAAACTGAAGCCAACACAGAGATGGAGCCGGGAGTCACACAGCTAGTACATCTCTGAGTGCATATTTCACTTCAGATTTTTCAATTTCAGGTCCAGCATTCTATCCCCTCTACCACCTAGCTGCCTCTGTACCTGATATTATAGAAGGAACATAGTTTTAATTTAAATTTAAATTTGAATTTAAAATCTGTTTCTGACATTTACTACCTATTACGTTGGACAAGAAGCTTAACCTCCCTGACCTTTAGCCATTTTCTCCATAAAAGGAGGAAGCTGAGCTAGAAACCTTCTATGGTCCCTGCCATAGATCTATGAAACTCATGAGACATTTTTTCCCCCATTTAATTAATCCCTTAAACCAAATAGGTGCATGTGATCCCAGGATGGCTCAAGATTCTTGTAGCCAATTCCTCAGGTCATATTCTATATGCTTTTAATACTATACTATGTACAATGTAATAGTTGTGAAGAGAAAAAGATATTTAGCTAGTATAATTCAAGTAGATTAATGCTATAAATTCAAACCGAGTGGACAATTTGAGTTTTAATTTCCTATAATAATACCAATTATTAGCATTTATGTAACACTTTCAGGTGTACAAAGAACTTGATGATATTATCTCATTTAGCCTCGCAACAACTCAGGGAGGCAGATGCTCTGATTACTTTCATTTCATGGTTAAGGAAACTGAGTCAGACAAAGGATCGGTGGTTTGCCCAGGGTCACCCAGCTAGTAAATGTGTGAGGCCAGATTTTAACTCAGGCATTCCCCAACTCCAGGCCCAGGGCTTTCTGCACACTGCCTACTAACATACCAAGTTTACTTAAGAGAAGCAAGATTCTATGACTTGTTCCATTGCTCTAGTGATTAAGTTTATCCTTTTGGTGTTTTCTCTTTCATTTCAATGAGATTAGGCACCTACTATAGGACGCATGGGGGCAGCTAGGTGATGTGGTGGATAGAATGCTGGGCCTAGAGTGGGGAAGATCTGAATTCAAATCTAGCCTCCAACACTTACTACCTGACTGATCATGGGCAAGTCATTTAACACTTATTTGCCTTGATTCCTCATCGGTAAAATAAGACCACACTGGAGAAGGAAATGGCAAGCCATCTTTGACAGGAAACATCCATGAGCAATTACGTGGAGTCATGGAGAGTCAAACATAACTGAATGACTGAACAGAAACAAACAAACAAACAAAAACAATGTGCCATTCACTAAACTAGAATAAAACAATTCTTACCTGCAAGGAGTTTATATTCTAATAGATCTGGCCAAGAAATTGGAAAGCTGCATAGTACCTTAAGGTATAGAAGTATTTTTAGGAAGCTGGTATGGATATATGATGGGGGAATGGGTCTCAGATTCTTAGCCCTTTGCATACCTAATCTATATGTCCAAGAATATATGGGGAAATTACACAGTCACCTAGCATTTATCAAGCACCTCTTATGCATCAGGCATTTTGCCAAGTGTTGGAGATAAAAAGAAAGGCAACACATAGTTCTACTCTCAGACAACATGCAAACAACATGCATAACAACTGATATGACATATTGAAGACAAATGGGGGGTAACCTCAGAGGGCAGGCATTATGATTAGCCAGCCTTGGAAAAACCTTCTGTAAGAAGTAGGACAGGGAAGCTAAGAGGCAGAAAAGGGGAAAAAGAAAATTCCAGGCACGGAAGACAGCCAGTAAAAATGCCCACTCAGGAAAGAGAATTCTGTATGTGACGTATAACAACGATTGCAGAGTATGTGAAGGGGAATAAGGTGTGAGAAGACAGGAAATGGTGGAAGACATCAGGTTAGGAAGAGCTTTGAAAGCTAGAGAACTTTATATTTGAACTTGGAGGTGATAAGGAACTCCTCTACAGTTTATTGGAGTGGCAGGTAATATGTTTTGGGAAGGCCAATTTGGCAACAAAGTGGAGGATGGGTAAGTGGAGACTGGAAAGACACTTGAAGCAGGAAAAGTAACCTCCAGCGTATGGCAATAGAGCAGGTGTGGGGTGATGAGAGGTTGCACCAGAGTGGCTGCAATGTCACAGGTTTAAAAGTAGTATGAATGATAGATGATAAGAAAGTGGAAAGGATAGAACTTGCCAAGTGATTACATTTGAGAGTGAGGAAGGAGTCCGTGATGACACCTCAGTTGCAGACCTAACTTGGAGGATGATGGTTCTCTCATCGGTAACTGCAATAATGTGTCACAGGAACGTAAACTCCCCTCCAACTAATAGAGCCAGTCATATCACACAACAGAATTTTGCTTTAAAATTGGCTGGCCTGGGCTATTCTCAGCCTTCTGTGCCTCATTATTCAAGGCTAGATTCAGAAAAAAAATATTTATTCAAAAGGGCCTTCATGATTTGCTTTATCCAACTTGTAAGGACCTGCGTAGCTTCCCACCCACTAAGAGAAGAAGCCACAGAGAAGCTGAAATCCCCTGAGTCATCCTGTCAAAGTAAGGCCTGCAGGAATGGCTTGAAGCTATCACTTTCTGCCAGGAAGTTTGAATATCAACTAGCTGCCAATTCTAAAAGAGTCCCCTCTGTCCCCCAGTGTGAATCATTCCCAGACCAAAAACCTTAATTTTTACCCACCTGCTCCTTTTCCCCAGTGCCTGGTCCAATTTGATTCAGATAAGAACTCCAGAAAAATTCACCCAATTTTACGGTTTCAGCACCCAATTCCACCCAGCCCTACAGTGGACCTGTTTCCATCTTCCCTGACTCCTCTTCTTGTTGTAAGTATTTCCTTTCAATAAAGATCTTTTGCTTCTCTTTCTCTCTGCTGACTCTATCTTCTTGTTTCCTCATACTGTGCTGGTATCGCAAGTATCACCTCAAATTGCATTAAAATACGACACCTCTGGTAACATTGCATCTCATCTATGTGGAGACAATTGGGAGAATAGTAACTAGTTATATCTCAGTACTTGGGATGAACCTCATAAAATACCCCTGAGGCAAACAACACAAAATGTTCCCTAAGTTTTCATATTAAATTCAGTTGTGAAGAGGAAGGAAATAATGGAACGAAACCAGCATTTTTATTAAATACCTGTTATGGGCCAGGTCTCACTTTATCCTCAGAGTAACTCTGGTAGGTAGGTACTGTTATTATTTACATTTTGATGATGTGGAAATTGAGGCAAACAGAGATTAAGTGACTTCTCCAGGATCACACAGTGCAAGACAGATAAACACAGCACACAGGAGGGCTGCTAGCACAAGTTCATTCTTGATCTGGTCACACAGGAAAGACACTATGATAGGGTTAATAATCTTACTTTATTCTAGCCTAGTCTTCTCAAAGAGGTTGCTGATAATGGAGGTTACAACTTCTGCAACATTCCCTAATCACCCTTCTTGCAGCGGGTAATGAGAAGGTAGGATTCTATTATGCCTATATCTTGATGTGGTCAATTGAGACAGGTATAGCTTGTGCATTTCCCTAAATCCCCTCAAGCCTCAATGGGTGCCAGGTGAGGCAAACACAGCATTCCAGCTTGTGTATTCAACCCCATGCCTTCGCCAGTGCCCACCTACTTTATAGGGAAACAGACAAAGCAAGCATATTGACAGCAAATATACTATCTCATCCCTGTATCTTACTGCACAGTCACAATGCATTTTACATTTTAAGCACAAATGTTTATATTATTTATCATTATATAAAGCTGTACAAGCATGGTGGAGATGTTTTCAAATACGATTATGAGAACTCATATCTGATATCTGAAAACAAGAGTTTGTTATGACTATGGATCCTGGGAAGCTGAACTCTAAGAAATAATAACAAAAATCCACTTTATACTCAATAAGATTCACCTCACACATAGCTAGTAAGTGTCTAAGGTTGGATTTGAACTTACATCTTCCTGACTCCAGGCCCAGCACTCTATCTATTGAACCACCTAGATTCAACTTTAAAAATTCAAGAGACTTGCATCTGAACCTATGAATAATCAGATCACTTTCCTTCTTTAGTGAGTCCCACTGAAGTTTCAATTCTATGATGTTACTGACCATTTATGCATGCTTCATTATTAGGAATATTTATTACAATTATATTCAGTATATAGGAAAAATCTGTATACCATCCTAAGTGTGAAATTTCAGCATCCTAAGACAAATGAGTCAATTCTGTGTGTGTACGTGTGCATTTGTGTGTGTATGTATGTGTGCATTCCAAAAGAAATCGAAATGAAAGAACAAATATGAATTTAAGTGTTTGCCTGATAGCAAAAACCAATTCTTTTTTTAATTTTTAATTTTTTTAATATTTTATTATTTTAATACAAATTTATTTATTTAACTTTTTTACATTCATTTTCACAAAATTTTGGCTTCCAAAATTTTCTCCCCGTTTG
>CM053774.1:71786191-71836213 GCA_028658325.1 Potorous gilbertii | reverse complement strand
GATCTATTTTCCAGGTCAGTTGTTTTTCCTATGAGATATTTCACATTCTCTTTCATTTTGTCATTCTTTTGGTTTTGTTTTGTGATTTCTTGGTTTCTCAGAAAGTCATTGGCCTCCATCTGTTTCATTCTAATTTTGAGAGAACTATTTTCTTCAGTGAGCTTTTGAACCTCTTTTTCCACTTGGCTAATTCTGCTTTTGAAAGCATTCTTCTCCTCATTGGCTTTTTGAACCTCTTTTGCCAATTGAGTTAGCCTATTTTTCAAGGTGTTATTTTCTTCAGCATTTTTTGGGTCTCCTTTATTAAGGTGTTGATCCATTTTTCATGCTTTTCTTGAATCTCTCTCATTTCTCTTCCCAGTTTTTCCTCCACCTGTCTAACTTGAGTCTCAAAATCTTTTTTGAGCTCTTCCATGGCCTGAGCCCATTGATATCTATTTCACATGTTTGGGATACAGAGGCCTTGACTCATGTCTTTACCTGATGGTAAGCAGTTTTCTTCCTCATCAGAGAGGAACGTTGGAATCATCTGTTCCCCAAGACAATAAACTTCTATGATCTTATTTTTTTCCCTTTTCTGGGCATTTTCCCAGCCAATTACTTGACTTCTGAGAGTACTCTCCATCCCTGGCCTAGGTCCACCTAGCTAGTGCTTGCGGTCTGAGATTCAAATACTGCTCCCCAGCCTCAAGGCTTTTGATGGCAGGCCTGGCTGCTATTCAATGGGAGTTCAATTTCTGGTGCTGAGGTGGGGGCAGGGCCCCCTCCCAGGCTCAGTTCCCTCAGGGGGTTTATGCAGATACCTTTTGTAGTGGAGTTCCTGCCGAGCTCCTGCCTGATCTGGGAGCCTCTGGCTGCCTGCTGCCTCTGCTGCTGCCTCTCGAGGGGCCCCGAGTTATGGAGACATTCCGCTCCCCTCTCAGCCCGTCCAGACGTCTCTTTCACTGACCTGTGAGTCTGTGGGTGGAGGGACCTTCGTGGCAGCTGGAGATTCCGTCCCTGAAGCCTGCTCAGATCTGCTGGATCTGTTCCTCTCAGTGCCGCATGGCCAGGGCCGGCCTGGGCTCCACTCCCTTCCGGTGTGCCATGGACCTTTGGGATCGGATTTTCAGGGCTCTCTGGAATGTAAATCTCCTTCACTCCGTTGCTGCATGGCTCCACTGTCCCAGAATTTGTTGGGAGTTCTTTTTATAGATAATTATGTGCTGTGGGTTTGGAGCTAGCATATGTGAGTCTTTCTACTCCACCATCTTGGCTCCGCCCTGCAAAAACCAATTCTTGACCTATTTTGTAGATCATGAATAAATTAAATGCTTTGGACAAAAGTTCTAAAGTTCTCCTAGTTGGGGTGTGGTGACTTACATGATAAAGTCCAAAGGACAAGTCTGGAGTCAGCAGAGAGCTGCATTCAAATGCTGCTCAGTACTTCACTAACAGTATGACAAAAGGGAATCACTGAAGTTCAGATATTTTTTAATCTGTAAAATGTAGATGATGCACCTCTGATACTTACACCCCACAGGGTTCTTGTGAGGACCAAAAGAAATATTGGCATGGGGAGTGCCTTACAAACCCTAATGGGCTAGAGAAAGTTCAGCTACAATGCTTCTGCACATGCCCCTCAAGTCAAGGAGCTAAGCTACTGTTTACTGCTCAGCAATAGGTGAGCAGTGTTATTCTCCCTGATCTTCTGTGTAATGTTTTAGAGAAAATCCTTTTCACATACATACACATTATGTTTCCTACAAACATGATTGTCTCTTAGTACATTATGTATTTCTGTTGATCAATAAATAATGAAGAATAAGAATAACAAGAAATCCACAAGCCCTCAGGGGACTCTCAGGCTTGCACTCAGGCTAAGGTCTGAGGAAACAGAGGGTTTCTTCATTGTGCCTTGAAAACAAGCTGAGCTTCAGTCTATGGAATCACTAAAGACAGTCAATTCCTTAGCAATTGGCCTTCCATCAAAAGCAGTCTGTATCCATACAATCTCTGAGGCAATTACACTCAGAGAAGTTGTCTCTGAAATAACCCAATACCTCAACCATACACAGTTGTGCAGACCATCATCTCAAATTGTACCCAGGAATCAATTGGGAGACTCTTTGGAATATTTATTGGCTACATACAAGGAAATCCTATTTGTTCTACCACAATGGAGTTAGGATCTGGGCACAGATATATGAACACGCTCAAGAAAGAACATCCCCTTTGCCAGAAAGGCTATCCTGGGTTTTCTCTTGGCCTCTGTTTCTGTTTTTTCCTCCTCTCCTCCCTTAAGCTGAGCTCTCCCAAGGTTTCTCTGGACCACTCCTTAACTTTATCCAATTGCTTCCTCCTCCCCAATCCTCCCTGGCCCAAGCATTTTTGCTCATTTCTTTTGAGACATCCTAAGAAAATTTATCAGTACAAATGGATTTTCATATTTTGAATATGAGTGATTACCTCAAAACGTTTGTATTGCCTGCAAAAGATTAAGGTGGTACTGAATCCAACTTAGTTCTATAATGCTCTTTTTAAAAAGACTACAATAAAATAGGATACTTTTAAGCTTACAAAGTACTTTATATGCATCATGCCGTTGAATCTTCAAAATAACACTGTGATGTTGGCACTATTGCACCTATTTTACTGATGAATAAATTGAGGCATAGCGTAATTAACTGATTTGTTTAGGAAGGTATATATATGGAGATATACATATATATGTATGTGTATGTTTCACAGGCTCTCTCTATGTATATATGATGTGTATATACATACACAAATATATGTATGTACACACACATGCATGAATATGTGTGTGCATATACATATATGTTTGTATATGCATCTATGTATATATGTACATACATACACACAACCATATACATAGATATGAGAAGCAACATTTAAACTCTTTTTTTCTGGCTTCAAGTTCAACATCTTATCTTATTATGCAAAATAGTTGCCTGTCCTTATGGAATATACTTGAATATACTGAGACGGCCTAACTCCTTTATTGATTAAAAAAAATCTAATTTGTACTATGGGAATAGGATGAAATAGTGTAGGGGAGGAGGAACTGGAAAGGAATCAGGAGAGATGAAACATGTGCCACTGATTTTGAGGAAGCAAGGAGTGGAAAATAACCCAGCAGAGTTGAGTTCAGAGCTTCTGTGATGCTGCTACATTCTGGTTCTCCTCCTTCTTCTCTGACCAATCCTTCTCAGGCTCCTTGGCTGGATTATCTTCTACTTCATACTTGCTAAAAGCATGACAGTTGCAGGCATCTGTCCTGGGCCCTCTTCTCCATTTATACTATTTCACTTGATCTCATCAGCTTCCATAGTTTCAGATATCATTTCTATGCAGTTGATTCCCAGATCTATGTATCTAGTCCTAACTTCCCTCCTCTGAAACTGTTTATTGGACATCCTAAACCCGATGTCCCAACTATAGTGATTATCTTGTCCCCCTTCCGAACTTACATATACTACCCTCTTTTGTAGTCATTCAGCCTTGTAGGTATCATCCTCAACTCCTCTCTCTCACCTGCCATATACAATCTATGACCAATGACTGTTGATTTTACCTTCATAAAATCTTTGCATCTACTCCTTTCCTAATTTGGCACTGCCGCCACTTTGCTGCAGGCTCTCTCCATGTTCTTCAGTTTGACTACGCTGGCCTCCTTGTTTAAGACATGTTGTTTCTTGACTCTGGGCTTTTCACTGACTGTCAATCATGTCTGGAATGCTCTGCTTCCTCATCTCTGCCTTTTGACTTTACAACTTCCATCAAGTCCCAGTTAAAATCCCACCTTCTACAAGAAGACTTCTCAAATTTCCCTTAATGCTAATGCATTCTCTCTTTTGATTATTTCCAATTTATCTTAGATATAGCCTACTTTTATATAGCTTTTTGCATATTGTCTTCCTCTAAAGATTATGAGCTTCTTGAGTCAGTCAGTAAGTCATTAGATTTCCACTTATTAAACACCTACTTCCACTGTGCTAGGTACTGGAGGAGGAGGAAGAGATGGAGAAAAAGACAGAGGAGTACAAGAAGGAGAAGAAGAAGGAAAAGAGGAAGGAGAAGGAGAAAAGAAGGAGGAGGAGAAGGAGGAGGAGAAGAAGAAAGAGAAGGAGGAGGAAGAGGAGGAGAAAGAGGAGGAGAAGGAGGAGAAGAAGAGGAAGAAGAAGAGGAGAAAGAAGAAAAATTAGAAAAAAACTGTTCCTGCCTTCAAAGAGTTAATAAATCAAATGCAGGGAGGGGACAACAAGCAAACAAATATGTACAAACAAGCTATATCCAAGAAACAATAGTAGATAATTAAAAGGAGAAACTCACTGGAATTAAGAGGGCTTAGGGGAATCTTCCTATACAAGTTGTGATTTTACTTGAGGCCTGAAGCAAGCCACAGAAACCTGATGGCAGAGAGGAAGAAGAAAAGCAAGAACTGATCTTTGCCTTATTTTGTATTTTCAGCAGTAGTACATAGCCTCACAAGTA
Organism: Potorous gilbertii; assembly: GCA_028658325.1. NCBI lineage: Eukaryota > Metazoa > Chordata > Mammalia > Diprotodontia > Potoroidae > Potorous > Potorous gilbertii. The sequence continues at coordinate 71,831,716 of CM053774.1, read as the reverse complement.
TTATATCCTTAATCAATGTTTACTGAATGACTGTCAGCATTGTCCTTGGGAATGCCCATGTCTAGAGGAGGTAGGTATATTTATGACTCGGACATTGACATTAATAGGGTAGGGATAGTGAGAAGGCCAGTGATTTCATTGGTACTTTCAACTCCAAAATGAGGAAATTTCTTCTACCAATGTACATTGGCATTGTCTGTGCAACTTGTAATATTAGACTTTTTGATACCCCATCTAATGATGCTTCCTGCCTTATTTAGCAACAGAGTTGAAAATGGAATTCAAGCCTCCTATCTTCTGGTGTATTAGTCTTTCCAGTTTCTATCTTCTGAAACATAGTTATCATAAATAACCACAGCTACTATCCTTAAGGAGGCAGTGGAGATTCGGGAAATATAATGATAAGATAATGAAGGGCATTTTGGTATAGTGGAGGGGTGGGGGGGGAAGAAGATAAGAGAGGAAGGATAATATAAGGGACGGCAGGAAAGTGCTTATCTCCTTACTCCCCACACACCCTTCTGAGAAGACTTTTTAAGGAGCCCCCAGACTTTTAGAACCCAGATGTCGTTTCTCTCTCCGATAACTGATTAAACAGCTGTACCTGTCTGTTGAATTATGGTCAGAAAGAGGAAGCCATCTCAGCTGATTACTTTGGGGTTCATTGTGTTGACCCCCCTGAACTAGGTGAATGATATATGTGCTTAACTAACAGATTGATACATGTACTTAATTAATGTGATTGTTAATCCCTCAAAGGTTGCCTTTCCTTTTATGAATGCAGATCTAAGGACCTGTGATAGCAGCTTACTGCTTGGTGTGCTTACTGATTCAGATGGTTTACTACCTTCTACCTCTCCTTTGCTCTTTCTCCCAGTACATTCCTCTCAACACTTAATTTTATTTTTTAGATATCCTCTCTTCATACTTACCTCACCTCATACTCATCTCACCTAGTGCCCTCTGTCTATACACACACAAACACACTCACATACATATACATATATACATATATACCTACACACATATTTATATATAGGTATATATGCATGTAGATATATGTGTATGCATGTGTGTGTATACATGTGTATATGTGTGTGTCTATGTATATATACATACATATATAAATATATATGTATATATTCTCTCTAACTATGCTAATACTGTGAAAGGTCTCATGAGTTACAAATATCATCTTTCCATATAGAAATATAAGCAGTTCAACTTCAATGAGTCCCTTATGGCTTCTCTTTCCTGTTTACCTTTTCATGTTTCTCTTGATTCTTATATTTGAAAGTCAAAATTTCTATTCAGCGCTGGTCTTTTCAATAAGAATGCTTGGAAGTTCTCTATTTCATTGAAATTTCATTTTTCCCCCTGAAGTATTATTATACTTAGTTTCACTGGGTAGGTGATTCTGGGCTTTAATCCTAGTTCCTTTGACTTCTAGAATATGATATTCTAAGACTTTGATCCCTTAGTGTAGAAGCTGCTACATCTCATGTTATCCTGATTGTTTCCATAATATTTGAATTGTTTCTTTCTAACTGCTTGTATTATTTTCTCCTTATCCTGGGAACTCTGGAATTTGGCTGCAATATACCTAGGAGTTACTCTTTTGGGATCTCTTTCAGGAGGTGATCAGTGTATTCTTTCCATTTCTATTTTACCCTCTGGTTCTACAATATCAGGTCAGTTTTCCTTGATAATATCTTGAAAAATGATGCCTAGGCTCTCTTTTTGATTATAGTTTTCAGGTAGAGCAATAATTTTTGAATTATCTCTCCTGGATCTGTTTTCCAGGTAATTTGTTCTTCCAATGAGATGTTTCACATTATCTCCTATTTTTTCATTCTTTTGCTTTTGTTTTATAATTTCTTGATTTCTCATAAAATCATTAGTTTTCATTTGATCCATTCTAATTTTCAAGGAATTATATTCTTTAGTAAATTTATTGACCAATTCTACTTTATAATTATTCTTCTTCCTGTTGACTTTTTGGACCTCTTTTGCTGTTTGGTTTAGTGTGTTTCTAAAGGTGTTATTTTCTTCATCATTTTTCGGGTCAACTTCAGCAAACTGTTGACTCATTTTTCATGATTTTCTTACATCACTCTCATTTATCCTCCCAAGTTTTCCTTTATCTCTCTTACATGATTTTAAAAAATCTTTTTGATCTCTTCCATGGCCTGAGACCAATTTACAATTTTCTTTGAGGCTTTGGATGTAGAAGCTTTGACTTTGTTGTCTTCTGGTTGTATGCTTTGTTCTTCCTTGTTGTATGAAAATACCTTTTCACCAAGAAAGTAACCTTCTATTGTCTTATTTTTTCCACTTTTTGGTCATTTACTTGACTTTAGAGCTCTTTGTTAAGTGGAGAGTGTTCCACCCCAAGTTTCAGTAGTTTTGTACAGTTGTTTTCAGAGATATCTCTAGGGATGTGTAAATTCTCAGCTCTTCCAAAGCAGTATGATCAATCAAAGGAGAGGTGTTCACTCCTGTCCTGGTCTACACTCTGGCCTGTGAGCAACCATCAGCATTCTTTTCTGCTCTGGAACTGCAAGTAGGATTCCCTCTCCAAAGCCACCACTAGCTCTACTATGCCAAATCTCCTCCTAACCCTAGGATCACCACCTAGGACCATGACCAAGATCCATCATTCAATTCCCTCACCATCTGTAGGCTGAGAGCTCTAGAAGTAGTCACCACTGCAGCAGTGTCTGCTGCCACCCAGGACTGTGGCTGTGACTGAGGTCCAACAGTGTTATTCTCTCACCCAGGTGAGAGAGGTTTCCCATTGACCTTTGAAGTTGTCTTTGATGTTTGTGGGTTGAGAAGTCTGGAAGCCACAGTGTAGTGATCCTGAAGCCTGCTCCAGTCCTCTCTATGCCAGCATGGCTCACCCTGAGCCTGGTGCAATAGACATTTCCTGTTGTCCTTCCAGATTGTCCTGGGCTGCAAATCTGTTTTACTTTGTCATTATGTGACTTGTACTGCTCTAGAATTTGTGTAGAATTATTTTTTGCATGTATTTTGAGGAGTTTGGGAGAAGAACTCAAGCAGATCCCTTCTTCTACTCCACCGTCTTGGCTTCTCCCCGGGATGTCGGTTTTTATTTCAACTGTTACTAGCGATAAAGTTATTAATAACTTACTTCTCTAGTTTAAACATTTAAGAAATAGATGATATAACTATTCAGCGTTGTACATGAACAACTACTCCACAACCAGTGCAATGGACTTCTAGGGTTTTATAAATAAGGACAATTACTGTTATAATGACTGGCATTGATACAGTGTTTTAAGCCTTGAAAGTGTTTTATGAACACGTCATTTGATAGTACACTTGTTACCTCCCATTGTGAAGGAGTTAGAAAACAGGCTATGTACTTGTTTCAGAGTACAATCTAAAGCAGAATAGGTCTTTGATTAAATAAGTAGGTCTTTGAGAAGAGGGAAAATTGACTTCCTTCCTTCCTTCCTTCTTCTTTTCTTCCTTCCTTCCATTTCAATCTCTATATCTTAACACTGGGTCTGGCACATAATAGGTGCTTAACGAATGTTTGTTTATTGATTGATTAAATGAATTGTGTTTTTTATAAATGATTGATCACTCTATTTCTATATACTTCACTTCAATTGTACCATTTTATTCCCGTATGTAGTATATGTTCAATAGCTCCTGTGAAAAGACAGGCTTTGGTCTGTTATATTGAAATGTACATTACAGTAACAGGTAAACCTGTGACAAAGTGGAGGAAAGGGAAAAGGTAGACTCCTTAAGAAGATCCCTAATTGGAACCAATTGTCAGTTTTTTTGAGAAGGCAAATTATCTTCAGTTTTAGAGAGATTCTTTACCTCTCCCAGATAATTGGCAACCCACTCCTTTCTTTTCAACAGTCTCTTCCATTTCTAACCTACTAAAGGTGCTTACTACTATTTAGGAGAGCTATATGATTAGAACATCTGTGTTCTGAAGCGCTTTGTTGGAGAACAGAACACAAGCATCTGTATTTGTACAAATCCCACATTGCTGCTTCAGACTAATTCATTGACAATTTGTAATGTTTCTTTTAAATGTGTCTGAAGATTAATGTATTGAAATGGGCTCACCTGCTTGGTATTTAGGATTTACTACAGAATTTATAATTGAGAGTGGCATAATTAGAGAGGAGAGAACAATTTAGACCAATAGAAAGAACATACAAGAAAACCAACCCAGGTGATCTCAGACAATGAATGAAACCAATTATCTATTTAGTGGATAAAATGAAAACTCCTGGTTGACACAATGCAGACTGCATTACAGGACACGCAGATTCCAGTCTATTCCCAGATATGCCAGATTTACTGTCTACCCTGGGCACATCACTTCAGGCTCCTAGTGCTTTTCCTTTTCTCTTGCCACCCACCTGTCACCTACGGGCATCTCTAGAGTGAATACCTGGAAAGCCCTGAAGAACTTTTCAAGGAAAAGTCTTTCTAAGTGAAAAAAAAGTTTCGCCTTGTTTCAGGAAACACTGCTATACTAGCTAAGAAAATTTTTATAGCGATTTCTTTAATATTTTATGATAGCAAATTTAAGAGAACAGGTTGGTTGTAAAGCAGATAACTGTCATATTTCAATGTCTATTAAGTTGAATTGATAATAGTCATTCAATTCAAAATACTTTATATGTGTACAATCATTCAAAATTAGCTGGCATAACATTTTTTAAAAATTACTCTGGTAGCTAAACAGATATTACTAAGACTTTAAAGTTTATATTTAATATAAGAGAACCATAGAATTAAAACTTAAAGGGACCCCAGGTGTGTTCGATTCCAACAACTTCACTTTACCAGTGTGGAAACTGAAACTTATATATGATTAAATGCTGTGCCAGGCACTGAAAATTCAAAGATGGAAAACAAAGATGGCTCCAAAATGCTCCCATTCTCCTTTTAAAATTTAACCATATTTTTGGGGTGCTGATACATATTCAGGTTAGTATAAGGAAAAACATAATAGGTCCAAAGGAGAGATCAAGATAAAGTCCCTAAGATAAGAGAGGAAAAGAGAGAGAGAGAGAGAGAGACAGACAGACAGACAGAGACACAGAAACAGAGAGAGACAAAGAGAGTGAAAGAGAGGAAAGAAGAGAGAGGGAGAGGGAGAGAGAGAATATGAGAATGAATAAATGTTGGAAAGATCAAGGATAGCTTCTCTATAGCCTTGGCCCTTGGGCCAAGTGAGTAAAATAAGGATTTTTTTACAAGCAGAGATAAGAAGGAAGTGCAGAAAGAAGGGAGCTGACATAATGGATTCAAGCAAAGCTTGTGTTTGTCCATGATCACCAGGGTAGAACAAGGCTGACCCAAAAATCAAGTCCTTTGACTTTGACTCCAGATTCATCACTCTACTTCCCAAGCTGCCAGCCTTCTTTTAATAATATGTTTTAATAGAGAGTCTTAGTGTGTTTCAGTTTTATGAACTCTTATAGTGCGTGCGTATGTGTGTGTGTGTGTGTGTATGTGTGAAACTGGGTCTATTTATCTTGCTCAGTCTGGAAATACAGAGGCCATTGACAAGCTCTGTTCCGTTACTTTACTGGCACAGAAGCATTTCCTTGCTCCATTTCTCAGCTAGGCTGGTTTGTTCTGGTGATCCTGAAACTCCTTCCTGGAGGCTCATCATATGGATGCCATACTAAGTGCAGACACCAACTGGCTTAATTCCATTCTGCTCAGAACTCATGAGCTTAAGAGGTCCACCAGCCTCCGTTTTTCCTTGATTATGGGCATGCACCACTATACTCAGCATTATTACAAAGTTTTATTCAAGATTCAAAAAAAAATCATGGATCTGACTTCTATTTTATAACAATGTTTGAAACATATTCTGTAAAGGGGGTAGTAGTCAGAATAATACTACAAATTACATGCTTATTTTTCCAGATCATACCTAATAGACTGTAATATCATTTTCAGTCACAGTTCACTAGAGTTAAATTTAAAGCATAATATTAAAGTCAAGGTCCCTTCACATCTAATTAGACATTAGAAACAAATGTGGCCAGGTCTGCATTCTGTTAAACATATGCAAATAATCCCTCTGAGGCAAGGGAACAATTTAACAACATTAAACTAAAGGGAAAAGTAAGCCCTTCTCAAGGTATGCAATAAATTACTGGAGATTTACCTTCAGCATTGTGCAATATGACATCTCAGTTGCTGTAGGACACACTGTAGCATAAATTGTACTGAGCTTGTCTCACACTGCAAAATATTTAGTTCAAACATGGAATATTTTATGCTTAGAAGTCTAACTTCTGGAAATTATGCCAGCAAGTGAGGCAGTTCAACAAAGCACCTATCATTTGGGTATGGATAGCGTCATTGCGAATCTTGGCAGAGCCATTTATTCTCAGGAGCAGGAGGGAAACATTAAAAAAGAATGTGTTTTGTTCATTCTTTGGAAATTCGTATAAATAAGTCTTAGCCATAGACTAGATTTAGAAATGAGTACTGTATTTTTCTAACCCCATCATCACTAATGGCTTTGCTCTACTAATCCTCGCATATGGATGGTGGGAAAATATTCCTCTGAAGTGATATCAACTTAGACTGCAGCAGCTAGACTTTTCCCCTACTTCTTTTTTTACTTTTTTTTAAAGGAGAAAAGAAAAGAAACAAGAACAGGAAGGGGTAGTTTATGACACTTGATAGTTTTCCATGTAGACTTTTCTAGATGAAACCTTTTGATTGGCTTTCTCTGGGCCATATATGATCAATTTCCCATCTCAAAATGTCATTCACACCCTCTTTCTTCTGCATCCTCTGCCTTTTACACACAGTATAAAGGGAGGATATTGTCTTCCAAAAAATGCTGTATTATTAGAAAATGCTTATGACTATTACATATGCACCCAGGCCATGACCTTCACATAGGACCTGTTCTGGATTCTATTTGATAATAATTCCATAAATATCAAATGCTTTCCCTGTTTAAGGAACTGTATGGGGATTCAAAGATGAGAAATTATTTAAGACTTGGCCTCAAGAAGCTTTCATTTTCCTTTTTTTTAAAGGAAGCGTGTTGTGATATATACAGAGTTAATGGAACAGTGTAATGCATACACAGGAGAGATTAAGGGGTAAAAAACTACAGGAAAATTTTGAAAGAGAAAGTTTTCACATGGTAAGATCAGGAAGTGCTTTACTACAGAGATGACCTCCAAGCTGAGCTTTGAGGGATTAGAAGAATTTTAACAAGTCAAGATAAAAGATGAAATGCCTTCTAAACATGGTGGACAGGCCACTGCATTGCACAGAGGAGAAAAACAGCATACCGAGTTATGGGAAAAGCTTATCATTTAGTTTGGATAAGAGCTACAATACTAGTAATAACATTAAATATTACACTTACAGTTTGAAAAGTGCTTGAGTTCAGGAAATAGGTTGTAGAATGGTTTGGATGATAATGCTGATGATGATGAAGATGACAGCTATCACTGATAGAGCATTTTCAGGTATGTAAAGCACTTTACAAATATTATCTAATTTGACCCTAAAAACAATCCTAGGAGGTTGGTACTATTAATATAATCTTCATTTTACTAGTGAAGAAATTGAGGCAGACTTCTGCAGCATCATACAGCTAGTGAATGTGCAAAGTAACATTTGAACTCAGATCTTCCTGAATGCAAGTCCAGCCCCCTTATCCTCTGCACCACCTAATTACTGATGTGACACAGAAGGCAAGGTGGGGAATAAAGCAAAACCATTTTGAAAAGGCAAGCTGAAGTCAGAATGTATAGAACTTGAAATGTCAAGCTAGGGTGCTTTCAGTTGTGTACCTGGAGGACATTGAGAATTTTTGACCAAGGGGCTGTGGCATGGCTAAACTTATACAGTAGAAATATTGTTCAGGTGGAAAGTTTCTAAACTAGTAAGAAATCTGCTTGACTTTCGAAGTCCTCAACACAAAAGTCCTGAGGTTCATTTCACAAAGACTCTGTTAGGCCACTGCTTTGGTGAGTCACCCAAAGCGCATGGTGGTTTCAGTGTATGCTTATGCAGTGGGGAAGCTCAAAACAGCTTTTTTCACCTTTTAAGTTGGAAACAATCTCAAAATTAACTTTATGCAAGAAACTGTATGTCCTTCATCTTTCAACAGAAAATCCACTGATCCAATTCAGGAAAGTATGTAGAAAGGCAAAAATACCTAAGGACAGATTTTGTTTCTTCAATCGATACAGGATTGTAGAGAAATAACTAGGGCAGAGACCTCCATTATGAGGCAAAATAAAACTTAGCATAGTCTGTTGGGTTAGAATTGGGTCTTGATTTCAGGGTGGCCAGTACAATGAATGAATGCATTTTAGGATTTGTATTTCTACTGGAAAATTACTGCCTGATAGATGTAGCAAATAAAAATGCTATGGATAAGATTTAAAGGGAGAGCTACCCTTGCAAAAAAAATATTTAGTTCTGCATACCTAAGCACTTTCAACTTGCTAGCATTTTGGCACATCATCATTTCTCCAAAAGAACAAGGATACTAACATTAACATTTGCTCTAACACCTGATGAGCTGGACATGTGGGGAGCCTTAGAACATACTTATGATTCCACGATAATATATGGAATCTAAGGTATAAAAGAAACAGCGGGGGGAGAAATGACTTGTTTCCCAGTGAGCACCATGAGTAAAGCAGGGGAAAAAGAAAAGGCAAAGGATAAAGAATTACAGTAATTGCCCAAATGCACCTAAAGTCTATGCAATGGACAAGAATGAAAATACTCTTTTTTCCCTAGCATATTTAACATTCCCTCTACAAAAAAAGGCAAGAACTAATTATAATGAGTATGTAATACTTTAACATTTTCATTTATCTGCCAGAAGAGCTACAATGAAGAAGACTGTCATAGACTCCTGAATTCACTTTGTTTCTTATCAGTGGTGCTGCCATTAACTCAATGTGTGACTTGGGCTAAGTCACTCACAAGGAAGAATGAGGTACAGCAGGAAAAGAAATGTGAAAGAAGAGCTAGATCTGAGTCACTTGCTACCTGTGCAACAGTCATTTCCTCTATATTTAGCCTCAGTTTTGTGATCTGTGAAATAAGAAGGATGACTTTAGATGATCTTTTTCTCATTTTAACATTTTGTTGTAACAGGTTTTCTGGAAAGGTTTAGCCTCATTGGACCTGAGGGGACCCACACCATTATAGGCCTTGGGAGTTGTATTTATTCCAAGATGAAAGGAGAGGAATTGTAGCATGAGTTCTGGCCTGGCAGGTAGGGTTTTCTTCTGCAATGGAACTTTCAAAAATCTCTTTGATGAAGGGTGAGGAAGGCAGCTGTAGAGGCATCATCATAGCAATGGTCACTACTGTAGCAGATAGAGAACTCTTCCTAGGAGAGTGACTTAAAGCCTTGTAGTGGATAGAACTTCTTTTCCCTTGTTAATCAAGAGAATCCAACAGAGAGTGACTGACTGAATTCTGGTTTTTCAGAGAAATCACTGGAACAATGGTCAATCAGTTTCAGTCACCATTAACTTCCTTTGTTTTATTTTGTGCCTGGGCAACATGCTGTAAAGTTAATTTTCCAGGGTTTCTTTGCTATTTAAAAGTTTTGCTTACTGGTTATTTACATTTTAAACAATTATCATCTGGACAAAGATATGATAATTTTAATTGCATTCTGAGTTTATGCTTTTGTTATAGAATGTGAGAGAGGGAAGGAAAACCTGTACATATTTTATTTGCTAAATTCAACTGGCTAGATCATCCTATCCACTTGGCAATCAAGAGATTGCCTGGGGTCTCAAAACATTGTGTGAGTTCTATTAGCGATGAAATTTAAAAGTTTTTTTTTCCATTTTCCTTCCTTCCTTTTCCTCTTTTTTCTTCCTTCCCTCTTTCTCTTCCTCTTCCCCTTCCTCCCTTCCCTCCCTCCTTCCTTCCTTCCTTTCTTTCTTCTTTCCTTCCTTCCTCCCTTTCTCTCTTTCCTCCTTCCTTATTTCCCTCTTCTCTTTTTTTCACTTTTTCCTTCCTTTCTCCCAGTCTCCTTCCTTTTTATTTATTTATTTTTCTTTCCTTTCTTTCCAGTGCTTTGATGATCCTATGAGGAAATCGTCCACATACTTCCGGACAACTACTAACATTGACATCTACTCATCCCATTTCCTAGTGACTTTTGAGAAAGAGAAAGAAAGCTTAGGAAGATTAGATACAAAGTCTAGAGAACAAGATACTGTTCCCACTAACTATACTATTGCCATTTGTCCTTCAACCCTGAATGGCTTTGTGCACTATGGTTGAGATATCACTGGTGATGTAGAGAATGCCAAATTGGTGAGTACCTGCAAGGTGGACAAAGTTGACAAGAAAGCTTTGAAAAGGAGAGACACTACTCCTTCATCTCTCCTTCCATTCTACTCTTTGGGGCAACAATGTCCCTGATTTTTAGCTTATTATCCTAGAGCCTTCAAGGAATTTCCCTGTGGGTGAGATTGGGGCATTATTCTTCGTTAAACTGAGACATTTTCTTTCTTATGAGAGAGTTTATTCATTCTTATTATTTTCTATAATATTTTAATTTGGCATACTTTTCTGATTTCTACTTACTGTTAACTTAGCTAAATATGTTTCCTCACTATTCACTGTTTGTAATGTTTCATTTCATGGGAAGGAATGAAGCCTGAAATGTGTAGGCTTATCTTTTAAGGGAAAGCTGCCAACTATTTTAGAGCAATTTTGAATCTAAAAAAATTAATTGTTATATCCCTAGACTAGCAATATTTAGGGGGCATATAGATATAATTCTAGTCTTGTGACCAGTCTTGTGGTCCCATATCCTACTCCTCTCCCAGAAAGGAAATGAAATTCTCCTTTGGAGAGGGGCTAGGCAAGGTTCCAGAGATATGCTTCAGTGCCTTCCTGAAAGAGTCATCTATACACCCAAGGTAGACATACACATCTTACACAGGTGCCTTATACTATCTAACCATATAACTTAAGATATCATAAAAAGTTAATTAACTTTAGTGTCAAACATGTATAGAGATAAACATCTCTATTTCTTCACAAATAAAATATGAACACACAGCCTTTTTTCTTAGCTTGGTATGCATCCTTGCAAGTCATCAATGAGTACCAAAATCCTTGTTAAAATCATACATTTACCAGTCTGATTAACACAAGGCTAAGTCCAACTAGGGATCAAGAAATAATGCTGTTCTCCTTAAGTTCAGAAACAAATTCTTTTTCCCTTGATCCTATGGTCTCCAGATACTTTTCCCACTTACTGAATCCTGGTGTAATTTCCAGTGTAATATCTTCTAGGTTTTATCCAGTATTGAGTTCACTAACCATTATGAAATCTATCATCCTGTCCCATGTCTCTCCCAGGCTTTTAATTAAATTACACAGTCAACAATACTTAGACATGAGTTACACGCATTCCATATTCAATACCATCATGTTTGCTATAAAACAAACATCAAATAGTTAAACGGAAAACATAATACCTTAATTCTATGCTACTTGGCACATGCTCCAATTGGAAATTATTTTTCCCCTGAAGTAAACCGAAGAATTAAAATACTTTAGACATACTTCATTAAGCAGGTATACTAATGACAAGGTAGATAGTAGTTATTGTTTGGTTTATGCACTTAATCACAAAATTCTGAAATGGAAATATAATTGTGTTAATGGCTTTTTTCATACATTGCTCTTTCTTTTCAGGTTGCCTACACATTCTTTTCACAGTATAGGTACATTAAAAGCAACAAACCCTCTAGTTATAATGTGATAAGTCCATGAATCAAAAAAAAGCCCATAATGGTAATTTAATGGTCCTATATTTTAGCGTCTGTGTTGTCTTCTTTTGCTACTAGAATGAATTATAAAGAAAAAAGATTAGAAATTTGTAACATTAACTCAAAGAAATCAGAATGGAAATTTATGTAGCATTAGTGATTTTCAAATGGACAATGGGAAGATAGCTTTGCTAATGACTTCACAGCAACAATATATGTCTTGGACACTAAATATTTAAGGATGAGTTTTCGGACATTGTTAATACTTTCTATGCATGCGCTTCCTTACAAAAACCTGGCTATGAGAAAAAAATAATTATTAATCATAGTAAGTATTATTGTGCTGCTAAGAAGCATAAGTGTATACAGCACTGGAACTGGAGTCAACACCCCTCGTCTTTGTGAGTTCTAATTTGGTCTCAGAAGCTTACTAGCTAGGTGACCCTGGACATGTCACTTAACCCTGTTTGCCTGAGTTTCCTCATCTGTAAAATGAACTGGAAAGGGAATTGACAAACCACAGCATTTTTGCCAAGAAAACCCCAAATGGTGTCACAAATAGTTGGACACGACTGACATGACTGAGCAACGTAAGTATTATAATGTAAATACCCAGCTGTTTGCCACAATGTTAATGAATTTGTTAGAAAAGGTATTGGATAAATTCTGAACTATTTAATATAGCATACATCTCTGAAGTCAAATTGATAAACAACTTCTATCCTGATTTTTAAGCTTAGAAGTGCTACATAATAATAAGACCTATCTCAATTCCCAAAGTTAGAAAATTAAGTTCTTTAATTGGTTACCTATGATGTGTAAGAGACACTATTCCAGGTGGTAGAAGTTCCAAAATAAAGATATATTTGTCTGGCCTTTGGAAGGCATTCTATTTTGGGGGGTGGGGTAGGCAAATGGGGACTTTTCAACATATATACAGATAAGAATAATTTTAGAAAATAGGGAATTCCAGGGTAAAGGACAGAAACAAAGTAGTCTAGGAAATCTTAAGGAGGGAGGGAAATGATAATTTAGTGGGGTGTTGTGAGGTTGAAGTCTTCACGACAGAGAATGGCACCTGACAGAAGTCTTGAAGGAAGGAAGGATTTTGACATGCAGAATTTTGGAGGTAGCTCAATCCAGGGATGGGGGTGGCTTGTGTGGATTCGCAGAGTCAGAAAAGGAAAAAAATCAACAAAAGTTCACCTAGAACTTTCTGTCTGCTTAGTTGGAATACAATATGCTTCCAGTAGAGTAATATTGAATAAGGCTGGGGAAGTTTGTGAGCACTAGAACAAAAAAGGCTTTAAGTCTCAGCATTTCTAATTTATGGTCTGTGTAATAGGGAACCACTAAAGATTTTTGAGAAATTGAGAAAAATGATGATTTTCAGTTGACTCTGTATTACAGAGACTACATCTTCTATTTTCTTATAACTGTTAACAACTAGTATAGCAAATATTTATCGGATATCTACTAAGAATCCGAGGGTAATGGTTTTAGAGAAATGGAAGGAACCTTGAAGAATACAAGAGTGTTTCCCCCCTCACAGAGCTTAAAATCTAATTGGGAGAAATGAGATGGCTACAGGAAAAGATAATTATCTATAAGTATCAGGTGGCACATGAGTCATGCAGAGAGGCTTCTCAGAGGAGACGGCACTTTATTTAGATAACCAAGAAAAGTTAAGGGGAATCAAAATGATGGGGAAAAGGCTGGGTACATATATTACCTGTTTAGGAGAGAATGAGTTGACTAGACCAATTGAAGTACAATGTATTCTGATGAATTATCAATAAGTATTAATGGTTATAAAGTCAAAATCAGAGAGAGACAGACAGAGAGAGAGAGAGAGACAGAGAAAGAGACAGAGAAACAGAGAGACCGAGGGAGAGGGAGAAAGGGAGAGAGAGGAAGGGAGAGAGAAAGAGAGGTAGAGAATATGAATTTATGAACACAAACTCTGATGATCTAGAAATGGACAGCTTTCAAGAGGAAGGTAATATTTAGAGTCTCTAGTTTTTAAAAGGGAATTGCTAAACAAATGACCTGTGCAAATAAAATTAAAAGGAAAATGTTCCATCTACTTTACAGAAAGAACCATTCTCAAAAAAAAATTTGAAACTCTAGCAATTGGCAAATTTTAGATATGCTAAATGTGAGTTTCTATAATTTTAAAATGGATCCTAAAGACTTTTGTTTGTGATTAGTTAATTTATTCGGTTTTTTTCCTTTACCCTTTATAGATGAAAATAACTGAACTTCGTTTCCTTAAAAAAAATAATCTACATGGCATATCAGTAGCTCCAAAAAGAATCTAACCATCCCTAACTAGAAAGGAAGCAAGACAAGTGTTCCCAACTTTACACAATATTTTTATAACCCAATCTGACCTCCAAGTCATCCTTAATTTGGAATTGAAAGCCAGATTTCATTTTGTTATATACTCATAAAAGCACATTTAGAATGATCAATAAAGGCTAATAGTTGATGGCCAGGTGGATAAACTCACCCTCTAATCTGTAGATTAGAAATCCCTGCCTGCATAATCTTAATGACACTCTAGTCCGGAAGGAAAAAAAAAAGAGTTGGACAGTTATCTCAGAGACTGGTATCACATCAAGCAAAGAAAAAAGTCTTTCCTTAAGCCTCAGTTGTCATGCAGTTCTCACAGAAGCAGTGCTTACCTTATGAGTAACACTGTGGTGAGGATGATACTTGCTTTATCATAAATACCATGTTCAGAAGGTTTTAAACATTGGCTTTAGGCTAATACACGCCTGCCCAGGTATCTCTTTGAAAGAAAGCTCTTTAGGAAAGAGGTTTTTACATTTATTCACTGGTTTTGTTTTGCTTAAAAAACCAATAGCAGCAGCGAAGGCTCCTGTAGTCTATATGATTATGGAAACCACCTGCTGAGGCTGGTATCAGGGCATCCATTCCCTTCTCCTTCCTGTACTGAATCAAACTGAGGTGAGCTGTTCGTTCTTCCGGCTTTATAATGGAAACTAAGGAAACCTTTGAGCACTTAGGGATAAAATGAAGATCATTAAGGAGACAGGACATTCCATATGGCCAAAGATGCATTTCCGTATCTGTCCCTCACACTTACCAGATTAATGATCTTTATTCTACTATCAAGTACTATGTGGAGGTGGAAGAAAAAGAGTTTCCGAGAAAAGGTTGTCTAAAAATTCCTGTATCTAGAATGGCAGCACTAATATTGATATTGGTTATTTTGATTTGTAATTCTATTTTCCTAGTTATAATGCATTGGTCAATTTACCTTTTTTAATGAAATTGCTATGAGATCCAATTACTTTTTTTCAGTTTAAAACAAAAGGCAGAACTCTGACTGGAAGGCTTTTACTACCAACGTGACCTTGGGAAAATCACTTAAACTCTCTAGGCTTCAGTTTGACACTATAAAATGAGGAGGTTAGACTTGAAGAGTTCTCCCTTCTAGTTCTATTGACCCATTAACCTCCTGAACTCAAGTAACATAGGTAGCGTAAGTTTCCTTAAAGTAACCTAGCCCAGGGGTCTTTATTCTTTTCTTTTATCCATGGGGACTCATTGGGCAGTCTGATGAGACGTGTGTACACCTCGCCTGTTTTTAAATACACAATATTTTTATTACATAATATTTTTATAATATATATAACTTTTATTATTTAAATACATATTTTTAAATACATGAAATAAAACACATAATCCTAAAAAGTTAACTAGCTATGCTGAAAAATAAAAACATTAAAAGCCTGGATTAAATTTACCAGCACTAACACCCTCTTATTTTATAGGTAAGTAAGAAGAAACTCAGAAATATTAAATGATTTGGTCAATGTCACATACTCGTTTATAACTGATAATAAAGATATTGGTTTTATGTATATTGGATGCTCTTTGCAAAGTGTCTCATGTTTCCAAACACAATGTACAAATTAATTTCACAAATAACAATAAAGGAAGTTATTCACCACAGGTTGAAATTGACTACCCCAGCTCTCAGTCTCAGGGCACATAATGGATGGGATACAAGGACAGCATTGTAGACATCCTTTTGAAAAATCTACCCAGTCTACATACCACCCTACATTAGCACCTGGGAGGTTTCTAATTGTTCTAACAGAATCAGACTTGAAAAGTAGCCAAATGATTCAGTTGGCTTTGAATAGCTAAGTTAGCGCTTCTCTGGGCCACAAATGATTTCAAATGAGTCTTAGGTTTTTGACTGAAAACAGGAAAGTCAATTTTGACAAAGAATAAAAGAGAACATTTGGCATGGAGATGATTTCAACTGACAAACACACAGTTTAGGGTTTTTAATAATCTAGTGGAAGGGAGTCAGGGAATGAGAAATGACTGGATAATTCCTTATTGCAGCAGGGAAACTCTGCTCTCTACTGGTTCCTCTGGAGAACACCATCCTGGATACAGACATTGTAGCTGTGTGGAATCCTCCTCTTTCCCTAATCAGGTCATCCTCCCCTGTGGCTCCGCAGAAATGGGCTGGTCTGGAATCTCCCTCTTGACCCCCGTCCTTTCTCCTTGAAAAGAGGCTTGCAAATCTAGTCTAGTTTCCCACTGGTCACTCTGGGAGGGCTTCCTGGTCATATACAATAGCTGGGCAGAAATGTCACAGTTCTCTTGGCTTGATCTCCTTGGAATGTGCCTCCTGCTCCTTGAAAACATTTTTCTTATCACGAAACTATTATCCCTAGACATTTTTAGCATCTGCCCGGATTTTGGGGCATCTTTACATGATCTGGCCTCCGGGTGGGAAGCTGACATTTCCTCAGGTCCAATTATGGTGACAAATTAAAAACAAGCACATGTTAAGAATTATCACCATCAAATAAATCTTCACAGATTAAAGATTCTAACATAGTGAAAAAAATGGAAGGTAGAAGGCTCAAGAAAATTGGAGGAAAATATCATCTCCATAGCTAAAAGGTGAATCAGATAATGGCTATTCTAAGTCTTCCAGGCAAAAATTTCATGTTCCAAAATAAATCTGATTCACAGAAATGGGCAGGGAAACCATCCGTACCAAACTGCAAGAAGGAAAAACAAGCCATTTCTTCCAGGAATGTTCTTTTCAAAAAACAGCTCAGTGACAATAACACCTACAGAATCACAGAACATGTTACCAGACATTTTCTCAGGATGGTATTGAACTTAGTGCCATGGAATGGGATATAATGTTGCCACTGAAAAATGATAATTAGTCAACTTCCTTTTCCTTCAAAAAGGTTCTCTCTCACGAACATAATTTTTGACCAAAAAATCAGGTTCAGTTTAGGGAAGCTGTAAAAAGGCATTTGTAAAAACAAAACATAAACTTAATTTTTATTGGTTTACATTTAATTGGTTTTACAAAATCCCAATGAGAAAATCCTTTCTACCCTTGAAGGTCACAGCTCTGCTCTATATGATCTTAGAAAGTTGCCTGGGCATCATGGAGAGATCAAGTAACTTGCACAGGGACACAGTCAGTAGGTAATATGGTTAGACTGGAATCCAGCTCTTTCTGGGCTGCTACTATGTCTCACGGTCTACACATGTAGATATTACTTTTTTTTTTTTGGCTAATCTCATTAATTTTTTTCCAGATTAGTCCAAAAGATCATACAAATCTACTAAAGTTTTCTTCAGTCTTCCATAGGAGAGGACAAGACCAAAACAATATTTTGTGAATGGTATTAGGACCTCAAAGTAATAGTACAGAGGAACCATGCTGAGATACTAAAATAACAATGACTGATAGTACGTCATAAGAAAGAATGGAAAAAATAGTTAAGTGAAAAAAATGCATCAGGTCATTTAGTATTGAGGGTTTTTTTTTTTTAATGCATCTGAGGGTTTTTAGGAGGAAGAGAATATTTGAAGATGATCCTCTGTTAGGAGATAAGGTTGTTTGAAGATTTAATGGGAAAGTTAATCTTGATGCAAGTGATTATACAGTACATTAAAATGTAAAGTTCTAAGGATAAGAGGTAGAGAAATTAAATGGAAGGAGGTAGAAAGATTTCAATAAGATTAAGAAAATTGTAAAAAGGATCGTGGAAAGCAAAATCTAAATAGTTGGAATTGATTGGAAAGAGGTGAGGTGGGTGTCCTTGGATTCAGGAAGACCTGTGCCCAAATTTTGTGCCTATCATATACTGTGTGATCAAGATGAAGTTACCCAAGTTCTCGGTGGTAAGAGAAGGGGTGGGAGAAAGAGAAAGGAGAAGAGAGGAGGTGATAGAGAGGAAGAGGGAGAGGAAGAAAGAGAGAGATCTGTGCTAACCACCAGTGGAGGGAGTTACCCAATTGAGAATTCTCTACTTCCATGAAATAAAAAGGTCCAGTTTCCCTTTCATTCCCTTCCAAATTTAGGTGTAAATATCCCATTTGGAATAAGCATGTGGGAGTTTGGAGGGCTAGGAAGGAAAAGTTTTTTTTTAATTAGGAAGGAAAATGTAATGATATAATATGAATGCAAATTTATGAAACGTTTGATGTGAGTTAGTAATAGACCTGTTTATCTCAAGTAAGGACCGGACAAAAGAAGATAAACAAATTCTGGTATGAGTTTTTTGTTTGTTTTTTTTTTTTTTAAGGTAGATATGAGGAAGGACTTCTTGGCATAGGGGACTGTGAAACATAGGGATATGTTACTGTAAGAAACTATGTTCTTCTCTGAAGAGTGTTAAGAATTGATGACAGCTTAGGTATACTTCTGCCTGGAGGCAAGACAACTAATTGGATGACCTCTACTTACTAGTTCCTCATGTGGAGAGTGACATATGAATTCTCCCTGGAGATGGGCTAGAGCAGCTCAGGGCAGAATAGACCAACGTCCAGTAACTTCAATATTCAGGTGTCACGGAAAGTGTCCAAAAGTAGCATGCATTTGTCATGAACATTTAAAGAAAAAAGTAACTTTAGGTTTACTGCAATAATTGTCATTCTTAAAATATAATCATTTATACTATATAGTATTTGATACACTATATATGTAAATTAACATTGGATAGATATTTCAGGAGTTATATAATAATAAAAATATCTAACATTGACATGGAGCTTGCTAAATGCCAAAGAACTGTACTGTGTGCTTTAAAATTACTATCTTATTCAATCCTTATAACCATCCTGGGGAGTTTCTGTTTTTCCTTGATAGAATTTTAATTTTTACCAATTATATGTCAAGACAATCTTTAGAATTTATTTTAGACAATATTTTTTAAATTATTTATTTTTAATCTTCAACATTTACTTCCATAAGATTTTGAGTTATAATTTTCTCCCCTCCCTCCCTTCCCCCTCCCAAAGATGGCATGCAAACTGATATAGGCTCTATATATGTTCAGTATGAACATATTTTCACATTAGTCATGATGTAAAGAAGAATTAGAACTAATTGGAGGAACCACAAAAAAGAAGAAACAAAATAGAACAATAAAAGGAAAGGAGATCAATAGCATGCTTCTATCCACATTAAGACTCCAAAGTTTTTTCTCTGAATGTGGATAGCATTGTCCATTGTGAGTCTTTTGGAGTTGTCTAAGAGCCTTGCATTGCTGAGAAGAGCTAAGTCTATCAAAGCTAGTCACTGCCCAACATGGCTGTTCCATGTACAATGTTCTGGTTCCACTTATTTCACGCAGCATCAGTTTATATGTGTCTTTCCAGGTTTTTAAACAACATATTGTAAGATTATGGTTCTCAATCCACAATGTACTCTGATTCCATTTTATGGGAGAGTTCATCCTATTCACATTCAAGTATGATTACAATTTGTCTTTCGCTCCATTCTATTGACCCCCTTCCCTCCCCTAGTTTACATTTTTCTCCCTCCTTTCTCCCTTTCCCTCTTCACTAGAGTTTTGCTTTGGATCACCACCCCACTCAATTTGCCCTGCCTTCTGTCAGACCCCTCTCCTTTCTTTCCCCTCCTACATTCAATAAGGTAAATTAGATTTCTATAAACCTAAGGGATTATGTTATTCCCTCTTTGAGCACATTTAGCCCAAATCTAATGAGAATGAGGTTCAAACAATGCCCTCCCTTCTTTCCCTCTACTGAAATAGGTTTTGGTTCCTTTTCATGTGATATAATTTATCCTTATCTGCCGCTTCCTTTTCTCTTCTTCCAGAACAATCCCTTTCCATCACTTAGATATTTTATCAGCACATCAAAGTCAACTTATACCCCCATGCCCTCTGTCTATTTCATGTTTGTCTTTTGTTGCTGAAAAAGGCCATGCTGTCAAAGGAATGATGACATGACTTGCACTTGACTTTGTTTTGAGTGAGGGAGGGCTGTGTAGGTCACCAGCCTCACTTCTCCTCCAGAGCCATCTGAATCCAATGACGTGATATTACTCAGCATGACTGGAGATGGCCCAGGATGCACTGGGAGACTTTGGGCCTTTAGACCAAGGTCTATGCAGGTACTCACTTAGGGAGAGGCAATGCCCATTCATTGAATAGGCCTGTTTAAGAAGTAGAAAGGGCATGGTCCCTTTAATGAGGTCGAGAAAACAAAGATAGCAGGCTGGGTGGGAAACAGCAACAGTTGCTACTGATAATCACTCTAAAGCTGGGGAGGGGGGGTCCAGGAACCCTTTCTGTCTATGTACATCCCTTTTAAATGTCATAATAAGGTTACAGTTCTCAAGTGTTATCTTCCCTATAAGAATGTAAACTATTTACCCTTATAAATAACATGTTGTTGTTTTTTCTTTCCTGTTTACCTTTTTATGACTCTTCAGTCTTATATTTGAAGATCAAATTTTCTGTTGAACTCTGACCTTTTCATCAGAAAGGTTTGGAAGTAGCATTCATTTTTACAAGATTTTTAATTTCAATTTTTTCTCCTCCCTCCCTCCCCTACTTTCTTTCGAAAATGGTAGGCAATTTGATATAGGTTATACATGAGCTATCATGTAAAACACAGTTCCATATTAGTCACAGTTGTGAAAGAAAAAACTAATAAAAAGGAAAAGGAAAAAGAATAAAATAAATTTGAAAAATTATATTTCAATCTGCAAAGTCCGTCAGTTCTTTATCTGAATATGGATAGCATTTTTCCTTAGCAAATATTTTGTACTTGTCTTACACTACTGTGTTGCTGAAAAGAACTGAATCATTCATTGTTGATCATCACACAATGTTGCTGATACTATGCACAATGTTTTCCTGGTTCTACTTATTTCATCTTGCATCAGTTTGTACAAGTCTTTGCAGGATTTTCTAAAATCTACCTGTTCATTATCTTATTGCACAATAGTATTCCATTACATTCATTTACCATAGCTTAAGCCATCCCCCAATTGATGAGCATCCCCTCAATTACCAATATTTTCTCAAAACAAAAAGGGCTGCTATAAATATTTTTGTACATATTGGTCCTTTTCCTTGTAAAACCACCTCTTTGGGATATAGACCTAGTAGTGGTGCTGGATCAAGTTTGGTTGCCCTTTGGGCATAGTTCCAAATTGCTTTTCAGAATGGTTGGATCAATTCACAACTCCAGCAATAATGCATTAGTGTCCCAATTCTCCCATATCTTCTCTAGAATTTACGTTTTCTTTTTTGTCATATTAGTCAGTCTGATAAGTATGTGGTGGTGCCTCACAGTAGTTTTCAACATGCAGTTCTTTAATCAAAAGTGTTTTAGAGCACTTTGTCATATGCCTATAGATAGCTTTGATTTTTTTCATCTAAAAACTTCCTATTCATATCCTTTGACCATTGATCATTGGAAATTGGATTACATTCTTATAAATTTGACTCACTTCTCTATATGTGTGAGAAATGAAGCCTTTATCTGATACACTCGACATAGATTGTTCACCAGCTTTCTGTTTTCCTTGGTTGCATTAGTTTTGTGCAAAAGTTGTTTAATTTAATATAATCAAAATTATCTATTTTCTATTTTGTAATGTTTTTTTCTTTGGTTTTGTCATAAATCTACAATTTTCTTAACTTCTTCTTTTAGAGTTTGTATATCACACTAATTGATTCATATATATTTAGAATTGATATTACTTCATTGCCTATAGTACCTTCTAGCAAGATGTAGTTTCCTTCTTTATGACTTTTTATTATATCTATTTTTGATCTTGCTTTGTCTGAGATCAGGACTGCTATCCCTGCTTGCTTTACTTCAGCTGTAACATAATGGATTCTGCTCCAGTCCCTTACCTTTACTCTGTGTGTATCTCTCTGTTTCAGGTGTGTTTCTTGTAAATAACATATTGTAGGATTCTGGTTTTTGATCCACTCTACTATCTGCTTCCATTTTATGGGAGAGTTCATTCCATTCACATTCATAATTATGTTTACTATCTGTGTATTTCCCTTCATCCTATTTTTCCTCTTGTTCTCTCTCTCCCTTCACCCTTCTCCTCCTTGGTGGTGTTTTGCTTCTGTCTACTGCCTCCACTGGTGTGTCCTCTCTTCTGTTAGCCTCCCCCATCCTCCCTTTACTTAATCTCCTCCCCCAACGACTTTCCTGTCAGGTAAGATAGATTTCTATATTCAACTGACTGTGTGTATTATTCCTTCTTTGAGCCAATACAGATTAAAATAAGGTTGAAGCTATGCCCAATGCCCACCTTTCCATCTTTTCCTGCACTGTAGTAGGTTTTTTAAAACCTATTCAGCAAAATAATTTACCCCATTCTACCTTTCCCTTCCTTCTGCACCCGGTATACCCCTCTTTCTCATCCCTTATATTTTTTATATCATTCCTTCAATTTTACCCTATACCACACTGTCTATGTATATTCTTTCTAGCTGTAATTACAAGGATCATCTTCCCATGCAGGGAATTCAACTCTACTGAATCCCTTATGTTTTCTTTTCTTGTTTCAGGCTTTTCTTGGATATTGGAAGTAATTTTTTTTTGTTCAGTTTTGGTCTTCTCCTTTTGAAAGCTTGACATCCTTCTAAAAGATATGCAAGTGTGGACTCTTTCTGTCACTCTAATAGGAATGGATGTATATGTGATTATTCTTATACATAAGTGTATGTAGGTATGTATTTGTTAAATCCAAATGAAATAAGTTCACAAGTAGAACCAAGGCGTAGCAGGGAATGACTAATAATAGCTCCTAGCCTTTTTATAGAGCTTTGGTGGTTGCAGAACACTGGTATATATGTTGTCTCATTTGATACTCCCAATAACCATTTAAGGTTGTGCTGCTCTTACTATTCCCATTTCACATATAAGGAAAACCTAAGCTTACAGAGGTTATATGCAGCCCATTAAACTAGGTTGCCCTTGAACTCCAGTTTCCTGATTCTGTCTCCTGCATGGTATTTTCTACTCCAGTAAAGTGCTGGACTTCAAGGTCAGAAAGACCCTAGTTCAAATTCTCTCTCAGATACCTGCTATCTACCATTGTGACCCTAGACAAGAAATTTAACTGCTGCCTGCTTTCCTTTATTCATCTGTATAATGGGAATAACCATCTCTCAGGCATCCTCTCAAAGAAATAAGTTAATATTTGTAAAATTCTTTAAATATTAAAACAGTATATAATTGCTACTTAGCTATTGTTACAAATCAGCATTTTGGAAGATGGATTAGAATTGCTGGAAGGAGATTTGATAAAGATAGTAGATTTGGTCTATAAGTTAATAGAAAGAAAGAACATGAATAGTAGAAGATAAAAGTTACTTCAGGCATTTGTAAGAATCTGAGATGATTTAAAGGCCAAAGATTGACTGAGAAGATTTGGATGGAATAACAGGTCTGATTTCCCTTTAGAAGTTTTCACAGAAGGGACTCACATAGACGTCTGCTGAATGAACGTACTCTCAAGATACCGGTCACTTGGCCTAGAAATTGTTTTGTATTCCACAGGCCAGTTTTCTAGTACTTTGGTATATGTTGACATGTTTCAAATTGTGGGTAATGATCAAGAGCATACTTTTGGTTCTCAATGCTGTTTGAACTTTCAAGATATATACTTTCATTGGCGTGGGTACTACCCAAAGGTCCTGATGCCAACTGCAGCTCCTCTTGCCTCAATAGATGTTGGTTTTGCTTCTGTTTTTTGTTTTGATTTTCCTGGGATGTTCTGTTTGATTTTGGTTGACCAAAAGGGATCACTGATTCTTGCTTAAGAATTCTGGTGATTGAATAAATTATGATATATGAATGTAATGGAATACTATTGTGCCGTAAGAAATGATGAACAAGAAGACTTCAGAGAAGCCTGGAAAGATTTATATGAACTGATGCTGAGTGAAAAGAGCAGAACCAGGAGAACTTTGTGCATAGCAATGATCGCAGTGTGAGAGAGTTTTTTCTGGTAGACTTGAATCTTCACAGCAATGCAAGGATGTCAAAAAAAAAATTCCCAATGGTCTTCTAAGGCAAAATGCCTTCCACATTCAGAGAAAGAAATATGGAATTCAATCACAGAATGTAGCAGATCATTTGTGTGTGTGTGTATTATGTTTGGGTTTGTTATATGATTTCTCCCATTTATTTTAGTTCTTCTACACAGCATGACTATAATGAAAATGTATTCAATAAGAACGTATGTGTAGATTCTATATAGAATTGTATGCCATCTTGGGGAGAGAGGGGAGTAGGTAGGGGAGAAAAGTCGACGTTTTATGGTAGTGATTGTAGAGCATTAAAAATAAATATATTTAAAAAAGAAAAGAATTCTTGTGATGACTCTGAACTTAGCTAAACTTGTCCTAGGATGAGAAATACAAGGATGTCACCAGATCTATATCCAAAGTATATCCTATACATGTCAGAGCTCCTCCAATAAAATTCTACTCCATTGATTCTTTGTGGAAAAGAGGATTGTTGGGGGCAGAGTCAAGATGGTGGAGTAGAAAGACGCACATTTGCTAGGTCCAAACCCACAGCCCATAGATTTCCTGTAAAAAGAACTCCTGGCAAATTCTGGAACAGTGGAAGCCGCGCAGAAACACAGTGAAGGAGATCTCCGTGGCAGAGAGCCCTGAAAAACCGACCGCAAATGTACCCTGGACGGGAGCGGAGCCCTGACCTGCGGAGTCCTCCCCTACCCCGCTCCAGCCCCGCGGCACTGAGAGGAGTGAGCAGACCCAAGCAGGCTTCCAGGACCGTAATCTCCGGTGGCCGCGAAGGTCCTACCACCCACAGACTCACAGGTTAGTGAGAGAGAAGGGCTGAGAAGGGAGCGGGGTATCTTTGGGACTCGGACCCCCTGGGAGGCGGCCACTGCGGCAGAGGCAGAGGCTGCTCTCGGCCAGAGGCCCGCAGAGCCGGCAGGAGCTCCACCGCAGCTCCATTACATAAGATCTCTGCATAAACCCTCTGAGGGATCTGAGCCTAGGAGGCAGCCCTGCCCCCACCTGAGAACCAGCAGATAAGTTCCCATTGAAGAGCAGTCAGGCCTGCCGCCAAAAGCCCTGAGGCTGGGGTTTGAATCTGCATTTGAATCTCAGACCCCAAGCACTAGCTGGGCGGATCTAGGCCAGGAGTGGAGAGGACTCTCAGAAGTCAAGAAAAGAGGATTGCGAGATACTGAAAGCTATTCCAGAAGAGTTCCTTCCAAGCAAAGTCTTTGAGCATGGGTCTTATAAGAGATAGGATGTCTGTGGTCTTAGAGTAGCTTAGCTAAAATCAATCATCTAAATGGTTGATGATCCACAGAATGATGAATCTTTGAACATAAAGAAAGATTATAATTTGTCAGCAAAGATGCACCAAGTCATAGATTCTTGATGTTATGAAATATATTTTGGTTCTATACATACATATGAGGATGGGAAAATATACACATAGGAATAGGGAATGTGTATGATTTCATGGTTGTAGGGATCTCTCAGATGAGAAAGCTTCCTTACCAATTCAGACCTTCTCTGCAATTTAGAGACTGAGACTCCTCAGGCACTGAGAAGTTAGCAGCTTGCTCAGGCCCAAGGTCACAAATTCAGAACATGTCAGAGGCCAAAGCTGAACCCAGCTTTTCCACCTGCCTCTGAGGTTAGCTCTCTATCCACCGTGCCTTGCTGCATTTCATATAGGCATATATGCACATCTATATGTATCTTTAGCATATATTATACATACATATGTAAACACTACATAAAGATGAATAATAATGTTAATAGCTAGTTTTATATAGCGCTTTAAGGTTTCCAAAATGCCTTAAATTATTTCCTCATTTTATCTTCACAACCACCTGGGAGGTAGGTGTTACTATTATTTCCATTTTACAGGTGAGGAAACACCATCTATCTCAATATGCAGAATCTATATAAATGCTATAAACTATATAAATAAATACCTATGCTATCTCAGAATACAGAAACTATATGAAGTTACATACACACACACACATATATATACAAAAACACCAATGTACTTAATTATTTCATTTACCTACATGTGCATACATATATATCACATATGATATATATGCACATATGTATACATATGTGTGTGCAGGTATGTATGCATATGTGTGTGGGACTATAGAGAGCTCCCTTAAATTCTATGAATCTTGATTTCCATAATTGTAAAATCAAGGCCCACGAGTGATTTCATAAGCTTATAAGAAAAATGTGGCATGAAGCACTGTTAAAGTGCAAATTATTGCAAATATGGTTGTTGTTTTATTAATAGGATATCACATTTAACTCATCCAAATTCAATGTTTCAAATCCAAATTTTGCATTGGAGAGTTGAGCAAAAAAGCAAAGAAAGAAACAGAGACAACAACAAAAAACTCCTCCCTAAACCTTCATTTCAAAGGGCTCCAGACATTCAGTCAACTCTTCATTTCCCTCGAGCTGCATGGTTTGATTATGACTCCACTATTATCATACCTTCCCTTCCTTGCTCATCATCTCCTCTCAGTTTTTCAGCTACCTTATATGTGTTAAAGCTAATTAGGATGGCAGAATTTTAGACCTGTTATTGGGAAGATTCATTTTCCTGAGTTCAAATCTGGCCTCATTTACTTACTAGCTATATGACCTTGAATAAATCACTTACCCCTATTTGCCTCAGTTTCCTCAATTTGTAAAATGAGGAGGAGAAGGAAATGGTAAACCATTCTAGTATCTTTGCAAAAAAAGTAACAAACTAACCCAAAACCAAAATCAAACAAAATACAAACAAGAAACACAAAACTCCAGTGGAGTCACAAAGAGAAGGGGACCAAATAACAACAAATCCCCCCAGATTCGATTATAAAACCACTGAGGGAAAGGATTTTATTCTTTTTCTATTTGTAACTCCAACACTTTTCATTGTGCCTGGTGTGCAATATGGGCTTAATCAGTGAGTATTGTTCTGTAGTGTTGTGGCTTCTGAGTCTTTTCAGTCTGTCCACCTCTTCTATGATCGCATGGAGGATTTTCTTGATAAAGATATTGGAGTGGTTTGCCATTTCCTTCGTTAGCTCATTTTACAGATGAAGAAACTGAGGCAAACAGGGTTAAGGAATTTACCCAGGGTCACACAGCTAACCTGAACTGAAATTCAAATTCTATCCTTTACTTTTTGTATGACTCTGAGCAAGTTACTTACCCTATAAAGGATATTGTACCTGATGACCTCGAAGACCTCTTTGAACTTTAAATCTATGATCCTATTTTCCTAGGTGGAGGAGTGGATAGAGTACTGGGCCTGTGGTTAGAGAAACTGGAGTTCATATGTGACCATAGATGCTTACAAGTTGTGTGAACATGGGCAAGTTACTTAACCTCTATTTGCCTGTTTCCCAAAATGTAAAACGGAGATCATAGTAGCACCTACCTCAGAATTGTTCATAGGATCAAATGAGCTAATATTTGGAAAGTGCTTAATATATTGATTGACACACAGTAGGTACTTAACAAATTCTTCCTTCCCCTCCTTTCCCACCTCCTCCCCTCAAGGTTAAGAAACCCTAGAGGCAGGGTTGATCCTAAATCATTAGGCAGTCCCTGCTCTGCCTTTAGTGTCTAAAATGCCACCCCACCCTTATCCCTACATCTGAAAATGAAACTCAGAATGTGTCATTTTGAATTATCTCCAAGAAAGTGTTTCTTTTCTGTATATTACTGGAAGGACAGGCACCTCTGGGTAAAAAGTATGTGAGTTTACTTTTATCTAGATAAAGTAAAAAGGAATTGAGGTAGCTATTAAGCAAAACCGAGTCATAATCAAATTTAGGTCGTTGGGTTTTTTCGTTTCTTCTTCTTGGTTAAATGTTAGTGTGACCCTGAAGACTCAGAAGGTCTGCCTCCCCCCCAAAAATAAACCAAAACAAACAAACCAAAAACAGTGGGAAAAGATAATAGTATTATTACATTGACAGAAGAGATAACTCCAAATTA
Organism: Potorous gilbertii; assembly: GCA_028658325.1. Lineage (NCBI taxonomy): Eukaryota > Metazoa > Chordata > Mammalia > Diprotodontia > Potoroidae > Potorous > Potorous gilbertii. The sequence continues at coordinate 71,803,566 of CM053774.1, read as the reverse complement.
GTCTTATCTTTGGGTTGAATATCCTCACCATCATAGTCTACCCCAAAATTCTTTTTATTCTATATCAGTAACAAAGTCTTTTGGCAAGAAGATCAGCCCTTTGCCAGGAAAGGCATTTGGGGGAATCTATATGCCTCCTCTCTCTAACAACTGCTTTATGCTAGTTCAATTTTTGTAAAAAATAGTGGTGAATGTCAATCTTGATTCATTTCTTACTTTTCAGCATCAATGGATATTCAAACAAGTCACACTGAAGCTATTTTTTGTCGTTGTTTTGTTTTGCTTTTTGTTTATTTTGTTTTGCTACAGTAATAGAAACAAGTTTTCTCCTGTTGTCAGTTCTGTCTGCTTTCTGGGAAGCTTAGAGCAGTTTGAGCCCCAAGGAAGAGTGAGATAGCAGGGATTGGGACACTTATTTTATCAGAAGAAAAGAAAAGAATGTGGGAAGCTTATTCCAGGGTCTATTAGGAAACAAATGTGGCAGGTACTCCCCTGAGAAAAGCAGCTAGAGGAAAAATACCAGAAGCTTCTGAAACAGGAATCTACAAGTGAAAGGAAAGAAAGGAGGGAAGAGAAATCTAGACTGGAGGGGAAGGATACAAAAACATCTACATTGTCTACTACAGAGCGAAGATTGGCTTAAGTCACTATACAGCCCTAAATGCAAAAAAATGTGGTAAGATGAGAGTAGCACTGCATCAAGAGAAAACATTTTCAGAATACACGTTTAAAATTGACATAAACCCACAAGTCCTGTGACTTAATTCCGTTACTTTCCCAACACTGGCATTGAAAGCATGGTGTAGGTGGTGAGTGAGGAATAATTTGTTGCATGCGGTATCCATAGGTATCATGGGGTACGGCAAGTCTGGCCATAGAACTGTATGGGAAAGTTTTGGTTACTCAGAGTACACAAGATGATACGTTGTAGCCACAAAAAGAGGGGCTTCTGGGAGGTGAGCAAAGGTAGGACTGAGACAGGGAGGGGTATAGTTAATTTGAAATTTTACTCAGAATCTTCTGGCAATCCCCAATATTCCCTTGCCTCTGAGCAGATATGGTAGCCATAATTTAACTCTATTTAGATTCAGTTATCCTTATTTCTATCATATCTCTTTCTCCACCTAATTTTATTATTCTCTAACTGGAATATGAGAAGAAGAAAAGAAAACAACCAGTCACAGTGACCTGGCCCCATGGAGACAGGCTATGGGTTAGCCTCTATTTCTAAGGACTCTTCCAGTTCTAAACCTATGAATTCAATGAAGGTTTAAAATTTATTCATTCATCTGTCTATTTTTCTATCCATCTATCCATCAATCCATCCATCTATCTAGTATCCTTGATCCATTTTGTAGGATAGTGAATTGGATATTTCATAGTTCTCTTTGGAAAAAAAAAATCATTTTATTTGTTGTAACTTTTGTCTGTTTTTTCCTCTGAGTCACTGACCCTAGTTTTCAAAGGGTCACTCTCCATTCCTATACTAGATTTTAATTAAAAAATTCAATCCCATTTGACAAACATTTATTAAGCATCTATTTGACACAGAGCACTAAGATAGGCACTGGGGAAAACAAATAAATATAAACCCCATATGGGTCAAAGATATAAATATCACACATATGGCAAAATACTATAAGCTGCACTTTTCTTTTAGATGCTTGAAATATAGCAAACAAAATAGATATCCATTGGCTGAATAAATACTGAACAAAATGTGACACTGGACTCTAATAGAATAGTACTACAATCCAGGACAGATTCTGACAGTTCCTTTCCTTCCTCATAATTTGGAAATGACCTTGGAAGTTGAAAGCAATGAACTTTTCAGTGGGTCAGTAACACGTACTGAGCAATCATCATGTTTCTGATATTACTCTAAGGGATGTAGGGAAAGAAGGTTTCTCTTTATAAATTAATTTGATTTTCAGTCAATAGTTTCTAATTGCTTTAGAGAAGCAGGAAAAGTTTGCATGTCTTTCTTACAAGGTATGATTTTTGTCTTTATTGAAACAGAAAGTTAAGTGGGATTGAGGGTTTTTTTTTTCCATCTGATTACAATGTCTGACCCCTGGCCAATTAACCATTGCCAAACATAAAAATAAATAGAAAGATAGCTCAGACCCACCCAGATTCTACAAGGGTTATTTTGTGATGTTATCTAGGAATTGCTGCATGAAAGGATTCCCAAATATTTTAATAGCATGCTCAATAGACTCTATTCTGGAGGCTTGATTATGCACACATGTTTCTCCTCACAAATGAAGAAGAGGAAAATTGTGCAGTAACAGCCAAATGCTTCCATTTTGTTTCATATTTCCCCTTTGAAATATTATGATGTAGTAATACAAAATTTAGGGGAGCTGAAAGACGCTTTTTCTCTTTGTGCAAATTAAGTGGAAGCATGAATACTCACTCTGTTCACCAGTCCTGGAGACATTTCATTGCCTCTGCTAATGTGACCTCCAAATGCCAGTATTTGATAAAGGATAATATATTCTGATGGTACTTGCAAAAGTCAAAACCAAATGTTCTGTCTTCTGTCAAAATCCAAAACCATCTAGGTCGGGGGCATCATGAATACAGTGGAGGTTATGAGAAAGAATGCTATCGACCTTATACAGCACTGAAGGGTTACAATCTGCATGGTGTACAAGGAATACTCTCACCAATTTCACAGTCCTTTTGATATGTATTCAACTAAGTAGGGTTCAACCTTTGGATTTTTTTGACATCTAGCTTTATCCAAAAGATATGCAGAATAATTGGTCACAGAGAATAATTATCAGCGAAAGAAAGACAGAAAAGACTACTGATATTTTCACAGCATACTGACAGATCACTAAAGGATACTGATAAAATAGTGGTTGTGAGGAAGGTACGTTAGCAGTAGCATCTTCTAATGGAAAGAATAACCGACTTAAAATTTAATCGAAAACTGGTTAGAACTCTATTTCTGACACTATTTGTGCAATTGTGACAAGTCACTTGATATCTCCTAATTTCCTCAAATAGACCGAGATAGGGATTGGAGTTATGATTTCAAGGATATAAGGAATTCTCTATTGAAAAAAAAAATCCCCCTACCAGTACAGGTTGGAAACTTCTCTGCAACTTAGAGTGTTAGAGATGTGCCTAGAACACTGAGAATGTTAGGTATGTCAAAGTCAGTATGTGTCAGAGGAAAATCCACAAAAAAAGGATAATAAGTAATGCTTATGGTAACCATCTCACAGGGTTGTTGGGACACCCAAATGTGACAATGTACATGAAGCACAATAACACCAACTAATAGCATTACTGATATGTTTAAAAATCATATATTAAGAAGCTACTAAGATAGAGTCCTTGAAAGAAGAAATCTATGAAAACAATGGCTGACATAAAGAAATTAGTTAAAAAAATGTATGATTCCTAAATAGGGCATAAGCTAAGGAGACTTTATTAGTCCCTATATAGTGTATTTTTATAGTAGTGCACTGAAGATGATATAGAAGTAGACAGAGTAAAATTGTCAAAAAGCAATAAAAAGAGATAACAAATGAACAAACTTGTGGATAAGTTTATAGGAGTATTCCTTCAAATATTTAGAATTATTATTTTGTCTCTCTTTATCTTCATCATAATATTTATTTTGAGTCAGGGGTGGAAAGTCTCTTCTAATATTGTATATGAAGGACTCATGGCATCATAGAGATCTCCCTTCATTATTGAAGATTCTCTCAGTGGAGTATAAGCACTGTAGTAATAAGGAAGTCCTTGTAAGGAAATACAGTTATTCTTATATCATTCGTTCACTGATAAATATAGAAATTTTATTGTCCTCCTCCAATAAGCACAATTTTGAATGAGATGTAGTACATGGAGTCAAAAAGGAGGAATGGGATATCTGCCTAGCCAATCAGATCAGCAGTATTCAATTCAAGTCAACCATTATTAAGTTACCAGTTTGAATGTCCTCAAAGAGTTTATATTCTGTGAATGTAGGGAAATCTTAACTTTTCCTCCATGATATACCCCCTTGAAACACTGTGGTGAAACCTATGGAATCTTTCTAGATTATTTTAAAATGCATAAATATATAGGATCACAAAGAAAACTAACTATTAATGAAAATAAAGATGTGATTTTTGGACTCCCTTGAAATCTATCCATAGATCCTACTTTAAAAAATCCTGAAATACAAGGGTACATCTTGGATATCTGGAAGGCTGGATGTGGAGTCAGGAAGTCTATCCAAAGTAGTATAAATTAATTTTGAGTGGAAGATAATTCTAAAATTTACAAAAATCACAAAAGACTCAGGCAGAAGGCAGAATATGAGCTATGATTTGAATGAAGCCAGGGACTCTGTGAGGTAGAGGTAGGAAATATATGATTCTAGACATAAGAGATTATTAATGCAACTGACCAGAGGAAAAAGATGAAGCAGCTAGAATAGAATGAAAGAAATGACTACAGAAATCAATAAAGTAATATGGTAACTGTAAGTGACCCTGATACCTAAAATCCAAGCTATCTGTGGAATATCTTCAACCTGTGATTGGAGGAAAGTTAATCTGATCTGTAATTAAAATGACTTTATTGTTTTAAAAAGGATGTAGATTGACAAACAAATTGGGACTATATACATGTATAGTATATATACTATATACATATATATATATATATATATATATATATTTATATTTAGTGGGGTGTGGTTCCTTTAAACACTAAATGGACAGAAGCCAATTTCACTGAAGATAGAACAGGACTTGATATTTAAGTAAAGTCTTCCAAATAACACTCCAACTGATTCCAAGGATCTATCAAAAACAGGAGAGGGCTAAAACAAGCCTCTTTGGGGGGGGCAATATTATATGGCTGGTCTAGTAAATTTATCAATAATTGAATTTGAATAGAATAGTCATCAAAAGATGGAAATTGTTAATTAATTTCTGGTGACAATCAAACACTTCTAAAAATAGATGTCAAAGTCATGCAGATGCTAGCTAAATCTATCATCATTCAAACTGCTACAATATACCTACAAAGAACTGAAAATTTGCTTACAATCATAAAGCACTACAATTTCCCCCATACTTAAAGAAAAATGCCCTATTATTTTTAGGGCTGTTAAACATTTTCCTTAGAATTCACCTTACATTTTCCACCCCCAGCTCTATACAATTTTTCTCTATGTCACCATGATTCAGAATGAAATAGTAATGTCATGACCACAAGAAGATTAGGTGCTGGACATAATCTCCGCCCTCTTTACAGTGTGTTGCCAATTCACAGACTAAACTTAGATTCTAAAACATATGGGGAAAAAAACAAAACACTGTAAACTAATACTTAGTTAAAAGCTGATTTGCTGGAAAACTTCACACATTATTAATATTACAAAATAAACAAAAGTGATTATTTTTAACTGAAATACAGTTAATAAAATGTGAGAGTAAATACTAGAAACATCACAACTAGTCCAGTCTCAAAGATAGCAATGGATCCTGTGATCTGTGGTCGCTGCTTTGCCCTTTGGAAGTTAACTCTCCACCTTATTGTACTGAATGTCATGTATGAATATAGATACTCAAATTCATATTGAAATGAACTTATCATTCCTAGACAGTAAGAACAGTATAAAATGTTATAAAATAATTCAAGCTTGAAGGCATATTATTGACTGATTCCAACATCAACATTTTGCAGAAGAGCAAATTGAAGCACAGATACATTAAGTAACTTCTCTAGAGTTACACAGCTAGTAAGTATCTCAGGCAGCATTTGAAGCATTTATTTATTGTCGATCATTTTTCTGCCAGGAGATAAGTGAAACTGACTAGAAATCTTTGCTCTCTAGGCAAACAGCAAGGGATGTGCTCTCAAGTCAATGGAGCTTTAGAGAGGAGGCATCAGGTTAGAGCTGAAATGGGGAGAAGCTTCCTTAAGATGCAGATGCTGGAAAGAGGAAGCTGACAACTGTCCCATTCCAGTAATTTTCTTGCTTATTAGTTGTTAAGCTTGGTTAATTTTATATTGCTAATGGAATGGAAGGACTTTTAGTACCTATCTTACTTTTGATGCTCTGACTCACAACCCTGATCCTTGTTACACATCTGGCTGTTGCTATTTTCAGTCTTGGGAAAATTTATCTCCAAGTAGGTCCTAACATTTTTAAAGGCTGACCCAACCTCAAACTACCCACCGTCCCCCAATGTGAAAGACAACTGTAGGGAATGTGGTGGGAAAACATCAAGGCATCTTTCTTGGATACCTGATATCTTGACCAATGCTGCTGTTTTCTGCTTTCTAGGTACAGCATTCAGCTATAGTGGCTACAACCATTCCAAACTAAATAGCTGATCATGTTACACATTGATCACTAAATGAAACATTGATGTAGACAATCTTTTAAAATGTTGAGTAGGAATTTCAAGTATGGAAATTTCATTTTTTTCTATTTTGGCATCAAAAAATCAATAAATAGGATGACTAAACTAAACATAGCATAGACTTTTAAAATAAGTTTATGACATTTTCATAGTTTTTGTGGTATCATTTAATTTTGTATATTTCCTAAATCACAATATCTTCTTAAGTTACAACGACGTTCCTAAAAGGATATATAACATCCATATTAATGTCAAATTAATTCATTATGATCAATGTTATACAAAGAACACCAAGTTAATTGATATTGATTGGAACAAGAAAATAATGTCGCTCACTTTTTAAAATTACTGTAATCTTATTTCATTTGTTTTAATATTAATCACAATAAATTGCTTTGTTTATTGTAAGAACATCTGGAGGTTGTATGTTATGGATTAGTTAGAAAGTAACTTCCCTGGCTCATCTCTGCACAGTTGAGATAGTGACATATTAAATTTTGAAAGTTAACAAAAATGTGTGAAGGAAAGCAAAATAATCCTTTAATAATAGTATAGTTAAAAGCACTCTATGCTTAATCCAAGAAAATAAAAATAAATGAACAGGATAGCTGAACTACTGTCATTTTCACAAGTACATGCATTTACTCACAAGGAATCTAGCAGTCCAAAGGAGAAAATTCCATCACCAGCCTGTAAATTAAAAAAGCAAAGAAAATGTCATTCTACCCAGTCCATCCAAATGGAAAAGACAGAAAAAAACATACTTACATGATTCAACACTATACATTTTGTATATTTATAACACTACTAAATGGCAAATCAAGTTAACATTCCCATCTTTCTTCCAGGACTTAAACCTGGATACAACATAAGGTTATTCTACCCCCTCCCACTCTCCCTTTTTTTTTTAACATTATCTTTCCACATACTTAGAAACTCTAGTTGTCACTTTGATTTATGCAATCTGGAGGAAAGCAACCAGAATATTAATATAATAATGGAGAATAAAATGTTGGAACCAAGTTTCTAACATCAACACATATTCAAATACTATGTGAAAGATGAGAAAAAGATGCCAGCCTGTATAATTTTATTTTTCAGAGGGATACTATATCTGGATAATGGAAGATGAGAGAATTTCTTGTCTCCTCCCAACAACCATTGGTGTTAAGGGGCACTAACTCACATATCTCATTGAGGTTTGGGGATGGGCTGAAGGAAGCAAAGCTGTTTTGGCCACAACTCCAGATGCTCTGATTCTGCTTCAGTGGCTCTAAGCCAAGTCCAGATGCCTCACAGTTCCAAAGGAAAAAAAAATTGGAGACAAGGCAGAGAAAGAGTGCATCACAGTGTCACCTGAACTGCTTCAGAAACCTAGGAGAGGTGTAGCCATGACTGAATGGTATTAATTTGACATTGAAAACCGATGGCAAAACAACATAGATATGGAAATAGTGATTCTAGTTTTGATGCAACAGAGGCCATAGTAACTCGGGGTAGCTTTTTAAAAATTGGATAAAAAGAGAAAATAAGTATAATCACATTTTTAAAACGTGGCCTATATTTTGTTGACAGACAATATCTATGCCATATGTATGTATGTATGTATGTGTATATATATATATATATATATATATATATATATTTTATATATATATATTATTATCTGTTAGGTAATTTTTTAAAAGAATCATAAATCAACCCAGTTATATTTTCTAAAGACTTAACATTAGATTTTGTGTTCTTCTCTGTGTAACTATTGAGATGATTGTGAACAGGGGGATGTAAACAAAGACATAGCTATGAAGTCTCTAATCAAGGAGGAGTCATGAACGATACAACTCTTCACTACAATGGAGTGCAGGCTTTGTGCAAACCACATGTTAAGTAAGGTGCTTGACAGATTTTAAGTCATAATGACTATAAAGTTAAATAACACGATAAAGAAGCATTAAGAGGTAAAGAAAAGGTAGAAAATTTGTGTTTTCACATGAGATCTGATGAGTCATTTGAGAAAAGAGACAGGAAAAGCTTCCTCAGGTAACGGAAAGAGAAGGGATGAGTAGATTTTCCAGACTACTGAAATATCCCAGAATTTCAGAAAGGGAAAAGACCTTCATTGGCCATTTATTCCAAACTGGACATCAAAAGGAATTCCTTCTACCATATACCTGACAGATGGTCACCCTTTCCAGGTTAGATCATATATAGACTTTTATATTCACTTTTAGATGAGACATTTTAGGAAAGATCGAACCAACTATGATTAGGACCAAAGGAGGAACACTAGTATAATGAAGGAATTCAATTCAATATCATGGAAGTATCAGTTAAATAAATAATGGATGTTTGGTTTTGTGGCTAAAAGATTTTGTGAGATCCTGTATTTTTCTTCAAATATACAAAAAAAAAATTTCAATATAGAATGGCAATTAGGTTTATTATCTTTAGCCTCAGTTTGCAGAATGAAGACCAATGAATAGAAGTTATAGGGTGTCAGAATCTTGTGGAAATAATTTTCTAATGATTAAAACTGTCCCAAAAGTTGATTAGGCTCCCCCAAAAGGTAATGAGTTCCCTATCACTTAAAGTCTTCAAGTAGAGACTGAGAATATCTTTCTTAGACTTCAAAAAAGTCAACTATATATTATGATGTCATGCCTGGATTACTGTAGTAGTTTCTTAGCTGTATTTCCTTTTTCCAGGTGCAACAGCAAGGACCCCAACATACACAGGAGGTCCTGCTATATAGGTTCTTAGATCTGCTTTTCTAAAAGGAAAGCAACTTTTGAGGGGTCAACAATCTACTTCAATCAAGCACATACATATATCATTCACTTAGTTCAGGAGGAAAAACCAGCACCCTGAACTTCATAAAAATACAAAGAGTGAAACAAAGGTCAACGAACAGACAGGGCTTCCAATGGTCTGACCATAAGCAATATATACATGACAGATCAACAGACAGATCCAACTATCTGAGCATACACACATAGTTATCAGAGAGAGAAGCACCAACATCTGGGCTTTCAAAGCCAAGGGGCTCCTTAGCAGCTGCTCAGAGTCTTATTTTGCCAAACACTTGCATATATGTACACATATGCTTGCATATACATACATACATACATATTTTGTACTACAAGCTAGAGGCTATGCTAAGTGCTTTATTATCTTGTGTGATCCTCACACCAACTGTAGGATTTAGGGGCTATTATCCCCATTTTACAAATGAGGAAAGTGAGGCAAATAGAAGTTAAATGACTTGCCCAGAGTCATATAGCTAATAGGTATCAAAGGTCAGATTTGAACTGAGTTCTTCTTGACTCCAGGTCTAGCACTCTCTCCATTTAAATACCTACATATTTGTATATGAAAAGAATATTTACTGCAATATATCTGATAAAACACAACCCAGCCTCTACTTAAAGACCCCACAACAGTTGAGGACACTCATTTCAGTTGTGACCAGCTCTATTTGGAACTTTTCCTGATATCAAATCTAATGTGACTTCTTTTTAACCTCTATCCATTGCTTCTCTCTTGGGTTAAACAATCCATATTCCACATGATAGCCCTTCAGATACTTGTAGATAGCTCTCATGGCCCACCCTTTTCTAGTATTCTCTTTTTCAGGCAAAATGTTTCTAGTTCCTTCCATTTTTTCTCATGTGATAAAGATTTGGGACCTTTTGCCATCCTTTTTGCCTACTTCTGGACTCTCTCCCACTAATCGATATCCCTCTTTCAACCAGGGCACCCAGCATTGAACATAACATGCAAAGCAGAGTAAGGAGCATCAATGACCTCCTCACACCTAGAAGCTATTACCTTCTTAATTAAAAGCTTCTGCTCTTTTCACTGCTACAGGATGTTGCTGAATAATTCTTGTGGTCCAGGTGTTTTTCCAAAACAACTACTATTTAGTCATGCCTCATCTTATATGGATGAAGTTAGTTTTTTGTTTCCAAGTACAAGATTTTACAAATTTAGTGAAATGTTGTTGCCTTTTTCCCTTATGCTTGTCCACATTTTTGTTGTTGAATTATTTTTCAGTTGTCAGACATTTTGTGACCACTTTTAAAGTTTCCTTGGCAAAGACACTGGAGTGGTTTGCCATTTTCTTCTCCAGCTTATTTTACATAGAAGGAAACTGAGGTAGACAGGGTTAAATGACTTGCCCAGGGTCACATAGCTAGTAAATGTTGGAGGCTGGATTTGAACTCAGGTCTTTCTGACTCTGAGCCCAGGCTCTATCCCCTGCCCTGCCTAGCAGCCCAGGTTCATACTATAATATACCAGAGAGGAAAAAATAGGAGCAATTGACTGAATTAAGATAATTGATTACAAGGATATAGTGTATGGAGTTTGTAAGATTTTGCTTTGCAGGGAAAATAAAGCAGAGAGTGAAAAGCGAAATAATGTCTAACCTTCATAACAGGATATAATTTTAGAAATGGAAACCTATCACTTTAGAGACAAGGAAAGTCAGGGCAATAGAAGAGAGGGACAGGTCTATTTCAGTTAACTTAAAAATAGCTAATATTTGTAGAGCACTTTAAAGATTTTCAAAGCATTTTATATTTCTTAGCTGATTTGTTCCTCACAAAAGCCCTGGAAAGAAGGCATAGATAAGGTAACTAGTGTTAAAAAAGTTAAGTAGTTTACTCAAGGTCACTCTGCTAGGGTCAAAGGCAGCATTTGAAATCAGGCCTTCCTATTTCCAAGTTCAGCATGCTATTCTGCCACCTTGATACTGAAAACTTACATGTATAGAACAGATGTTTAATCTATATTTATATCTTTGTGTGAATAGTAAATATTTCTACCAAGCCTCTCTGTCTTTCTTATGAGATAGGAATCTTTTGTTTAAAAGATGTGTCTTAACTCCCTATTTCCCATTTCCTGAGTAGATCCTTACATAACAGTTTTGGACAAGAGAAAAACATTGCTATTATCCTGAATGAAATTGATGCAGCTGATGGTCATGTCTTTTAATGACGTGTTTTCTTGATGTTTCCAGCAATGAGTGGGCTATTACATTGAAAGTACCTCTCCTAAGAGTTTCGTTCAGGCAGGGCTCACCATAATGGACACTGTCAGCTTTCCCTCGCAAGTCAGCATTGCTAAGAGAAGCTGCCATTACTTGCTCCAGGACCATGACACAGGACACGAGTTGGCCAGAAGGCACTTGTGATTCTTATGACCTTCTATCCTTATTACATTCTAATAGCAACTGTATTACAAAAAAGTACATAAAGGGCAAAAGTATTTGACCACAGTTGCATCCATTAAAATAGTTTCAGAGTTATTGCTTTGCATTTTCTAAGGAGGATGTGTCAAAAAAGATTTTTTTAAATCTAAAAAAATATTCACTTTATGGAGTGTAAAATAGGGAATTTTTAATCTTCCATTAAGGAAATGGGGGGAATTACTGAAAGTATATTATATGCATTGTAAGCAAAAGTTCCAGAATACAAATCACAATGATGGTATAAGCTTTCATTTTTTCTTTAAATTAATTTATTTAATTTTAGTTTTCAACATTCACTTCCATAAGCTTTTGAGTTTTAAATTTTCTCTGCCTTCTTCCTCTTCCCCCCTCCCCAAGATAGCTATATGCGATCTGATAAAATATTAATTTTAAGGATATAATATACATACAGATGGCCCAGAAGATAATAGAAAGAAATATGGCGTCATTAGTAGGCCACAATCAGCTGCCAATGATGACATGACCTAAAAGTACTATTAAAAAAAACTATCAAGGCACGTGCATGCCTGAGATTGAAGGTTGGTTAGCCACATTGGGAGAGTGAGGGAAAACAGACAGTCAGAGCACTATGTTGGCACTCAGAGACATTTAAAGCACCAGAGCAAAGCCTCTAGTGTTCCTATGGCAGATATACATGTATTTTATGCACCTGTTCATGTGTAAAGCAGGGGCTCTAAATCTTTTTAACTTCATGGATCTCTCAGTCTGGTGAAGCCTATAGATGCCTTCTTACAATTTATTTTTAAAATTCATAACAGATATAAGCGTTAAATTTCAAGAGGCTAGTGAAATATACATATATAATATATACATACTATTTTATTTATGATCTTATATATTTACTTATAAATACAAAATATATTCTATATATATAGTAGTATAATATATAAATATGCAGACTATCATATATATTTATATACATATAGGAGTTTTTTCCTCCCATCCAAGTTTACAGACCCCTCTGAATTCTGTCCATAGAAATATAGAGACATAGAGTAAAACACTAGATAGGAAGATAGTCATGGACCCAGGAAGACCTGAGTTCAAGTTCTGTCTCTGAAACATACTGGCTATGTGACCCTGAGTAAGGCACTCAAAGTGTCTTTGAAGACGCTAAGCTGCATGGAAGGTTCCTGTTTGAATTAGTAGAAGAAGTTTGCTCATTTGGTAGTTCCTGACACAAATAAAATCATGGTTTTCCTCAGTTTATAAGTCTGTAAATTTCATGACTTTTTAAACTTTTTGTCTTCCCTAGCACCTAGGTATACAATAGTCAATAAATGTTTGTTGATTGAATAAATGAATGACTAGTTAGCTTCCTTAATGGATTTAAAATATAATTCCATTTTTAAAAAATCAATGTGTATGCAACTTTCCAGAAACAGTACACAGAGTGAATTATGCCCACATGAGCAAATTGATTTCTAAATGGCTTAAGTAACTAGAAAATCTACTTAATTAAAAGTTAAAGCACAGTCAAGTTACATTTGATATATTGGTACCTTCCTGAGATTATGTAACCTTACCTTCCAGCTTATAACAGAAAACAGTTACCTTGTGTATGGCACACATGCCCTCTCTGCCTGCTGTGAGAAAGGCAGGGTGGTTTTAGAATCCATTTGGCCAAATTTGAGAAAGGCCAAAGGAACAGCCAAGAGAGATGCCCAGGCTAGGGAAACTGGATGGGGAAGAAGGAAAGATTGCATATCCTAAGGCACTAAAAATGTGTTAGCTAAATGTGCTATCTCATTTGATTAATACCACTGGCAGTCAGGCATGCCCTGTGTTTCCCTAACCTATCGCTCTGGCCATTCTTCCCCCAAAAGCCTAAAGTGATCCCAGAAAATGTTCAATTCAGGTAAGTAGTACCGAACTAGATCTAATAAACAGCCTCTCATCACAACTCTTGCTGGTTATGTGTACATAAGGTACAACTTGAAGACAGGGAAATAGTAGGACCCAGTTATCTCCGCATATAGTGAGGCTCAAAATAAGGTTTGATCACAGTTCTATGGGTTCAATTCCTTTTTCCTCTGAATTTTCTTACTTTCAGCTACCTAACTCCTTTTAAAGTCCTGAATCTGAAGAAAAGTCAGGTATTTTTCACTTGGAACTCCCCTCTCACCTCATTTTTCAATTCTCCTCAATTAAATATATAGTTCAAGATCTAGGGTATATGGGGTGTTCAGGAGGACGAATACCTTGGATGTGAGGGCTTGCTGAGCCCTTTTCAGGGATACTCATCTACCTTTGGTGTCTACTTTTAATAGAACTTTCACCTGTAGCTCCAAGAAACTATAGTATTTGCAGCAGCCACACCCTGGTAAACTGTTCCAAGCTAAACCAGGTTGAGGGTAACTGAATGCCTCAAACCGGTGGGTGAGTCAGAGGAATGTCTACCCCAAGCATGTAGAGATCTCCACCTGCAGAATGGGCAGATGCGAACAATTTGTTCCAAAGAAGCAAGTGCTGTGGGGCTCTGAGAGCTTGGTCAAAAGTCCAAGACACTGCATCCTGGGATATGGGCATTTACCTTGACTTTTTTCTTGCCCCTGGACTTTGATGACTCTAAAAGAGTGAGTGAAGCTAAAGTCTTTGTGCAAATCTATTTCTTAAGTACAATCCAATTGATACACAAGTCAAGACATCACTCTCTGATATCCTTAGTCCTCTTGGAAAATGAAGGTTAAACGATTTCAAGATCCATTTCAGCAGTCAGCCCTTATGGGAAAGTGTTAATAAAAATAGAATCAATATTAATTAAACACCTATAAAAGCAGAGAGGAGCTAACCACTGTCCTAAGTGATGGAGATAAAAAATTTAGATGTGACTTGTACATTACTGATTCTTATTTTATTGATTGATTGATTGATTTTGGTATGGAACTAATCCCTTGGGCATTCTACTGAAGTCTGTCCCCTCATCTCTCTATCTTGTTTTACTTTTAGTCATACCACTCTTTCTCCTTCTTATCCTCTCTTTAGGCCATTATAAAATGTTGGTTTTGCCCCAAAATTCCAGGTAAAGAATAAAATATTCAGTCAGTAATTCAGATATTGAATGCTTGGAATTTTAGTGCCTTTCCTGTTGCCTCAGGGAACGAGTATGGAATTGATAGGTTTGGAAAATGACACAATTCACAGAATATGATTATCCACATTCAAAAAACCACAGATAATTCCTATGCATTCCCTTTATTGACTTTCATTTTAAAAGTCAGGTCTTATGCTATGAATTCATGAGATTAGTAGTCCAGGATTTGGGCAGGTCCGGAATTCCATAAGTGACAGCACTCCACAAAAACCTAACCCTTTCCCCAGCTCCCTCTAGATGAAAGTTGGGAAGTGCCAGCCGTTGCTATCCAGCTGATCTCAATTGCCTTGCTGTTGCTTAGGGAGAAAGGCAATCTCTAAGTAGCTGGGACCCAACCATTTAGTGTTTTATAGACCATAGATTATTGCACTCAGAAGCAAATAAGGCAAGGAGTACAAACTGCAGAGCACGGATGCAATGTGCTCCCTGCAGCTCCTACCATACAATCCCTGACTTAGATGGCATTCCGCACCAGCTAGAGAGCTTCTGGATTTCCTCCAGAGTAAAACCATTGCAATAATCCAACCTTGCAGAATATTGTTTTACGGGTCATCCTGTCTCTTCACTGGTCAAATTTTCTTCACCTCTCGGCAGAGGAAAATGAGTTCCAGGTTAATATTCATAAAGGCTATTTGGTTGTTGGCCAAAATAACTGATTTTTTGCAATTCATACTTTAAAAAAATTTTAATGCTTCCCTTCCAAGAAACAGAGTTAGTAATAATTTTGTAAATGATTTATACCAAGTACCAAGTGCTAGTGATAACGATTCTACGGGGCTTTCCCAACACCTTTTTGCCTGTGTAGTATTTATGGAGTACAGGTAAATTTTCTTTGTGATTCTCTGCAAGGGCGTCGTTATTCAATAAATGTTTGTTAATTTTTATATTCTTGCTGTGGTAATGATTTGAAGCCACTAATTAACATCTATGTGGTTAGGACTATATGTTCTACATCAATCAGTCAACAAATATTTATTGAGCACCTACTGTGCGTCAGTCACAGAACTAGCTTTGGGAATGCAAATGCAAATGCAAAAAAAAAAAAAAAGACAACCTCTATCCTCAAGATGCTTCCAATCTAAGGGAGGAAAACAATATATTAAAAGGAAGCTGAAAATTGGGGGTGGGGTGGGAAAGGAAGGTTATGATGGAGAAACCAAAAGAAGAGCAGCTAGGTGGGAAATGAAGAAATGGCTGGGCTGTGTTTCCTCCCTAAATAGCAGTTCTGAGAGGAGTTCCCTACAGTAGAGGAAAGTATCTAAGGGAGAATAAGGCTGAGGTGGACTGTCAAAGCTGAACTGATCTTTCAAGATGATGAGGCTTCTGAGGTAAGAGAAATCAAAAACAGCACTGCTAGGTAGAAAATGAAGAGGGTAGTTCTGAATTTGACTATGTGTCAAAAAAAGAAAATGAATCTCCTTTTGGCCATATTCTCTTCTCAAGTTTAGAAAGCTGTCTTCTCAGGTCATGGAGGGAAGAAATTCTGTCTCTCTCTTACCAGAGAGCTGACTTCCCTCTTGACTGTATCTTGAAATGTGACTGCCATAAATAGCTGTGTTCGCTGTGGCTAAAAATTCTAGTCTCCACATAATCTCTATATACCAGCTTATATGTGCAGTATGATTACATGCAGAGATCCTCTGGATTTAAACTTGTAGTATTTATTGTGCGTGTGGGTGTGTTTGAACTTTGTTGCCAAAGAAGACTATGCCATTAAAGAAATAATGACGTGACTTGCACTTGACTTTGTTTTGAGTGAGGGAGGGCTGTGAAGATCACCAGCCTCACTTTTCCTCCAGAGCCATCTGAATTCAGTGACCAGATATACATCAGGATGACTGGAGATGACCCAGGATGAGGCAATTGGGGTTAAGTGATTGCCCAAGGTCACACAGCTAGTGAGTGTCAAGTGTCTGAAGTGAGATTTGAACTCAGGTCCTCCTGACTCTTGCACTGATATTCTATCCACTGCACTACCTAACTGCCCCTGTAGTATTTATTAACATGTAACTGAAAGAGACTATCAAGTATAAGTCCTGAGCTGGGCGGACCCAGGCCAGGGGTGGAGAGGACTCTCAGAAGTCAAGTAACGGACTGGGAAAATGCCCAGAAAAGGGAAAAAAACTAAGACCATAGAAGGTTATCCTCTTGAAAAGATGATTCCACCATTCCTCTCTGACAAAGAAGACCAATGCTTGCCATCAGGTAAAGACATAGGAGTCAAGGCCTCTGTATCCCAAACATCTGAAATAGGTATCCCATGGGCTCAGGCCATGGAGGAGCTCAAAAAGGATTTTGAAAATCAAGTTAGACAGGTGGAGGAAAAACTGGGAAAAGAATTGAGAGAGATGCAAGAAAAGCATGAAAAATGGGTCAATACCCTTAATAAAGGAGACCCCAAAAAATGCTGAAGAAAATAACACCTTGAAAAATAGGCTAACTCAATTGGCAAAAGAGGTTCAAAAAGCCAATGAGGAGAAGAATGCTTTCAAAAGCAGAGTTAGCCAAGTGGAAAAAGAGGTGCAAAAGGTCACTGAAGAAAATAGTTCTCTCAAAATTAGAATGGAACAGATGGAGGCTAATGACTTTCTGAGAAACCAAGAAATCACAAAACAAAACCAAAAGA
>CM053774.1:71630024-71785691 GCA_028658325.1 Potorous gilbertii | reverse complement strand
CAAATGGGGAGAAAATTTTGGAACCCAAAATCTTGTGAAAATGAATGTAAAAAGTTAAATAAATAAATTTATTTAAAAAAAAACAATCTGGAAAAAAAAGTATAAGTCCTCCATTTTACAAGGAGGAAACTGAGACATGGTGAAGTTCAGTGGCTTGCTTTGCATCACATAGTTAGGAGGTATCTGAGATGGAATTCAAACTCATTCCTCCTAATTCCATGTTCAGAACTCTATCTATTACATCATGCTGCCAATTACTGTAAAGGTTTCGAAATGCTTTCTGATACCATGATCCTTAAGGGTTGTTCCAAAAGTGAGAACATGAAGGGTCATTGTTTGTTTTTTCTAATAGTGAAGTTAGTTAATTATTTTGTCAGTGTGGGCACTTCCTCTTCCAGTGTAGATGACAACCTACACTGGGATGCTTTCAAGAGTTCCATAGGCCACCAAATTAAATACTCTGTAGCCAAACTAGTGATAGCCCCATTTCTCTCAAACCTATCGATGTGGTTCCTCAGACAACAGATGCAGCAAGAGGTCCTTGCTGGAGTCCTTTCCCTCTTGGGAACACTCTCAAGAATGGTGCCCTTTCTGGCTTAGCTCAAGCATCCAGGGTCACCTCCATGCCATGATAAGGAATCAGGAGGAAACTTTAGTATAGACATGGGCATGTTATTTTCTAGTTAGTCAGTAATGGAATAAAATAAGCATTTATAAAGAAGCTATACTGTAAAAGCCATTGTGCTAAATGATTTACAAATACTATCTTATTTAGTCCTCACAACAACTCTGAGAGGTGTATGCTGTAATTATCCACATTTTACAGACGAGGAAACTGAGACAGGCAGTGTTTAAATGATTGCCCAGGGTCACACATCTAGTATTTGTGACTGAATTTGAATTCAGGTCTTCCCGACGCCAGGACTGAACTTTATCCATTGCACCACCTAGCAGTCTGCAAAAAGGACAGGGAACAGAAGGAAGGTATGAGTCTAAGCAAGGGATAAGAACATGATCAAAATTAGGACAACTTAAGCCACGTTAGGAGGACAGAAAAGAGGCAAATCTCTCCATTTTTCCTTATGATGGTACATTTGGGTCATATTTCTTGGAAATATTTTCAACAAGAAATATAGTAATAAATAAATTAGGCTTTCCCCTAGTTTTTGTTTTTTTTATTTTGCTTTCCCTAATCCATTCTAATTATAAAATCACAGAGTTATAAGTTTAAAAGACCTTGGAAGTTACCCCTTTTTACAGAGGAGGTGACTGAGTTGAGAGAGTTTAAATTGCCCAGGGTCACACAGGAAATAAATAGGAAAGCCAAGATTCAAACCTAGGTCCTTGGACTCCAAGTGCAGCATCTTCAAATATTACAGACAAGCTTTGTGGAAGTTATTGGATTCCTATCCTTTTATGTTTCTCGAAAGAGACAGTTTGCTCTTCACAGCTAGAGATCACTGACATTTTCCCATTTAATTTGCCCCTCTCTTTCCTCAAAACCACCTAATTTGCAATCCATTCCAAATCTCTGGAGACTCTCATCACTAACTAGTTCATCGTCCCATACCTGAATCATAACTCAGGGACGTAAAAACAGAAATACGCAAATTCATCACTGATTTTAGCTTTGGAAACTTTGACCGTTAACTATTATCTAATTCAGTAAAGAACATGAATCAAATTCTCTGCTTCCATTCAAATAGCCTCCCTGCAAGATGTGTACTGATTTGCTAATTTCTTCCAACAAGAGCAAGTTTCAGAATGTCAGAAATATATAATCAGCAATAAAGGTCTGTTGTTTTAATTTTGGACAGAAATGGTTGTAACAAAGCTACACTGCAGTGTACTCTGAACAAGTTGTCTAATTGATATGAAACACCAAAATAACGAAGTCGTTTCTGGGTTATTGGCCTCTTAATCTTGTATATTAATTCAGGTAATGCACCACTACCACTATCTCCTATTTAATTATTTTTATTTATGTACCATTAAGCTCCATTTTCATTACATTTGTGGTATAAAAAAAAGGGTGAATCCATTGTATTTGGCTAGTGGTTTCATCTCATTTGCAATTCTCAGAAGACCCTTTTCTTGGTTCGAGAATTCAAATGACAGTCTTTGACATTCTTTAAAAGCAGTTTTTATTTCTTTAATTAGGAGTTCCAGGCAGTACTCGTTTCTTGAACTCTTCACATTTTCCTATACTTGAGTATCACTTCTTTGGCTGATTGTGTCTGAGTTAGTGCAGAACACATTTCTGATTTGCAAGAAAGCTGCTTGCAAGCCTTTTCATATTCTGCCATAATCCCTTGGTAATTATGAAGACTCTCTCTGCAACAATAGGCAAATCTGAGAGGAAGGAGTACAGGGGCTATGCTTCACAAAGAGAATTATGCCTGAATATTCTGGCTGAATTCACCTTCCTATAACGCCCCCACTCCCACCTCCAACTTAGACAGTGACCCTTTTAGAAATGTCAGGGACACAATGGCTCAAAAATTGTAATGACAATAACTTTGTGGCCATGGAAAACATTGGGTAAATTAAAAAAGACAAGCCATATTTCAGTAAAGCAGGTCATTTAATAGTAGTTCAATCCTGCCTACCAAAACTGTAGCCCAAGGATGGCTGAATTAAACAATATACTAACAACACCAAAGTCAAATAACAACAAAAAATATTTAATGCTGGGCTGACAACCATTTCTTATTTCTCTGGGTTTCATTCCATGGGAATTTTAAGGCTTTTTCTTGAATGCTTTCCTATAATTGCATTCTTTCCCCGTTTTTCTCTTTTTTTCTCATTAGCCTCCATGGCAGACTGTACAGGGAATTCTTCACCTCCATTGACTCTTTTTAGCCAGACAAGGGATGTATGTGTCTAAGTATTTGGTGTTGGACTTACTTACTTTGCAATTCATCTTGATCAGTATCAGTTATGGATCATATGTATTCATTTAGATTAAAGTTTCATGATTTGTTTCATTAACATTAAAATTTCTTAAAATTTGTCACAAAATCTGCATATTTGAAGAAACTCTCATGACACTAATGTTTGGGACTACACTGAATTTTCTGATCACTAAAGCAACCTGACATACCATCTCAAGGCTCAATTCTTATCTCAGATATGGGATACACTTCTCATGATTGTCTTGAGCATGAGTTCTTGAGACATGAGGCAGAGGAGATGAAGGATTTGTGGGCATTTGCTTTCCACTTCAAGGTAAATTTTGAAAAATGGTTCAGCAAAACTATAATAGAAACTGTCCCAAACCCTGAAATGTAGATTTTTTATGAATGCTTCATATGTGTTCCCAAGTGAGATTGTGAATTCTTTGAGAGTAGTTACCATGCCTTTCTATCAATTATTCTATCTCTTTCCTATTGCCATCTTCAGGTTCTCCAACTTGATCTACCAGCTCCAGTTTGTATTCTTCTCAACTTTTTGGATTTTAATAGCATTCTTTATGTAGACTTAGTATGGAATAACATTCATAGCAAGCATCTGGTCAAGTATATTAAGTGAAAGATATAGCCAAAGGTCCTTTTAAAATGAGTGGAAAGAAAGCCTGCACACTCACATGCAGAATAATTCATTAATTCACTTTCAACTCTTTTCTTCAGGAAATAGTACCACTTTTAGACAACAAGCCAGCAGTAATGGCGAAGCTTGAAAAACTGTCACAAGTGGAACAAATTTAAGAAGCCCTAGATTAGACAAGGTCCTGAAATCCCTCCCACTTCTAAATTTGCCTTCCTATGTAGCCTGAAGGCTAATGTTTCTCACAAATCTCCAGGGAGAATTCTGATCTGAGATACAGTATGGCAAACTAGACCATATTGTCCACTAGCATCAAACTCAAAGTAAAAATGGAAGTCACTAAACCATACATGAGGATCCCTATGGGATTCATAATGACAGTTTTAAAATGTAATGTTCTTTATGTTTATTTTCTATTTATTTTGATATTTTCCAATTATCTTTATTCTGGTTTGGGTCACCCCCTGAAGTGTTGTGGGAACATTAGGCAGCATGATTGACATCTTTGTTCTAGGTTTCCAAGAGTTAGATGATATCCATATTGATCTTTCAAGGAGTTCCTGATGTAAGAGTTGAAGAGTCATCCTCCAGCCAGAACTGAAGCCAGTCTAAATTCTAAGGACTGTAAAGCTCAGTGATACTCAAAGGGTTGGTATGCAAAGAAGAGGGTCCCCCATCTAGTGAGCCCCATGACTAACTTGCAACAGTATCCCTATTTAAAAATTAGGGTAAAAAACACAAAATTCTGTCAGGACTAAATTCCAAGTGGATATTAGAGGTTAAGAAAGAGTTAAATTGCATGGTTTAGCAGAAGATAATGCAAACAACTTCATCGTGGGAAAGAAAAACTGGTTGCTACAAGTATATGTATAACCAGTCCAATAGGCTTTTGAATAAACAAGTCAAGGGGGGAAAGAGGAAAGAAATATGTTTCTATTGGCAAATGCTTGTTAAATCTACTGAAGCAAGCTTTTGCCTTACCCCCTGCTTCTGTAGTATTCAGCTCAATACCATAAATTGGTTGAAGGTGGGGAAAAAAATCAGCTCCTCGGGTCCTCATAAACATTTCACTTTTATTTTTAGAAAAAAAATGAGATTATTTTTCAAAAACTGCAGGTGTGAAGAAAACAATGCTGAAAACCTACCATCAACTATTTTATACCTTGTCCCATTGGGGTGAATTTGGACAAAAACAAATTAGATGAAAACCTGGTAGTTCCAGGTACTAAAAAGTTTATCCTACCTAAAAATTGGTAAAATATCAAAACTATTCGACTTATCATATCAGGGATAATAGCTTTCTTGTGCATAAATGGAGAGGTAGTAATCTACAGGGAAGATCCAGTAAGTGACATATGGTTATTATTTTCTTTTATGGTATTGTATTGTCCTCAATTTTTTTTAAATTACAACTTATTTTCAATAAAATTATTACCTGGAGAAAAAAATGAAAGGAAGTACGTTATAGGAAAAATTCCAAGAATCATAGAATAGAGGTGATACTGCTCAAAACCTCCATTACTCTAACAGTCATGTTTTAGGAAGTAATAGATGGTTGTCCTAGAAGAGCCTCCTTATGGTCTGAAAGCAAGTAAGCTTCATTGGAGTTGCCCATTTTTAACGTTGTCCTCCTTTGAAGGTTTTCTTCTAATATTAATTCTGCAATCATCTCTTTCCTGCTATCTAGTCTTTCTAATTTCCCTTTTGTCCTTATGTCTGTGGAAAGGGTTAGTAAGTCTACTTTCAATTTAAAAACAGATAAATGCAAAAATACAAATGTAAAACCAATACAAAAATCTCCAACTCCCTTAGCCTTCCTCATGCTACATGTTTCTCAATAATTTGTCACTGGATTTTCTCTGATTTTTTTATGTTGCTTTTAAAATATGAAGCAAAAAAAGAGACCAAAAGGTTTCTGATTAATGTTAAAACAATAGAAAGCAAATGTCTCAGGAATGAAATGTCATATCCTGGTTAATATTCAGAAGCAAACCTTCCAGTAGGGGATTGAAGAAATGGGGTGACCCTGAGGATGGGATGATGAACTTGAAGCTAGGAAGACCTAAGTCCAGAATTCTGAACTTTGTGTGTAAAACCTGGCAAGTCACTTAACCTCCATCTGTCTCAGTTTCCTGATCTGTAAAATGAGGATAACAATAGAAGTTTACTTCTAGGGGTTGTTGACATCAGAAAGGGTGCCATGCTTTATGAGCAAAGCAGAGATGAGACAGCACAAAGTAAATATAGGATGCAGAAATTTGCAGTATCCACCCCAAATATTCACACAGACTATTTGTGCCCAGCCTGTGGTAGAGCATCCCCAGCTCATATTGGTCTGATCATCCACAGTCGCACATACTGAAATTTCACTTTGTCATAGTGATGCCATTTTGCTCCTCTTTGAGAATGGACAACAACCAACCAATCAACCAACTTCTAAGGGTTGTTATGAGGATAAATGATGCACTTTGTAAACCTTGAAACATGATGATGATGATGATGATGATGATGATGATGATGGACTTAGCATCTGGTCCAAAAGTGTTGAGAGAATTGAGGGCTGTAGGACCGCAGATCTATAACACAGTAAGAAGGAACCTTAGAATATGTCCAGTACCAACTCCCCATTTTATAGGATAGGGATCTGAGATATGGGATGTTAACTGACTTACCCAGTGTCACACCAGTAGTATCAGGGGTATGTTTTGATCCCAAGTACTCTGAGTCTAGAGCTGGGGCTCCTCTTCCTGTGGCCATGCTGACTCATACTGATCTTTTTATTAGTGATCCTTTTTTTCTGTATCTCACAACCTGATCACTCATGATTTTTTTTTACTTTTTAATAGATTATGTTCAGCGGTTTGTACATAGTGATTTCAGAATCTTTCACAAATGAAATCATTCTATGCCTTATATATTATTCCCCATCAAATAGATATTCTAAGTTTACTTCTTTCTACCTTACCCTTTCTCTAAGCTGTTTTTTTCAAATATATTGATCACATTAGCTTACGTTCATTCCAGCACTTTGAGATTTACATAACCAGTTCCTTACAAAAACCCTGTTATCTAGTTTACTGTTATTGCCATCTCCATTTAATAAAGAAACTGAGTCATTTCTCCAGAATAAAGTTTAGCTGCAGAGACAGAATCTGAACCTGGATCTTACCTGTTTTTATACCACAACTGCCTCATCATCTTATTGAAGGCAAAGCATACACTACATTACTATTCTAGTCAGTCTATATTTTGTCTTCCAAAATATTAACAAGTCCACACAACTCAACATCATCTATAAGCTTAATTAGCACACCCCATCATCCAAATCATTGCTAAAAATACTCAACAAGACAAAACAGGAATTGAAACCCATGGGATATCATTAATTATATTCTCAAAATTAGACCAGTCTCTTTGTTTAT
Source organism: Potorous gilbertii (assembly GCA_028658325.1). Classification (NCBI taxonomy): domain Eukaryota; kingdom Metazoa; phylum Chordata; class Mammalia; order Diprotodontia; family Potoroidae; genus Potorous; species Potorous gilbertii. The sequence continues at coordinate 71,778,723 of CM053774.1, read as the reverse complement.
CGGTCTCTAGGGGTGTGTGTGTGTGTGTGTGTGTGTATGTGTGTGTGTGCGTGTACGCGCGTGCATGTGCATATGTGTGTACCTGTATGTACTCTAAACTAATAGTAGCATGCAAAGATACTATCTTCATGGATTTTTGATGAAAGTATCACATTAAACTAAGTCAAATATCGTCTATAGCTCCCTTGTTACTTCAACAGCTTGTCATATCATAGAAATAAATAAGTCTAACATTCCCCAAGCTTATATGATTACTACCTAGTACATGTATTACCATATACCCTTCTTAATGTTAACAATGACTGAATGGCAATTTGTTGCAATTTTTATCTAAGTATTAAAGTCAAATTAATCAATACAATACAGTCATTGTATTGTATACAATGTATTGTATATGTATTACATTGTAATACATCGCATTGTATATGTATACAAATACATAACAACTGGTTACTTTCCCATATCCATAAAAACTCTATACAATTGTCATGACTAATGACTCTAAAATAAAATCTCAATATTTCCTCAATTTTCCAGAATCTTGATCATCATGTACATGGTATGACCAGTTTTTGTCTAATAACCAAATATTTTTTTCATTTCTCAGTTGTTTCTCCACTATCTGTACAGATAATTCTGTGCTAGGGCCTAAGTGTACCCAAGTTCATACATTCATTTATTACAACTTTCATTCAGCAAGTCTTATTGATCACTTTCTACATGTAAGACATCATACTATTTACAAAATGGCAGATGAAAAACAAATTAGACATGATCTGTATTCAGAAGAAGAAAATAATCTAGTGGGGGAAAGGAGACATAAGTACAGATAAAAGTATATAAAAATAGGAGAGATGCCCCTTTTCCTCCCTCCAAAAAAGAAAGTGTCATGAAAAATCAGAAGAGGAAGAAATCACTTCCAGCTCAAAAGTACAAGGGGAAGTTCAGTGAAAGAGGAAGATTTTGAATTGAATCTTAGAGAAGAGGTAGGGTTTCAGCATGCAGTTATGAGCAAAAAGAGAGGAATTTATGTAGCAAATGGAATGGGCAGAAGGCACCCAAATCCTTCAGCAAGCTTTAAAATCTTTAGTACAGTTGTATGGTAGAGATCAATAGCCACACCAACAGTGAAGAAAAATGGCCCTGCAACTTACCTTTACCCTTTCAGATTCAAAGCGTTTATGCGTTATCCTCTTCCCTTCCCAGGATTAAGGAAGTTACATATTTTAGATAGCCCTAAGGGGAATCTGAATGTCCTCCTGTTTCCATCATTAACAGGGATGTGATAAATGTGATTTTTGAAATATATTGTTTAATGCTATATTTGTAAAAGATAAGCTTCCAAGATGGAGTCTCTTGGGCTATATGATCTTGATGACCTTAAAAAATAAGTGAGTTCATTTTATATTTTTCCACTGTCCTGACTCATTCTGGCTCTGGGTTAAGTAGTTAATCATCATAGCTCCTGATTGGGCAGAGATGATTGTATAATCTGTAAGCCACAACTGTCCCTGCTGTCTCCAAACATGCACCCAATTTCTGGGCTGAATAAAAACACTACCCCCATATGAATCTGGTGTCAATAAGAGACCTGGAGAATTTCCTCAACACATTTCGGTCTACTTAGGAATGTTCCCTCCCACATCTGGCATCAATTACCTGTTCTTAACCAAGCCCATTTAAAATGTATAATACTTGGAAATTTTCCCTACTTTAAGCCTATATTCCCACCAAGATCTTTGTCCGTGTATATGTCTCCCTCCCCCTTGAGTTGAGTGAGTTTCTATATAGATATAACCTCTGTGTGTCTATATTGCCATAGAGTGTCTGTTTTGTTTTGTTTTTGCTTGCTTGCTATGTCACATGACAATAAAGCTCATGTTTGTACTAGATTCCTAAGTACCAGTTTTTCAATTCTTGAACCCAGGTCTTTGCTCTAACTTGAGTGATGAGGTCAAATAAAATAAGGGAGAATCCATGGCCAGAGGTATGTACAACTTAGCCAGCCCCGCTTCTAAGAACCTAGAAGTCTTATTATATGAGTCTAAAGTCAGATTGAGAGTTCTGTCTAACCCTAGGCTTCCCTTAAAAACTGCAGAGGATATTCAGAAAGCTGGTTGAAGGTTGAGATAACACTGGAAATGCTTATCTATGTATGGTACTCAGAAGAAACTAGATCCTTAGAATGATGTCCTGAGCAAGTAAGTCATTCTGGAGCATTTGAGGACTATCTACGCCATCAAGGGATGCTCAGGAAATGAGTGGATGTCCAGTATGATTCCATAGACAATTACTTATAATTTTTCTGGGATGGAATAGGGTTTTGTGAATCTTCCTGCAACTTCCTTTTAAATTGTACTATCAACTACTTTTTTTGTCAGTAAGAAATCTACTTATTACCTTTTTCGCTTTTTAAAAAAATCTATTTTATGTCTCTTTCACGTTACATTTCTAATTCTCTCTGTGTCTCCTGCTCTCAGTACTTCTCTATGTATCTTTTTTTTCCCTCCCCCTCCCTTTTTTGGCTTTGGCTTTCTCAAGTTCCTGAATGTGTCCCCACACTCTTGTGCTAATTCACCGTATTCTTCCTTAGTGACCTGGCCTCTTTTCCACATATAGTGGCATTCCCATATGTTTTTCAGATGCTTCCATGCCCTGGTTTTAACAAATCATATATTTTGATATTCTTCGTATCCTTTCTACATAACAGAAAGTGTTGTTATTTTGCAAATTGAAGTCTCATTAAAGAAATCCCCAAGTCTTTTTGAACTCATTTCAAGTAGCAATATGAAGGGACAAGATGAAGCATGCTATATTCTTTTGTACTCACACTACCATGGTAATGTCCCTCAAGTCTGAGAGATCCAGTATGCTATAATTCTAATTACAACATGCAATTATATACATGTATAATTACAAAACACATCTCAAGAATCTACTGTGTGTCAAACACTATAGTAGGCATTAGTTGCTCTCATTTAAGATGCTGACAAAAAATGGGAGTGATAGCTCACTCCATATCCAAATAATAATCTGTTGATGGCTGCTAACAGATTGAGTTTGATAATTTATCCCAAATCACCAAACTGTACCATTAATATAAACCCACATCTTTCCTCAGTATTCACAAAGTCAGTATGAGACATTTTGTGAAATGTTTGGCTAATGTTTAGGTAATTATCTGTAGCATGTTCCTTTTCAACCATTCCCTTAGACCATTACAGTTTTCATCAATGGCCAGAGGATGCCCAGTTGACTTGGAGTTTCCTGGATAATTTCCTTTCCTTTCCTCTCCTCTCCTTTCCAAAAACCTTAAACCTCACTCTGAATCCTTTGCACAGCCCTCCCTCATTCAAAACAAAAGTGTAAGTCATGTCATCATTTATCTGATGTCATGTTCTTCATCAAAAATGAAGGATGAACACAAACTATAAGTAGACCTAGCAACCTGACTGGGGACCCTGCTAGCTGGGTAACTCAGCTCACCCTCTCCTATCTGTCTCCATCTCCCCTTCCTTTTTCTACTCAAAGGAAGGTAAATTTGTTGGCCGGAGGATGCCCAGTTAACTTGGGGTTTACTGGCTAGATTTCTTCTCCCCTCCCTTCTCTCTGCTCCCCTCCCCTCCCTTCCCTTCCCTTCCCTTCTCTTCCCTTCCTTTCCTTTCCCAAAACATTAAACCTACTGCACTCTGAAGCCCACACATTGGACAACAATAATTCCCTGCTCAAGCTCCACTTAAAGACTGTTTTCTGGACCTTCCTGCCTTAAAAGTGATTATCAATAGTAACCGTTGTTCTTCCCCTTCCCGCCTCCCCCCCCCCCCACCCCCGCCGCTACCCCAGCTTGATCTACCTATTTTTTCTTTTGCTCATTAAAGGGGCCATCCTCTAACTACTTCTTAAACAGGCCAATTCATTGAATGGCTGTTACCTCTCCCTAAGTACCTGCATAGGCCTTAGTCAAAAAAGGCTAAGGTCTCCCATTGCATCCTGGGCCATCTCCAGCCATCCTGAGGAATATCTGGTCACTTAATCCAGATAGCTCAGGAGGAGAACGTGAGGCTGGTGACCTTGCACAGCCCTGCCTCACTCAAAACAAAGTCAAGTACAAGTCATATTATCATTTCTCTGATGTCATGGTCTTCTTCTTAAAAAAAAAAAAAAAGGATGAACACAACAATTTCCATCCTACACTCCTCTCCCCAAAACCCCACCACCATCACTAAAAATGAGGAAATAGATTAGTCTGTCATGATCAGTTCTTTTTTATTTATATTATTCTATACTTTTTTCAGTAAAAGTAGATGGACACATTTTAATGCAAGTAATTGAAATAATGTTTATCTCTTTAACCCATTTTTTGTTGTTAACCCATTTCTCAATCAGCTTTCCTCTGCTATGTACTAATCTAATTTCTTGTTTCAAAGGGAAGATTGGCTACTGGTTCATGAAGGCTATCCAACAGAGTGAAATCTCTGACAGATTCTACCATGATGAGAAAGCTTTAAGTAACATCCCTGCCACAGACTATCTGTCTTTTGAGGAACAGCCTGTCTAAGTTTAACGAGTCTCAACTGTAGCAGACTGGACATTTGGTGACAAATTCTTTGACTATGGGAACCCACAAAACAAAGAAAAATAGAAAATGACCTCAGTCTTGTGCACTCCCTTCTACTTCTGCAGTAATAATATGTTAGTGTAAAATGGAGTGAAGAATGATAGTTTTTAGACTAATGAGACACAATAACTTAGCCTTGTCCAATGACCAAGTAGAGATACACTAACTAGTGGAACTGAATAATATCAACTGTGACATTTGCAGCATAAATTAAACTAGAAGACAAAAGGAGGTGTCAATTAAGTGGAAGAAAGGTTCACACATTCTCCTTGGAGAGGCAAATAAAGGAGTTGACAGAGTTCATTTTTTATGTATCTAGAGGCAATATGAAACATCATTTCACAGATCATTTGGTCATTTCATATTACAGGGCTCATGATAAGTATTTGCAAAAAAGGCCACCATGACAACGTATGTGGCATATCAGCATGTGTACCAGCAGCAGATGATGAGGAAGTAGAGAAATTCTACAAAGAATTCACTAAGAATCTCCAAATTAAATTAACATATACTTTGATACTTTGGTATTGTCAATAATAGGCAAAGTGGCAGAAAACTAAAATATGCTAGATAATATGCTTCATAAGCAAGAAGTGACAGAGAACAAAGATAGACTATATGGGGCTCTCATAATGAATTCTTTCTTTGCAAAAAGTATCAAAAAAGCACTGAACTTTTCAACACCAAATAACATCACAGACTATGACACTGATTATATTTCAACAGACAGGAAATGACTCATTGCTGTCCTCAGTGATTTATGAATAAACTGTCTGTGTACTTTTGGACCACCAACTTGTTAGAACAATGATCTAATTTAATAAAAGTCAGAAGAAAGGGTAAAACTGAGAAAAATATAGAATATGCATTTAAAACAACGTCTAACCTGACCCATACAAATTTGCTATTGGCAATAAAAAAAAGGAAATGGTTAGAAGAAAGGGCATGGATACCAATTTTAATAATTGTAAATAGAAGCAATTGTCATATAAAAAAGAGCAAAAAAGCTTAAAAATTCCATTAACCAATAAACACTTGAATTACTTGTTTAATAGAGCATATAGCACCCAAAGCAACAATGGTTTGGAAAATGAAGTCATTTATAAAATATTATAGAAAAAGATAGCAAAATATTATGAGAAGTAGAAAGGGGGAAAGAATTTAAATAAAACTTAGCAAGAAACTCTAAGTCATATAGAGGACATTTAAAGATAAAATGAGAAAAATAAATATATAGACATGAAAGACAGCAAAGATCTACATGTATTTTTTAATGATTACTTTTACTACCAAGGATTATCAAAAAACAAATGGATAAGCAGAGTAAGGGCTATCTTAAAGGGTCTCTTTCAATGAAGTGTCTTTCATATTCATGTCCAAATTTTATATATATATATATATATATATATATATATATATATATATATATGTGTGTGTGTGTGTGTGTGTGTGTGTGTGTGTGTATGTATAAAATAGCAAAAATAATCAAAATATTGTCTCCTCATTTATATCAAATGAGACATAAAGCAAGGAGATGGATATTTGCCAAATGTGTTCACAGTCAAGGAGGCAATTCAGGACAGAGTCCACATCAAAGATGAAGTGTTTGTAGGTAACATTGGACTGATTACATCAAATCGCTGGACATTAAAGTGCTTCCTAAATGAGAAGCCCAATCATGCAAAATTATTTGTCCATTTGGGGAAAACCAAGTGAATGAATGATAGATTGTCCAGACTGCTATTCAGTTGTATAGATAATCCATATGTTGGTCAGATACTGAAAATGATTGATCATTTGGGCCCAGTACTGAACAGAAGAATGCCTTTGTGAAACTACAAGGTTCTTTTGATGACTTTTCCCTTCTGTCTTTATAATACCATTCTTCTTTTGATAGTGTTATACGAAAATCATGGAAAAATACAATTTTTGAAGAACTGAAGTTGGGACTCATTTTATTGACAAAGGAGTGGTGGACATAACATGCCTGCATTTGTTATCTTTCATCAGCCCATCTTCTTCATTTATTGTATATTTCCTGATGACATCCTTTAGTACAAGAAGTGTCAAGCTCTACACCAACTGTCCCACAACATTCCAGTGGTGCAAACCAAATGTAATTTGTCTATGAAGACAAAGTAGTATAAAGTAGTGGTGTCAAATTAAAATAGAAATGTCCCTATGTACATTTTTGACTCAGAAATTAACATTATCTGTGTTGTACTGCATTTTTATTTATTTGGTTAAATACCTCTCGATTACATTTTAATTTGGTTTGTACCACTGGAATGTTGTGGGCCAGTGGGTGTAGAATTTGACATTTCTTGTGCTAAAAGGATGTCATCAAGAAATATATGATAAACGAAGAAGATGAGCTGGTGAAGGATAAACAATGCAGATTCTGAATATACCATTGGCATCCTTGGGATGAAAAGAGAGAGAATATGTTTACAGCTCCTCTTTTGTAAACTTATGGAAGGACATGCAAAAGGATCACACAAAAATGGATTGGTATAGTTCTGCAACACTGAAGCCATAGATATATTGAAAGTAATATTCTATTAAGAATATAAGAAACTGCCTAATTTAGCCAGTGTAGAAACTAAGGTACAGAGTCTGTTAGACTTGCCCAACTTTTCATAATAGAGTTGTAAGAATGGAAATATTTTTATTGAAAATATGTTTTTTACTATTTTACTTTCATTTCTAAAAAGCGTATCATACATTTTAATCAAACAGAAAATAAATCCTCCCCAACTACCTCCCTCTAAAAGTGAATTCCCTGAAAAAAAAAATCTCTTGTTAAAAAGAAGAAAAGATGTAGCATAAAATCTTCTAAGCCAAGTTTATTCTTAGTGATTACATTCTCAAAATTGCCAGGGAATGAATTCAAGCTCACTAGTCCCTAGTAGCAAACAACAACAGCAGTGAAGGTTTAAGAGTTTTGTAGTTTTAACACTCTGTTCTCTTTCCTTCCTTGAACAGGACGAAATTTGCCCTTCTGCAGTCCTACAGTATCTCTTCCATTTTCCATCATCTTTCAGAAGTTAGTGCCAGCATCTCAGCAGTCACTCTGCCTTTATTTCAGTACCTTTGGTAAGAAGATTGGTAACATGAAATATATGAGACACGTTAGGTGCTCTCACACCATTTCCACAGTTACTCTGACTTTCAACTTCTTGATAACAATTTTTGATATGTTTGCTAATGTAAAAGTGAGTTAGTTTAGAAGCAAGAAAAAAATGAGTATTTCTGTCTTCTCTAAATTATACATTATCATTAGGTCACCCACTCCATGAGATGGTTATATCCCTTCTGTGATTTTGAAAAAAAAGTAATTTCTATATTCTTGGCATTTAACATCAACCATATCTCACTCTGAATGGTGGCATACCTATTTTTTTTTTCTTAATAGATCCTTTCATTTTTTGAATATTAATCATGCATTACTTGATTTGACTTCCATTTCCTATATATATTTTTATGAATCTAGACTTACCAGTGAGTACCCTGTGCATCCTCATCAGTCTCTTGAGACACAATTCAACCTTATATTCCTCATCAGAACTTTTTTTCCCAATCTTCAAAATCAGCTAATTTTCTCTATAGCATTTTATAGTCTGAGATCTTGCTTCAATTTTTTTTCTGAAATGCTTTAAAATTCCAGTTGGCATTATCAAAAACAAAAATTCTGTAATTTGATTTTGTTTGAGCACTTTATATTTTGAGGTATAGTTCTAGATGCAAATCAATATGATAAATCTTATCGACACCTAGACCACTAGGGAACAAACAATAGCTAGCATTGTAACTTTGTATATTTGTAAAATAACAAAAACAACAAAGTATAAGCATGTCCATAGGTGAGTATAGACATAGGTATATAAAATTGCATTTACAAGTTTTCAAAACTGTTGGGCCTAGAACAGGATATAAATAACTAGCTTGGACTGTTTCTATTACAGTGACTATGATGTTCATTCTAATTTTCTTTGCCCTTGTGAAGAAGAAATATGAAACCTTCAGGGAAAAGAAAACATATAAATGCTATTAGAGAACACATTTTTAAGCAGCAGGAAGGCAGTAGTAAGTGTCAGGGATTGATCAAGATTGTATTCTATATATAAACACTTGCCATCAGGTGAGCCCTGGCAAGAGGTCATGAATGCATCCCAGCTGTAATTTGAACAATTTAGAATTTCAGGAAGGCTTGATGGAGAATAAATTATTAAGAAGTTTAACTTCAAGTGTAAAATGTATCTTTATGGCAGTTTTTCCAAAGAAACAGAGTCTGTCCTTTCAAGTTAGAGTTAGATTTGCTCATTGAATGAACTTTTTTCCCATTAATAATTTATTTATGAACAGTCACAAAGATATGTGGGGATAGTCTAAGTTTTATAAAAGCCAGGAGATGACCCGAGTCAAGAACATATATATATATATATATATATATATATATTACTTCTCAAATGACATAAACAGAGCTAAGAGCTTTATTACTGAGTAGTCCTTGTAGTTTCCTCAAAACTTTGGCATCATAATTTCACATTTTTTAAATCTAGGAGCAAACTGCTTCACTAGAAACATGGGTGATGACAGAAATTGTATTTAAAGTATATTTATTTCTAGACTTTTACAAAAATGTGAGTTTAGCTTCAGAAAACCAGTCATGCTAATGCAAGACATAACTCATGTTGAAGACTTATTCAAATAGACCTTATAAGCTTTTCCCTGGTATAGATTCAAAATTATCTAGAATTGGCTAGAGAATAAGGGGGATATTGGACACATATAATGCTCTTAAGCCTATAAATCTTCAGATTAGGGAAAGAAACTCAAACATCCCTTCCTGTTGCTCTTCTGTTTTCTTCCACTCTTCCAGAGGCCTCTTAGTCAACCAAACAAGAGAGTGCTGAACTCTGAGTCAGCAAAAATCTAAATTAAAATCCTGCTTTAAATACTTACTAACGGTATAACTTTGGGCAAATAATTTAACTTCTTTCAGCCTCAGTTTCCTCATCTGTAAAATGGCAATAATAACAGTCCATAACTCACAGAGCTATTGTGATCATCAAATAAGATAATATTTTAAAATTGTCTGCAAGTCTAGGGTGATATGTATATGATGGTGATTGTTTATTATTCTACTTCTGTGTTTCTTAATCAAATTCATAAAATATTTGTGATGAGTTTTGCATTTCTTGCCCTTGTTGAAGAAGTTAGAGAAATAAGAGAATCTAGGGCTAAAAATAAAGTAAAATTGAATTTTAACAAAGAAAAAATAGTAAGATCCCTTCCAATTTAAAATATATATATATGTACATACACACATATACATACATATATGCATATATATGCATGTGTATATCTATGCATGTGTATATGTGTATACATGTATGTAAGTAACTGATTGCCTAGTCTGTGGACTGCATCAACACCCAAATAGGCAGGTGATTCTCCAGTTACGTTCCTGTTCATCCTGAAATCAGTTACAAAAGTCACAATGGAAGCAAGGAATATCATTTAGGATTACAATCATTCCCAACACTGAAGAGTCCATAACATTAATCTGACTTTTTCAAGAAAATAAAGAAACTAAAAACTAAGTAAAGAAAAGGAAATAAGTATGTATACAGTGCTGACAATATGCCAGGTAATGTGCTAAGTACTTTGCAATTTTATCGCATTTTATCCTTACAACAAGTCTATGAGGTGGATGCCATAATTATCTCCATTTTACAACTGAAGGAAACTGAGGCAAATTGAGATTAAAGTGATTTACTTAGAGTCACATCTCTAGTAAGGGTCTGAGGCGAGATCTGAAGGACTCCATGTGTAGGAAGCAATGTAGAGAAAGCAAAGCAGGGAATATTCTTTTGTGTAATGTTAACATACATATATATATACATATATACACACACATACATATACATATACATATATATATATACATATATATATATATGTATATATATACATACAATGTTAACTATCGATTTGTAATAGTGGAATTATTTCCTAACATTTGACAAGTGTCTATGGACAACTCAATACTCTTTCTAGTCCTTTGCCTGTTGCTATTTTCTCTAAATAATGAACAATACTTTCCCTCAAGTACCAGATAAAAGGAAGTGGAAAGTTGAAGTCATTATACATCTAATTTGTCTCCAAACCCCCTGTTATTGAAGAAAATGCATTTCTGGACTTAATTATGAATATAGGCTGACTATCTTGATCAAATGCACCAGAAAATTGCTCAGTTTTCCATTTTTCCCTTCTCTGAGAAGAAAAAGTATAGTGAGGAACTTGGCAAATGTTTAAAACCATTTTACTACTCCAGAGATTTTTCCCCTTCCTGTTCTTATGTAATATCATCCCATGTTCAACGCCTCTGGGTATTGTTTCAATCAGGGTTTAGGAATAATCTTAATAATGTTTGTTTTACCTGGAAAAGTTCTACATCTTATTGTGTTTATTGTTGTTCAAAATGCCAATATATTTATTAGAAATCCCTCTGATGCTTCAAAATCTCCTTAAAAAGGACAGTAAATACCAATTGACAAATCAAGCACTCAGGGGATGATGCTTATAATTCACTCTTGTGCTCACTGTGGCTGACTAGAATGACAGCACTGTGGTAGACGCAGTATGTTAACCCTTTCCCCCATTAGCAAGTTAGTTTTTTTTCCTTAAAATATATTGAGGTATTCCTGGAGACTTGACTGGTTGGGGTACTAAGGCCTCAGACTGTAGATGAGACACTTCTTATCACCTGGGTACAAAGCAGTCAAGAGAAGCTAGAGAAACTCTCAGATGCCTGGCTGGTGGATAGGAATGGAATTTTTCTTCAAGTGAATTTAACTTGGTGAACTTGCTTCTGCTTCTGTATATGGCTAAAGTCATCTCCTTTTGTTAACTGCTGAATGACTCAAGAGACTCTCATTTTGTTCCAATATAAAGCCTAAATGACCAGGGAAGAGGCCTAAATTTGGCCCAATCATATATGCATGTGTGTATACACACAGGTACACACACCTATAAACATGTGTATATGCATATGTATATGCACACATAGATACCCATATGCACACATTTGTGACATATATACACTATATATGTGTCTATTTGTGTACATGTATGTATATACATGTGTACACATAAGTGTATGTGTGTATGTGCACACACATGTGTATTTATATGTGTGTATATACATACATACACACATACATACTTGCAATCAATCATCTTCATTCTGACATAGGGAGACATAGCCAGCTTCCATATCAGTCCCTCATAAAGCTACTGTGGTTGTAACACTAAGTTTACAGAGCTTCAAGGATATCCAAAGTGTGGCATCATTCACTGAACAATGCAATTCACATGTCTTCTGGGCAAAGTCTGTGAGGCACTTCAGAATTATAGTCTACTAATAAAGTAGTCATTTCATATTAAAAGAGCAAGACCAAAAAAACCAACGAATACAAAACTCAGAAATGCTTGAGTTCCCTTACGATTTCCATGAGGCATATTTTTGTCAATTGCAGATGTCACTTCCACAAATTTTCATTTTGGCACTTGGCGCATACATATTATTTGAAAGCAATATTGCACATGTGCTGGCTGTTACTGTAACATTCTTCAGGGATGGCTTTGGACCCATTAGGTGAGAACTTATCTTTCTAAAAGAATGTCTGTCACTGGCAATTAAGTTGATGCCCACACAGTGCCCATGGTTTGGCTGTGAAATGTCAACATGCATTTCTCTGGTTTTGAGATTCGAGGAAGAATTGTCGGGCTTGAATCACCCTCCTTCACTGCCCCCTCCAAAAAAAATAATCTGCTCTATCTTCCTTGCAATTGCTGTACTTATCACCCCCCCCCCCCGTTGCTACCCTGCACAGAAATCAGCGAATCTGGATGTAATTAATGTAACACATTAGAATAAAGAGAAGGGTAAGCCATATACAGACATAAAACGGTTCACTGTTGTAATGGGAGAGTGACTTAGTCTTACTTTACTTGAGACCAAAATTAAATCATACAACACACAACTCCTTTTTTTCCCTTTTTTCTTCTTTTTTTGCTTTCTTTCTTTCCTCTTTCCTTCCTTCCTTCCTTCCTTCCTACTTTCCTTCCTTCCTTCCTTCCTTCCTTCCTTCCTTCCTTCCTTCCTTCCTTCCCTGTTCTTTAAGGGACTAAGCAGTCTCTTTGGTTGCATTAGAAAGGAGACCTGCTTTTGCGCTTAGCTGTTCCATTGGCTTTTTTTGTCAGAAAGTTAAACAGGGCATTTGGGCTAAGAGGCCAGCTTTGCCTCAAACTTTGTTATGGAATATTTTAACATACATAAACTAGCTGGGGACTCAGGATTGAGTTTTTTGAGTTAAGATGATGTTTAATCTATCATTTTCTGCCATGGCAGTTTTCATCAGTTACCTAGAAACTTGGTTTGAACTTTTGGCCTTCAGGTTCTGGATAACTTTTTCAAATGATATCAATGTTCTCAATAAATCCATCAGCATCCCATTACCCTTGATATATATCTTGCATTGTCTTACAAGACAAAAAATAGCCAAGTTGTGTGTTGTAACATGAACAACATGCCAACAAAATATTTACATGAGGTCTGAACTGGAAAGATAGAATAAGATGTGCAGACATATTTTAAGATCTTCCAAGAAAGGGAACAAATAATAATTATTCAATACACATACACATACATACATTCAATACACATACATATATACATATATATTTTAATATTCATGAACTATATCAAAACATATATTAATATTCATAGATATAAATATTCATTGACTCTTTCTAAATACTAACCAAGATGGAGCATTTTGAGACCATCAAGTTATATTCACACCAATCTAGTTTCATACTCTAAGAGTTTTTAATCTTTTTTTTGTGTCACAGATGCTTTTGGCAGGTTAGTGAAACCTCCAAGTCCCTTCTCAGAATGAAGATCTTTGATGCATAAAATAAAATACATAAAATTGCAAAGGAAATCAATTACATTGAAACACCTTTATCAAAATATTTAGAAAACAAAATCAAATGAATGGGTTGCATGCAGGTTAAGAATCTATTCTATTGGATAGGACTTACTATTGTTGCTGGTTTCAATACAAACTCATCTTGGGTATCAGTTTTACCAACTTCCTTGGTGAGTTTAATCCTGGACTAGTGAACTAGAGGTTTGACTCTGACTAAAAGTGAAAACAGCCAGAATAAAAAATGTGTAATAGAGAAACTGCATGTGGGGAATTGTTATTAGCATGAGTAACATTTTTCCGCAACACAGGGTATTTTGAGGTTTTGAAAGGAAGCAAAAAAATTAGTTTTTATTAAGTGCCATCCATGTGTCAGGAAGTATATAAAGGCACTTGACAAATATCTCATTTGATCCTGAAAACAACCTGTGAGGTAGGTGTTATTATGTATGTGACTAGCCCAGAGTCACACAGCTATTAAATATCTAAGGTCACTTTTGAACTCAGGTCTTCCTCGTGCTAGGCCCAGTGCTCTATCCAGTGTACCAACTGTACCAAGGAGTACCAAGGAGTACCAAGTTTGAAATATGATGAATAAAATTTGTTCTAGCTCAATGGCTTACTCTAACTCCTTGTACAAGTCAATGCATCATCTGTATGGGCCCCCAATTCCTCAGCTATAAAGTGAGATGGTTCCTAAATTGCCTTCTGATGCTAAAGGCTATGATCTCTGTCACACATATGATACCTTTTTGTCCCACATAAAGCACTCAGTAATGGCATTTTGCTGTATAAACAGATCAGTTAAGCTCATGTGCTCTCTTTCTAAGGCCTGCAAGATAACATCATGCCATTGTATTAATTATCCAGAAAAGTAGAGTAATAGTCAAATTGTCAGCCGGGTATCACTCTACTTCAGCTGCTAACAGAGTAGCCACTTCACTTTCTCAGTTTCAGCCTTACTAACGGTTGCACTGGCCAACAGAGTTTCTTAAGCTCACAAAGGTTGAGGTCTGGAATTCCCATACCCTGTGGTCTTCAGTAACTTTACCTAAAGTCCTATTCAATATGAAAGGAAATAAATTTTAGTGTTTATCATTTATATGCACATAAGAAATAAAATGAGTGAGAATCCTGATTCACAGAGGTATTATAAGTGAAATTTAAACTTCAATAGGATAACAAAGCTGTTTTCCAAATGTTTACTTCTATCACCATGAGAAGCTACTCATATACCCTAGGATTATGTTTCCCAAACTGTGTACTACTGGTTTATGCAACTGCCCCCACTGCTTGAACCTCAGCCTGTGGCTTTAAGTGGCAGTTCCTATCAGTTCAAACCCATGCTGGTTGGGTTTGGAGGGATCTAGGGCAGGGGTTGGCAAACCATGAGCAGAGTGTAAAATTCGTCCCACTGATTGTTTTAGTATAGCCCATGAGATACTAATCTTGGCTCATAGGCTGTATAATATAAAAATAAGTATAATATAAAAATGGGCTGTATAATATAAAAAGGGGTATAGTATAATATAATATAAAAAGAGGTCCAATTTATCCTACAGACTATCCTTTGTCAACCCTTGAATTTTAAGGGATAAAATGGAGTATTACTTGAATTATCAAATATGTGAATTATTTTATTCTCTAAAATGAAAACTAGATTACATATTCTCTAAAATCCCTTCTAATATTAATTATATATTCTACAATTCATTGCCTGAGTCCCAATGTGATATCTGGATTTTCCCAGGTACATAACATACCATGATCACAGAGGTTGCCAAATATTCAAAACTGAAAAAATAAAAGTTTAAAGAGCTTAACATGGAACATTTACATATAGCCATCTCCCCAAATCACCTTCTGAATGGCCTCTTAATTATTCGAAGATAGACAGGAAATATCTAAATTACATGTACCTACAGAATACAACAGGAAAAGATAGGGGAGGGAGGGATTCAAGTTCTGCATTTCTAATTGTATCAGTGAAAAGCAGGGAAAGTGTATTGAGTGTTTTCTTCTACCTTTTTAGCTCTATGAGAGCGATAGTCACTTTCCTGTCCCAGTCACGCCAATAGTATCTCCTCCATTCGTCGTGGCATCCCATAGTTCTGGTCTAATCTACTTCCCAAGAGTCATAGACCTACATGTCAACCACAAAGACAGCATCTCAGGAGTAACAGAAGGAAACAGAAAGGTCCACTCTGACTGTGAGCATTCAGATCTCTTTTACAGTACAAGCTCCCCAAGCTTCCTAATGTGGGTCCGTGGCATTGTACTCCTAAGGTTGCCATCTTCTCAATAATCCTTATAAAAGATCCAGAGATAGGAACTTGAAAAAAAAGTCAGAAGGCATGGTTTAGGCATTTCTAATTTCTTTCATAACTTTGATAGTAAAGGCTTAGATCAAATTCTTGGGTTGAATTAAATGTCTTAATAATGGACTTCAAAATTCCTCATAGTTTGTCTTACATTTTTTTCTCACCTTCCTCCTTTATTATATCAAAGTTCTGAAACTAGAAGGGATCTGAAAGGCTTTCAAATTTAGCCTCTGATTTTAATGAGGGAAGTAACTGAAACACCCAGAGGTTGAGTGAATTCCGCAGTCACATAGGTAGTGTGGTAGGAGGGACATAGTTTGAACCCAAATCATCTGACCCTTGTGCTGATGACCTTTCCACTGTACCACACTGTTTCCAATCTCCTTAAAAGGAAGGATATTTAAAGTAAAATGCACTGGGCCCTTTTGGTTTTATATCCTAGGATTCTAATGTGGGCCCTTTAAACAGAACTAAAGACCAATTAGAGGATTCCTATTCCATTCCTCCTACCTTTTAAAATGGTGCACAGATAGTTAAGCTATACTTAGTCCAAAGTCGAAGAATATTCTTTGCATTTTTCTAGGTTATAGGGACCTCTATACAATTATTCAGCAAGATTTAAAGACTCAGGAAAAGCAGAAAATATGTTTCTCAAAGTAGAGAAACATCCTAATGTGGATGAAATTGATTTAATTCAAATAATATCAATAAATGTGTGATTGAGGGGATGTATCTGTCTGCCCTAAATAAGGGTTGTTCTGCCCTGAATCACAGACTAGTTTGCATGGATTGGAAGGGAAAGTTAGCAGTTTATTCTTTATTTTTTTAAGACAGAAGCAGCAGTGCATTTATAAGAGCTAGGGAATGGCAGAATGATACACTTTCAAATTTAAAAACATGCCTATTGTTGGGGAAGAGATTCCATTCGGCTTTTTAGAATTACTGAGGCGCAAGACTCAGAAAGTTCAACCGGCCATGTATATTTTACTGCAAACATGTCATTTTAGACATCTTTCAAAATTGTATCTGGAATATGGAAAGCAATTCTACTGTGCTAGTGTCTGGCATAGCTCATTGACATATTTATGCAATGTAAAATCAATCAGATCATGAAGAAATATAAGGATTATGGGCATTTTTTTACTTGAATGAATAAAAATCTCAACATATTTAGCTGAAATACAAACGAGAGTGTATTTGTACCGTATTATTTTGGCCTTACAAATAAGAAAAGGATGAAATTGGATTTTATAAGCACACACACATACACACACATGAACACTTCTTAGGTGACCATGCACAGAAGTCATAAAAGAACAAGAGTAAGAGGCTTCTTAATCTAAGTTCTACCTCTTCTCTGTCTAGAAACTTTTAATAGCTCATAAGAGCCCTGTGCCTCTATTTTCTCATCTGCAAAATGGGAACCACAGGATCAGAACAAGAAAGGAACTTTGACATCATCCAACGCCCTCATTTTACATATGAGGAAGGAATGCCTAGAGAGATTAGGTGACTAAGCAAATAATCATACAGAGAGTCAAAACAAGATCTTCCTGACCACAAATCCAGTGCCCTTCCTACAGCACCTAAGCAATATCTGCCACATCTCCAGTACCAGAGTTACTGCAAGAATCATAAGAGATTGTGCAGGAAGAAGCCTTTTGAAAACTGTAAAGTGCCTATGGAAACATAAAGACTTGCAGGTTACATACCTATTCATGTAGGGAGGACTATTAATTTCTTTCCCTTCAGCAGAATAGCATTTGGAAAACTCATTTCATTTAAAAGTCTCATTCTATTTGAAAGTGTTGGAGGTAAAATATTGCTTAACAAAAGCACAAGCTTTTTTTCTAACATAAAAAAAAATCAGACTTTAGATGGCAAAATGTACAGATGACAATTCTAAACCAAGACCCACGTTAATAAAATAGCAGACAAAGAAGCAGCAAGTGCTTTTTCTTTTTTTTTTTAATTCTGTTGGAATAAGATCTGATTCTTCTATGAGAAAACAAAGGCAAAATGGAGAATGGTTTCTGGCCTTTTAAGAGTCACATTCAACTCCAACTACTTCCCAAAAGTTTATCAAAAGTTCTATTTCTTTACTTTCTTAAACATTTTCTGGTATATCAATTCTAGCAATATTTTGGCAGCCTGAAATTACTCCATTCTGACCTCGACATTAGTATTCAACAGTACTGATGAAAGAATGACAGCTGCTCCATCCTAGTGGGTGATCTTGCAAGCTTTTACCTTCATGACTATGGAGTTTCTGTCAAATGTGCTTCCAGCTGGATGATCACATTCTTTTGAATTATGAAGTGACTCCAAACTGTGCTAATTGGGTCCACACTGATGTCACTCATAAGGATTTAACAGCCTTAATAGTCCTAACAGTCATATATGTGTGAGCCATTTCATTAGCAACATACATTCCTTTTAATACAATCAGTGACCATAGTCACCAACTAATTGTTTGATTTTTAATTAGAAGTGTCATTAAACCCATTAAAAGGGAAAACCAGGCAAACTCTAAAGCAGAAACAAGCTCAGTTACTAATAGCAATTCTTGTTAAAGGTTAAATATTATTGTGATTTATTATTTATCAAGGGCCAACAGTGTACTGAGGAATACAGAAAATATTAAAGAAGATGCCACTTTTGCCCAGTGGGTATATGGTATAAATGAGGCAAACAATTTTTTTAAATGCTCATATCAAGCTATAGTAAGTATAGAAAATAACACCTAGAATTAATATACTCATTTTCTTTAGAGTCACAAAGTCTTCCCCATATATTATCTCAGAACAGTTAAGGGACTTTCTGGAGAGGATGCAATATTTTTTTAAAGATTTTGTTGCTGTTATTTAGTTGTTTTCAGTCAAGGATCAGCATTGTTGAAATTGAAGTGTATGGAGTCCAGCATATTTGTCATGTTTCTAATGGAAGTTTGAAAATTTGTTTGAGATTAATTATGGCAGGTAATGGAACGTTAAAAACAAAAACAAACTCTGGTGGAGTCATTAATATAATGAAAAACAAAACTCTGGCCTTGAAATTCAGTGTCCTTTCCACTAGGTCATCATATGTAATTTTAAATGAGTTTTGTAAAATGTTTAAAATTGTTAAGACTGATGTATTAACTAGGATTTTGTAAATTTATGATGATTCAAAGTACTCTAGCCCCTAGCTTTCTAGATAAATAGAATTCAGTCACTTTGTCAATTCTCTCTGCTGGCTGTGCGTCAGAAGAGAACAAAGAGAAACCCAAATCGCTTATTGCGACTGAGTCAATACAGTTTAAATGACAACAGTCTAGTTCTAGCTAATGTCCTTTTGTAGGCTAGAGTTTCTCCAAGTCAACATGAGTCAGTGGAGAGTGTGTTCCTTCCTGAATCAGAGGACCTGAGTTCAAGTCTCACCTCCAG
This sequence comes from Potorous gilbertii, assembly GCA_028658325.1. Classification (NCBI taxonomy): domain Eukaryota; kingdom Metazoa; phylum Chordata; class Mammalia; order Diprotodontia; family Potoroidae; genus Potorous; species Potorous gilbertii. The sequence continues at coordinate 71,759,360 of CM053774.1, read as the reverse complement.
TTCTTACCACCTGTGTGACCTTGGACCAGTAGCTCAACTATCCATAGTTTCCACTTCCTCCCCTGAAAAATGAGATGACTTCTGAAGTTCCTTCTAGTTCTAGATACATGACCACACTATCTAAAGACCAATATGCTTCTCAAGGCTGTTCATGGGTATCCTCCCCCACCCCCATAGCAGGCCATGCTCTCCAAATTGTCCTAAGCTGTTGATAGCTTCCTCAGGTAAGCTGTTTCTCTTCTCCCTGTCCTGGGAAGGTCCTCTGCTATCTGAAGGTCATACTTCTAAAGTACTTCCTTCTCCTGTCCTCTTGTGGCTTTTCTATAGCTTCTGCAGCATTTGGCCCAACTGCTCCTGGAATAGAGACCCTATACTGTTTCCATTGCCTGATTAGAGTCCCAAAGAAAGGCAGAAAAATGTCCAGCCCATTTAACTTAACGATATTTTTGTTGGATTTCTAGGGTGGTAGCACACTGGCCAAAACTTTCGGAGCCTCAATGATTCTGATTCCCTCATTTAGTGATTAGAAGGTAAGGGGAGATGTCCAAGTATTGAGAGCTGAATAATGACTTAGATGCCAAGCTTAACATGTCTATATTCCATATTTTTTTAAATCCAATAAGGTATTATTTGGTTAGTAATTACTCTAAGGTCCTCAATCAGTGCAAAATAGGTTTTAAAATCCATTAGTTCCACAACAAATCAAATGAGGTCCAAAAATGTTCAGTCTTTACTTACATTGCTCAAACTCTACCTTCAAGGGTTCTACTTTGTTTTGGTGCCTCCTAAGTAAAGAATACACTAATACTCACTTTGAGTTAACATTTATTATACAGAACCATGTACTCATTCATTCAACCATTAAATAAATAAAGCTTTGGGGAAAGAGATAATTAAGAAAGGATTCTTGCCATCGTGAAACTGATAGAGCATGGTGGAGAAGAGGCAGGAGAAGAGGTCTATAACATGGGTACAAATATGAAAGAATCATAATAAATATAGAACTGTAAAAAAATCTAAATCAATCAGTATGCACTAATTAATTGCTTCCTCTGTCCAGGAGTGGGGAACCTGCAGCCTGGAGGCCACATGGAGTCCTTACAGTATGGCCCTTTGACTGAATTCAAGCTTCATAGAACAAATCCCCTTAATAAAAGGATTTGTTCAGTAAAACTTGGATTCAGTCAAGAGGCCACATCCAAGGAGCTAGAAGGCTGGTTCCCTGCCCAGGCTCTTTCATTCTGCTAGTCATTGGGCATACAGAGAAAAAAACGAAGTAGTCGTTGGCCTCAACGGGCTTATGTTCAAATTGTAGCTGGTTCTGGTCCCCCTGACCACCCTTCACACCCCTCCAAGTCAAGCATAGCAAGTTTTTAAGTAGCCAGTATAAAGGGACAAAAGCAGGAAATTAAATTGCAAAGGAGAACCTGAAAGTCCCATGGAAAATGTCCCAAAGATCAAAAGAAGATAAATTACAAATTAGATCCTATTGTAACTAAAATTCACATCCTGATAATATGTGATGAATCCACAGAAGCCTTTCCCAAGGGTGGGGAACTGGCACCCTCCAGGCCATGTGACCCTATAGATCCTCAAATGTAGGCCTTTGACTGGATCCAAACTTCAGAGGCTGCTGCCAGGGTTCTGGTTCTATTATATATAAATTCCAGGCCTCCACAGTTCCAGACCAGAAGAACATCAAAAAGATTCTGATAACTTTGGGATGATGAATTTGAAGTTTTACTCTCACTTTGAGATGATTTGGATATGTTAATGAACTAACTTCAAGGTGACATAGATAGGAGTTGGTCTATTTCCCTGCAAAAATCCTCTAAAAATGAGATCTCCAACTCCTGGCCCTGAGCTCTCTTCACTCTCCATTGGGTTCATGCAATCTAGTACTCCCAACTCTAAATCAAGGTTATGTGAGTGATATGTTCTGCCTATCCCTCTCCCCATCCTTTTGCCTATCCCTCTCCCCATCCTATTGCCTATATTGCTTTCTTTCTCCATCCCATTCTCCTAACCCCAAGTCATGATGTCTACCTTTGTACCACTTATGTCCCTTGTCTCTCTCTTTATGGAATTTTTGTCTCCACATCCTCTGAGCATAAAGTATGATTTCTACCCCATTTCCCACTGCCAATCATGATCTTTCCAGGCAACTATCCAGGCAACAATCAGGGATTTCTGCCCCCATTTCATAATTTCATAAATTGATTATCAATTCAGGTAACAGCATATTGTTTTGGAAGAACCATCATGTACATGAATAAGTCTGTACAAAATTTGGGGACAGTAGGTTGATAAGGGGATACACAACCGAATGTATATATATCGGGGGAGTGGATCAGGATCAGGAAAGGCTTCATGCATAGTATCTCTTGAGCAGAGTTTTGAAGAAAACAAGATCTTCTAACAGGAAGAGATGAGGTGGTAGGTCATTCCCAACATGGGAGACAATCAGTGCAAATACATAGACATGAGTACTCATGTGAAAATTGTCCTCATGTGTTATTAGATGATTTGAAAGTGATTACTGATACTGTATATAATATAGAAAAAATGTCATGTAGCATAAAGATATGAAATCCTATGTTGAATCTGAAGAAGAAAGGATCATTTCTAATCTTTTGTACCTGTATGTGGGTGGAGGGAGAATCAGGGAAATGGGGGAGGCAGAATGTGCACACTATGTCTTGAAGGATGGCAACTATTTTCACAATAAAGGAATTCTTGGCATCAGGATGCCTGAATAAAGAAAGGCAAAAAAAGGGGATGGAGCGAAGATGGTGGACTAGAAGCATGGACCTTTTATAGTCTCTCCCCTCAAACCACTCAAAAAACCTGTAAAAAATGACTCTAAACAAATTCTAGAGGAGCAGAAGCCACAAAATGACAGACTGAAGCAAATTTCCAGTTCAAGACAATCTGGAAGGTCCATAGGAAGGGTCTATTGCACCAGGCTGGAAGTGGAGCATAGTTTGATGTGGCCACACTTTCAGGGACTGAGCAGAAGCAGGCCTTTGAAGACTGAATCGCTGGTGGTTGTTGTGTATTCCAGACTTCTCAACCCACAAATGCTAAATACAACTTCAAAAGTTGGTGGGAAGAGTCTCTTACCTGGCTGAGAGGGAAGTGTGTTCCAATGCCAGCCCCTGCCCCTCCTCAGGGTAGCTGTAGCCACAGCTGAAGTAGAGGCAGCTTCTGGAGTCCTCCACTTAACAAAGTTCAAGAGTCAAGTAACTGGCTGGGAAAATGAGCAACAGGAGGGGATGGGGGGAGAAACAGACTCTTACTTTTTTGGTGAAGAGGTGATTTCTTACATCATTGGTGAGGAGGAAGATATTTACATATAACCAGAAGAAGACAACAAAGCCCAAATTCTTGCATCCAAAGCCTCTAAGAAAAATATGAATTGGTATCTCTCACCATAGAAGAGCTCAAAAAGGATTTTGAAATTCAAGTAAGAGAAGTAGAGGAAAAATAGGGAAGAGAAATGAGAGTGATGCAAGAAAATCAAAAAATGAGTCAACAGCTTGATAAAGGAAACCCCCCAAAATGCCAAAGAAAATAACACCTTTAAAATTAGACTAACCCAAATGGCAAAAGAGGTCCAAAAAAGTTATGAAGAGACAAATGCTTTAAAAAGCATGATGAACCAAATGGAATAGAGGTCCAAAAGGTCAGTGAAGAATTCTTTAAAAATTAGAATGAACCAAATGGAAGCTAATGGCTTTTTGAGAAATCAAGAAATTATGAAACAAAAGCAAAAGAATGAAAAAATAGAAGTCAATGTAAAGTATCTCACTGAAAAAAAAACTGACCTGGAAAATGGGTCCAGGAGAGAGAATTTAAAAATTATTGGACATCTTGAGAGTCATGATAAAAAAAAGAAGCCTAGACATCATCTTACAAGAAATCAAGGATAATTTCCCTGATATTCTAGAACCACAGGGTAAAATAGGAATGGAAAGAATCCACTGAAAACATCCTAAAAGAGATTCCAAAAGGAAACTCCTGATAATATTGTAGCCAAATTCCAGAGTTTACAGGTCAAGGAGAAAATATTACAAGCAGCCACAAAGAAACAATTCAAGTATTGTGGAAACACAATCAGGATAACACAAGATTTAGCAGCTTCTACACTAAGGGATCTGAGAGCTTGAAATATGATATTCCAGAGGTTAAAGGAGATAGGATTAAAACCAGGAATCACCTTTAAAGCAAAAATGAGTATAATACTCCAGGGGAAAAAATGGAACTTCAGTGAAATAGAGGATTTTCAACCATTTTTTTTTAAAATACCAGAGCTGAATAGAAAATTTGACTTTGAAATACAAGAATCAGGAGAAGCAAGAAAAGGTAAATAGGAAATAGAAACCATAAGGTGCTTATTAAAGTTAAACTGTGTACATTCCTACATGGAAAGATTATATTTGTAACTCATGAGACCTTTCTCAGTGTTAAGATAGTTGGAGGGAATGTATATATGTATAGGTGTATGTGTATGTGTATGTATATATATATATATATATATATATATATATATATATATACATCTATATGTGTATGTATGCATATATATGTATATTGAGAGAGACAGAGAGGGTGAGCAAGAGAAAAAGAGAGTGAGACAGAGAGACAGAGAGAGGTGAGATGAATATGAAGAGATGATATATAACAAAGAAAATTAAGGTTGAGAGGTATGTACTAGGAGAAAGAGAAAGGGAGAGGTAGAATGTAGTAAATCATTTCACATAAAAGAGATAAGAAAAAGCCTTTACAATGAAGGTTAAGAAGGAGAGGTTAAGAGGGAATAAGTGAGCCTTTCTTTCATTGGATTTGGCTTTAGGAGGGAATAATATACACACTCAACTGGGTTTGGAAGTTAATCTTAGCCTACAAGAAAGCAGGGGGGATGAGAGGGGAAATAGTAGAAGGGATGACACATTGTGGGAAGGGATAATTGAAAGCAAACACTTTGGTAGAGAGACAGATCAAAGGAGAGAACTGAATAAATGGAAGGTGGCACAGGATAGAAGGAAATATAGTCTTTCACAACATGACTGTTATGAAGATGTTTTGCATGACTACATATGTATAACCTACATTGAATTGCTCACTTTCTCAATGAGAGTGAGTGGTGAGGGGGGATGAGAGAGAATGTGAAACTCAAAGCTTTAAAAATGAATGTTAAAAATTGTTTTTGCATGCAACTAGGAAATATATAAGCAATGGGATATAGAAATCTATCTTACTCTACAGGAAAGTAGAAGGGAAGGGGATGGTGTGGGGGGCATGATAGAAGGGAGAGCAGCTTGGAGGAAAGTGTAATCAGAATACATGTTGTCCTGGAGTGGGGGAGATGGGGAGAAAATTTGAAATTCAAAATTTTGCGGAAATGAACGTTGAAAACTGAAAAGGAATACATTTATGTGAAAAAAAGGCACAAAGGAATAGAGGAAAATCCTTAACGTGTGAGAATGAGGTGACCATGAAATGCTGTCATAGAGAATGTTCTGAAATTTTTATTTGGATAATCCCTTCATTTCTTATTTCTCTTTGTGTGTTAGCTCACAACTTCAGTCTTTCATAATGATAATTAGCATTTATATGATTCCTTAAGGATCAAAAGTGGTTCACAATTATGATTTCACTTTATTCTCACAACCCAGGGAGGTAGATACTATTACTAACCCTATTTTATAGGTTAGAAATCTGAGCATGAGAGAGTAAGTGATTTGCCCAGGGTCACACAGACACTAAATGTCTGAGGCCAAATTTAAACTCAGATCTTTCTGACTCCAAGTCTAATTCTCTATCCAGTGAGCTACCTAGTTACCCTATGAATCTCTCCCTTCCTTCTCCTACCCCACACCCATTTTTTAAAATGGCAAACCAACAGCAAATAAGTTAACTGATTTACATCAACCCTTTTCATTCCATGGAATCTTAATTTCTTTTAAGGTATCATGCCCATAAATTCAACTAGGCAACACAATGGATGGAGTGTCAGGCCTGAAATCAGGGAGATTCATTTTCCTGAATTCAAATCTGGCCTCAGACATTACTGGGCAAGTAATTTAATCTTGTTTGCCTCAGTTTTCCCATCTGTAAAATGAGTTAGATAAGGAAATGACAAATCATTCTAGTATCTTTGCCAAGAAAACCTCAAATAGCATCATGACTAAAATTACAGAACACCAGTAATTATATTGATAGGTATTTTCCACAACTACACAAAATAACATCCTGAACATCTGAAAGATTGACTTCATGTTGTGTTGAGTGCTTTGACAGCTATTCTAAATTACTGATACTGTTTATATTAACTATTTGGGATGGAAGTTTTGGAGCAGAGAATGATCTTCATTTCCAATGTGTTTACTTTTATTTTATAAATCACTGAAAAAATGAAAAGTGGAAGTGGGAAATCAAGGTTGGAGACATAAAATATGAAATATTTTGTGGGGACTGAACTAAAAGATCTGATGTAATCTATGGACCAAATGTGTGACAATTGAGTCCATGTGATTTGCTGCCATGCATTAACCCTCTTCATACCAGCTCTGTACTACAGCCTTCTACTAGTCTTCTCTACCCATTGCCTACTTCTCTGGAATTCTCAACCCAAAGGCCTCCCTATAATAAAATCCTCTGTGTTTCTCTGTTATAGGAACTTTACTTTGGTGGGCTATTATAATTTTACTTTAAGATGAGGAAAATCAGTGTTATTTGTCCAAAAATAGAATAGCTATACAAGAATTCAACATCATAGGAAAAAATTAACTGCTCTACATGAGCATGAATGTAAGTAATTTGACTTGCCATATTTCACCAACAAGTTTAGTTCACTTAAAAGCATTATTTTTTCCAGCTTTCTTATACTAGTGCAGGGTGCTGAATAGGTTGGGCAAATTTATTTTTGCTTTACTATTTTCTTTTTTGTCACAAGGGAGAATTCAAAGAATACATATATTAGAAAATGGCATATATGTATATATGAACACATGTATTACATATATAGTTTAATTTTTGGAAGCATTTTTAGAAGCATCAATAAAACTTCTAAAACTGATATGACATAATTATGTAATATGTGATGTGTTACAAAATGTGTTTCATTCTACAAATAAATATAAAGATAAAGACATAGATATGGGGCAACTAGGTGGTACAGTGAATAAAGTATTGGCACTGGATGGAGTTCTGGGCCTGGAGTCAAGAAGACTCATCTTCCTGAGTTTAAATCTGGCCCCAGACACTTACTAGCTGTGTGAACTTGGGCAAGTCATTTAATCCTGTTTGCCTCAGTTTCCTCATCTGTAAAATGAGCTGGAGAAGGAAATGGCAAACCACCTTTGGGGTCACAAAGAGTCAGAAAAGACTGAACACGAAAGAACAACAGTAAAAAGTTGTAGACATAGATATTCATATAACTATCTATTGATACTCTAGCAGTGACTCAAACATATTTCTATAGCACTTTAAGGTTTATCAAAGTGCTTTCCTCTCAACCATCTTGTGAGGTAGGTAGAATACAAATTATTAGAGCTATTATACAGATAAGGAAATTGAGGGTTTAAAGTAATAGTGGTATGTTTATGATCCTAAAGCTATTACCTATCAGAGCTAAACTCAAACGGTTTCATTCTAAGCCCAGAACTCTTTCTACTTTTCTACACAGATGGAATTAAAAGTGTAAGTCTCAAGAATAGTCCTAAGAGTCCTGTTAAAAGAAAGTACACAAGTCTGAGTTTTCAGCAAACTATTAATTCATTTGTAAATAAGAACAGTGTGAGATCTAATTAATGTTTCTAAAATGTTTGGTGAACTTGATGTTATCTTAATGTAGACCATGAATATTATAGTTATTCTTGTCCCTTATTAATTATTCAGTGTGACTGCATCTCTCTTTACAGCTACATTGTTGGATATGTTTTTCAAAGAGCATTTTTTAGAGAAAGACCTCATGTATTAGAAATATTTTTCCTTTAAGGCAAATGCATAAATCCTACTGCCCTGAATATCTACATAGAAAATGAGGGGAAAAATTTCCATTTTTGGTCTAGGAGACCAAATACATATATTTTAAAATTTAAAACAAATATAGTCATATAAAATATGTTTGGAGGCAGCAAAGTGGCACAGATGATAGATCAAGGAATCCAGAATCAGGAAAAACTGAGTTCAAATCTGACCTCAGACACTTATTAACCCTGGCAATTCCCTTAACCCTTGTTTACCTCAGTTTCTTAATCTGTAAAATAGGGAGAATAATAGCACCTGTCTCTTAAGGTTGTTGTAAGGATGAAACAGGGTAATCATTGTAAAGTGATTGACGCAGCGCTTGGTTCATTGTTTGTTGGCATGGTTCAGTCATGTCCAGCCTGTTGTGTTCCCCTTCAGGGTTTTCTTGGCAACAATACCAGAGTGGTTTGTCCCTTCCTTCTCCAATGGATCCAGTGAACTCAATTGTTTCTCAGGCAATCAGGAGTTAAGTGATTAACCCAGGATCACATAGCTAAGAAGTGTCTGAGGCTAGATTTGAATTCAGGTCTTCCTGACTCCAAGCCCATTGTTTCATTGACTGAGCCATCAGCTGCCTCCTAGTAAGAGCTAGACAAATACTAGCTAATATCATTTCAAAGTACATATAGCCACACAGATGGAACAGTAAAGAAAAATGGAAGTCATATCATTTTGTCTCCACATTTAACAGATGTAGAAACTCAGAGAAATAATTTGCTCAATATTGCAGAGGCAATAGGTGGGAGTGTCAGCATTTGAACATAGAGCCTATTTTCAAGGATTGTTCCACTACACTACTCTGATAGTAAGGCTTTAATAAAAGGTTTTGGTGCAGCCATGATATGATGTACAGTGGATAGAACATTGGACCTGGCATCCAGAAGGGTAAATGTATACACTTTCTCCCCTTGGAGATCCTAGTTCTTAAATATTTACCAGAACACTCCTGAATGGTCTTATAAACCTTGTTTGAACTAAGCAGGAGTGTCACAGAAGGCTCAAGTGATGGATTCCTCACTATACAAAAGAGCATGCAACTTTAGACTACTACTAATAGTGATGATTAGCCCATTTGAAGTTTTATGTAGCACTTTATATCCATTATTTGATTTGAGCCTCACAATAATTTCTGGGTTTCAGTTTTCCCATTTATATAATGAGGTCCCTTCTAGCTCCAGAAATGAAACTATAATTGTATATTTACAGGTATGTATTCATGAATTTTCCTCTGTAGCAACTTAAAGGATATATGGTATGGTGGGAGAGAGTGTCAGATGTGAAGTCAGGGGAGATCTGAATAAAAACTTGATGTCTGATATTTACTTGATTTGTGTTCTGTTAAAAAAAAGAAAAGAAAAGAAAAAAATCCTTAGCACATCGGTCATATAAAACAGGTAGCCGATTTGGCCCATGGCCCTATCATAAAGTTATCATTAAATACATCATATTTTAATCACATCATAAAATCCTTATCTAACTTTTCAGAATCTCAACTTCCCCATCTATACAATGGGGATAAGAGGATCTACCTTACATGGTTGATGGAAAGAATAAATGTATCCAAAGGATAAGACTCATGATTCACTGACACAGAAAAGTCCCAGATGAGGAAAATTTCTCTCCGATGCAGGCCCATATCTCTTCTGGAATTTATAGTCTTTGAAAGGTGTCTAGAGTATTAAGAAGTTAGTTGACGTCATCCTGCATCATACAAGCCAATATGTCACTGAAAAGGATCTGGAAGCATTGTCTTCCTGACTCTAAACTCAGTCTTCTACCCAACCTTCCACCCTGTTTCTCCATATGCAAAATACCCCATAAACCTTGTCACTATATAAATGCTAGCTTTATTATTAATCTAGCTTTTGGAAAGAGTGACCTTAAAATCATAACACATTTAGCATTTGTAGCATGTTTCTGAAGTACTTTCTTTTCATTCATTAATGTTTCAATTAGGAATTATCTGGATCTAAGGTGAACATGTGAGAAAATGAACAAAAAGATTTACAGAAGCGAGAATGTTAAAAGTCAGACCCCTCTCCCTGATGATGCTCTTTTGAATAAACAATTTTGCCTTAATGTTTGCCTCTGCAGTATAACTCGTTCCTTTTCCTTTTCTCAGCATAGATAGTTTACACTCTGAAGACAGAAAGTCATCCATCCTGCTGTATTTTTTTTTCCACAGGGTAAAACTAAGTCATTGAATTTTCATATGCAGCCAAAATATCTTTTCATTATTAATTTCCATTAGTTTGTGTGCATTGTATATAACAAAACAAAACAAAAATCTGTATTTCTAAAGAGATATAGACAAGCTTAATATGAACGCCAAATCATCCTTTGTAGTGAGAAAGAATCCAGGTAATGTGGGAATATTAACAAAAGAATTGTTTTATGACAGCTGGGTAAACATACTGTCTTGAGAATTACCAGAAACTTAAGCTTTAACAGAATATAAATTATCTTTTATTTTTTACCTTCTCAAAAAGGGAAAGAATAATCTAAAGAGTTTACACATTTATAACATGTGAATATTTTTTTCTGCAAACTCTGACTTGTGTATACATCTTTATGATAAGGATAAACATAATTAATTCCAACATTCCTCATTTTCTTTCATTTATGTTAAGTGATTGGAAATACCGATTATATTTATTCCCTTAAGGTGCTTTCATGGTAAAGGTTGCCTCCAGAAGATTCACTTACATTAAGAAAATATGTTTCACATTGAAACTAGCTTCATGCTACAAAGTAATCAGCACTAAGGTGGAGGGTTTTTTGCCCCCTTATTACCTGGATGAGCCATCTTGATAACTGGATAATTTGTTAATTACATAATTGCTTCTTTTAAAATCTATCAAATTTGCAACCTATAATTGATGCTTTTTTGCAGCTGATTTTGAGACTTAATTCTTAAGAGATGATATTGATTATGGGAAATGAGCCAGATGCTGCTCTTATTAAAACCATGGATGGAAAAGTGCATCCCTACGTGGATAGAAATGTAGAGAGCTTAGCAAAATATGCCACGGATATAAATTCCTTGAAGTACAGACACTTAAAATTGTCTATTATTAAACCTGTTTTTTTTTCAATCCCAATCATCAATTCAACCAAAGAGTAACTCATATTCACATAGCATTTTATGATTCACACAGGCTTTTCCTTACAATACCTCTAGGAGGAACATGTGGGGAATGTTAGCCCCATCCAATGGGTGAAGGAACTGGAACTCTAAGAGGCTTATTTATACACTGTCAGTTACATAGCTAAGAGTAGCAGTAGCCTTAATTATAGGCATAACTAACATTTATATAGCACTTTAAAGTTTGCAAAGCTCTTTACACATATTATCTCATTTGATCCTACTTTCCCCATTTTATAGATGAGAAAACTGAGTCTAAGTGCCCACACTGACACAATAATAATTACCTGAGGTAACATTTGAACTCCAGGACTCTAACCATTATTGCCCCTAGCTGGGACAGAGCTGGGATTAGAAACCCATATCTCCTGCCACTAATTTCTGTGCTCATTCTATTATATCACACTACCTCCCTATTATGGTAGGATAAAATCATGATGACCATTACCATGTTTTCTCTAGCCCTTGTAAATCCTTAGGTATTTATTCTTATGGTTTACAGATTCCATACCTCCCCACCCCTATTTGTAATTTCATGAAAGAAAAAAATACATAAAGCATTTTTCAACCTTTAGAGTGCTATTATAATGGTAACTATTATTTGTTCCCCAGGGAGAAACTCCTTCCAGCTACATAGACAGACCTCTGATCTGTCATTAATCTTTCAGGAGGTTTTTGGGAGCTCTGAGTGACTAAATGACTTACTTGTCTACCGGGCATGTCAGGAAGGAACTTGAACCCATGTCTCCCTGACTCTGAGACCAACTTCAATTCATTCCGTCATGCTACATTATGATCTACAAGTTATAAAATGAATGCCCTTTCAGGGTGCCTTAAAGTGATTCGGTACTTTGGGGGCAAATAAAAAAAAAAAAAGTGGAAATGTTGGGTGTGGATTTATATCCATCTAGTTCAACCAACTTATTTAATAGAGAAAAATACTGAGGCCCAAGGAACTTGAAAATCTCACAGAAGTAACTAGCTTTAGAGTAGAAATAGGAGCACACAGAACACAGATTCAGTTCTCTTTCCTCTGCTTCATGTCACCACACAAAGGAATTAAGTAAAGGGTATATCCCTTGGGTATATGTGTTGGGGAGGGGAAGCGAGGTCAGACGACAGTTAAAATAAGGGGCTGAATCTTCATATCCAGAGTCACGTGGTATGCAGGTCTGTGAAGAGATTGATGGTGAAATGTAGCAATGACCCGCAAGAAGATGAAAGGGGTTGGACCAGAGTCTCTGTCTTTGCCCTTCTGGGTTTTTAACTTTCCTGCTAGAAACAGGCATTATTTTTCTTTCTCTTTGCTTCCTCTACTGGTCTTCAACTATTTTGTGCCTGAAGCCATGTTGTTGTACTTGCTGTATAAAAGCATTTTCTCTCCTCTTTTAAAATGCTATTGCTCTACTCCATGTGTGTTAGGGTTTTGCCACGTACACACGGTGACAGTGGTCACTGCTTGGGGACCACATGGGTCAAGCAAATTTACCAAAGGGCACCAAGGGAATTAATCAATCAGTACACATTTACTAAGCTGCTATGAGTTAGGCACTGCACTAGGCAATGGAAATACAATGAATGAAACTGTTTCTACTCAGAAACAACTTACATTATAATAGGGTTGTTGTTGTGGTGGTGTTTGTCCTTCATTTCCAAAGACCATGCCATCAGAGAAATGATAATATCACTTGTACTCGACTTTGTTTTGAGTGAGGGAGGGCTGTGCAAGTCACCAGCCTCACTTCTCCTCCAGAGCCATCTGAATCCAATGACCAGATATTCATCAGGATGACTGGAGATGACCCATGATGCATTGGGAGACCTTGGCCCCTTTAGGCCAAGCTCTATGCCGATACTCACTTAGGGTGAGGTAATGCCCATTCATTGAATAGACCTGTTGAATTGCACCTTGAATGAAGAGGGGGACCCTCTGAGGTATGTATAAGGAAGGAGCTCATTACAGCCATGTGGATCAGCTAGCAGAAAAGACAAAGAGATGGTATGCTGAGTTTTGAAGGGACCAGAATAGGTCAGAAAGGCTGATGTATACACTTTTGAAAGGACTTGGGGTCTATAACCTGTACCCAAATGTACAGAAAGTCAAGTCAAGTATTTAGTAAATAAAGAAGTGGAGAGATGACCTAAGTTCTATCCTTAAGTGAAAAGGAGCTGGAAAATAGAGGGTCAGACATATGTCATGAGTAAACTAATGACTATTAAGGGTATTCAGGGGGCCTCATTGCAAGTGAAGAACAATAGGTCTTTCATTTAAAACTGAATAGCTATGAATTTGCTTAGAATGAATGAGCTATTTTACTACTCAGCTGAACAAAGCAGATAGCATTGATAAACACCTTATTTAAATATTCCCTCACTGCCATATTCTGCTCCACCCCTTAACTGCAGTTCTATTCAATTTAACAAATATTTATTAAAGCCTAACAACAGAGAATACCCAAAGTCACCACAAGACTTGACCTTGTGAGCTACTTTCTTTAACCTTTCCATGGTTAATGATAAATCCCCTCACCATGCTTTCTTCTCTCCTACTGTGCAAATGTTTGAAATCTTATTACTAATGACATTTATAGTAAGATAAGGTAGTAATTATAACACTAGTTAAAGGTCTGCTTTACAGGTTTTTCTTTAGTGATGTTTTACAGAAGAAAAAGTTTTATGGATAATGAAATGGACTGTATTTGTTTAATTTGAACCTTTCTTTTTGGGCTACACATACAACGCTAAAAATAATTTGGAACACCCTTAGACACTTGGTTACTCTGATATAAAGACATTTTGTTTTCATTGGATTTTTCAGTTTGCTATTTTACCTTCTTTTTAAAAACAGTTCAAGACTGCCTAAAAAAGAGGCATATTGTTCAAGTGTAGGGGACCACATGAAAGACGATCCAACAATGAGAAAAAGAGGAAAATCAAGGAAAGGTCTGGATTTCATGTCTGGGTGAAGCTAGAAGAAATGAAATTATTGGAGTTTTTTTTAAGCAAGAGATGGTTCAAAGTATAAGAAGGTCACATCAAAGAAGGACAGGCAATGAAGGGATTCAGAGAAGCGGAACAGCATCATCAGAGAAGTGAGAAAGGAAAATGACTTAGCAGGTGCATCCTGGGGAATGATGATGGAGGGGAAAGGCAGAGAGAAAAATGATGGGTATCAAAACTACCATTTAATAATTTCATAAGGTTTCATTCCCTACTGTAGAAGCAACTCACAATTCTATATCTAGAATGAGACAACTCCAAAGGACCTTTCCTTTAAGCTGCTGACGTCAAATTTCAAAGAGATAAGTCAACTCTTTCCACAAGACATATCTGAAAATATGACCAACAAAATAAATGCACTGCAAGAGGGAAAAACCTGTATCATTGTATTTCAAATCCATAATTTATCATTTTTAATGAAAGAAGAATGCAAATTGGATTTCTTTTTTGGCATTACTTGATCACAATTCTAATATGTATGACTTTGGGAACATCATTTCTCTCTGGTCCTCAGTTTTCCCATCTATAACATGGTAGAGTAGAATAGAGTTAGATTAGATGACCTCTAAAACCTTCTCCAAATACAACTTTTACCCTAATAAGAATATGTTTTGCAGAGTTTAGTTCAAACAATACTTAGTTAACATTAAGAGGTTATAGAGTACTGTGCCAAGGAATAAGAGAAATTTTTAAAAAGCAGGTGAAGTGTGGTACCTTTTCTTTGTAACAGGGAGAAGTGACATATACTTGGATAATAAAATTCAAAGTGATATATAATAAATGCACTAAGTGTAAAAAAATTCTTGGTAAAGTATAGAAGGAAAGGGGACAAGAAAGATATAAAAATCAAGGGAGGCTTCTTGGAGGAGTTAATATTTAAGTTAGATTTTGAAGTTTGAAGTAATTCCCATGAAGCTTATACACAAAGAGAAAAATATCTTCTCAAACTGTACTAATGCAGCCATAACACTGGAAGATTGGCATATAACTCTATTTGGTGAACCAATCTTTTTCCAGAACACAAACTGCATGCTTGAGCGTCCAACTAGGGTCTCTTTAATGGCATTATTAAGGCATCAGAAAGCTTTCCAGTGTGAACTACATACAATGACTGCTGCTACAACTTTCAATCTGACGATCATGCTAAGAGTGGTGATCCCATTGGTTTTTAGCAGGAATTATAAAATACTTTCATGTTATGATTGAATAAATCATTCTATCCTTCTGATTACCAAAATGCTAAAAAAAAAAAAAATCACCCACTCAAGAATTTCATTATCTATTTTCAGAGCAATATTAAAGGCTACAGTCCTGGTAGTTAAGCAAGTTCTTGGTATAAGAATAGTATATTTCAATAGTACAATATGGATAGGACAGATAAAAGGAAGAACATTGCCTCAGGCAATCTTAATTCACTTCCTCTTTTGAATTAAATCCCTGAGTCAGAAAGTAGGAAATGGAATGGTTGGGAGCCTATCAGTATTAATGGCAACCCGTTAAAAGACACAAGTATAGAATTCCTGCATACATGAGTAGAAATTTTTATGGGTTCAATCCTAAACTGGTGACTAGAATTCTAATTGAAGGCATTTAACTTTCTCAGATGATCCCAGGAAGGAGCTTTATTTTTCCTTCTTAGATAAATCCGAATATACTGTGCATGTTCTTACTTACCTTGAGACTTTGTCCAACTACACCACTGAATTGGCAGGAATTACTTTTTTATCTGCCTCAGTGTCCTAAGAGCATGTTCAGCACATTATAGGTGCTTGATAAAATTCAAAACATTTAACTATGCTGTTGACATCATATTCAAGCACTGCTGTGATCCGGGTCACATTTAATCATTGATAATAGGTGCCTTGTTTATGACTCTGCCTCTTATTACACCTAAGAGTGCATTGTACATACCTAATGCTTAGTCAAAGTTTGTTGAATGAATGAATAAAATTATAAGAGGCTAAAAAAAATGGATTTGAAAGCAGAAATCTTAGTGTGACATTTGGGAGACCCTGTATCTGAAGATCCTTGATGAACTATAGGAAGTCTTTTGAAAT
The DNA here is from genome assembly GCA_028658325.1 of Potorous gilbertii. Classification (NCBI taxonomy): domain Eukaryota; kingdom Metazoa; phylum Chordata; class Mammalia; order Diprotodontia; family Potoroidae; genus Potorous; species Potorous gilbertii. The sequence goes on along the minus strand of CM053774.1, from coordinate 71,743,124 downwards.
TTTCAGTTAAAATTTGTAGAGAAATAAAGGAAACTGGTTAGAATGAGAAATGCTGTGGAGGGGAAGTAAGTGAGCCCTGGGCAATGCCCTAATAGTAAACTACTGAATATAAGGAAGCAGCTAGGTGGTCAGGCCTGGAGTCAGGAACACTCATATTCTTGAGTTCAAATCCAGCTTTAGATACTAGCTATCTGACACTTTGCTAGGGACTTTCATTTTGAGGCAGGAAGGTGGTTCACTAGATGGGGCTCTGGTGCTAAAGTCAAGAAGACCTGAGTTCAAATTTGGCCTCAGACCCTTATTAGTTGCATGACCCTGGGCAAGTCAAATGTTTACCTTAACCTACTGGAGAAGGAAATGATAAACCACTTCAGTATCATTTATCAAGAAAACCCGCTGGATAGTATCGCCATACTATGATCAAAGAGTTACAAAGATGTCATCATTTCTCTGATGTAACGGTCCTCTTAGAAAATGAAGGACAAATACAACCTATGAGTAGACTGAGCTGCCTGAATGGGACTCAGCTAGTTGGGTAACAGCTCATCCTCGCTTAACCTCTCTCTCTCCCCTTCCTTCTCCTCTCCAAAAGAAGGTAAATTTTGATGGTTAGAAGCTGCCCAGTTAACGGAGTTTACTGGCTAGATTTCTCTTACTTTCTTTCTCTCTGTCTCTTTGTTTCTTTTCCTTCCTTCCTTCCTTCCTTCCCCTCCCTTTCTTCTTTTCTTCCTCCCTCTGTTTTTGGACTCTCTTGGGTTACAGTGAATGTCAGTAGTAATTCTGTTCAAAACAACAACCTCCAAGCTTGATTTATTTATTTTTTCTTTTCTATTTAAAGGGACCATCCCCTGACTACTTTTTAAAGAGGTCTATTCATTGAATAGGCATTACCTCAATTTAAGTGAGTATCTGAAAAGGCCTTAGCCTAAAAGGCCAAGGTCTCCCATTACATCCTGCGCCATCTGTCATCCTGATGAATATTTGGTCACTGGATCCAGCTGACTCAGGAGGAAAAAGTGAGGCTGGTGACCTTGCACAGCCCTCCTTCATTCAAAGTCAAGTGCAAGTCATGCCATCATTTCTCTGATGAAAATGAAGGACGAACACAAGCTATGTGACCCTGGTCATGTCACTTAACCCTGGTTACCTCAGTTTCACTTTTCAAATGATCTGCAGAAGGAAATGGCAAACTACTCTTGTATCTTTGTCAAGAAAATCTCAAATGGGCTCATGAAGAGTTGGACACAACTCACCAACAGCAATACCTGGCTATTAACTTGGGTTTTCTATTCAACAATTTGGTTAGGCCACCAGAAAAACAGATTGATCAATTTTAAAAGTCTAAAACAAGAATGTCCTTAGAGAAATTGGAGGAGTATTATAGAAGTAAATCCAAGACTCCTGGCATGCAAGAGAAGGCAGGGGGTGGGGTAGGGGAGCACATGGAGCCCTACATTTCTATAATCCTGCAGCTGTCACAGTATTTAGCTATCAACAGGCTATCTCAGTAGCCAAATCGTCAGATTCCACTGTCATATGTCCTGGTGCACACTTCATCACTGTTGATTGATTAATGCGTTCACGTTAGACTACAGCCTTGCTGAATTAAGTGTTGATGTTGAGCTGTAGCTTTGAAGGTTCCTGCCTTATTCTGATTGTCTCCACAAGCCAGAGATGTCAGAGCTGAAAACTGATGAGGTAAGTAGTGATTAGGGCTAAGTGGATCTTGTTAATTCAGCAACACTTTAAAATAATTGAACATGAATAAAATGGTAAATTACAATGGAATTCCAATGGGAATACATATGAAATCTATATTAATATAACATTAGTTCATCATAAGCAGCATTACTGAATTGAATGCCAAATTCTACATAATAACCGGTTACTCTAATTTTAAGAAAAAAAGATATGCCTCAACATTTAGGAGGCAAAATAGGTGGAAAGAGAAAGTATTATCAACATCATGTTCCTTTACCTAAGCATTTTTTTTTATTTTATTTTGCTTTTATAGCTTAGTCTATTGTCTGACCTGGCTCTCTTAGAGTTAGGCTTAAAGTGGAGAGAGATGATGGCTATATCCTTCAGAACTGCATTCTAAGACTTTTTGAAAGCCCCAAATAGACAGAATACAACAGTGTGTTTGCTTTAAGAGCTTTTCAAATGACCTTTGTATTTCCAATAATGTGTGATAATTGAATGTAGACACTGCATATCAGAAAATAAGGTACTTGTAAGGGAAGGATCATATTCAACTAGGCCTTGTAATTGAGGGGCACAGTTTATCTGATATTGCCAGCCTGGCCTCAAAGAACCTCCATAATCATAAGCAGTGGGGGTTTACCGCTTTCCATAGCTAGGGCAATGTGATTCTTTCAGTAGGTCACTCAGAACAAAGATAAAGAAACAACCGAAGGGAAGGGAGTTTACATGATTTAACACAAGGGTGAATGGGTGGCACACCAAATTCCTGAATACCAATCAAAAACCTGCGATGGGATTTTTTTGTGTCCTTTTGAATCTGATGTAATCTGGGAAATGGTTGGGAGATGATAGAAGCAGAGTAGGAAGTTAGAATGAAAAGTTATATTAAAAAAAAATCATCCCCATCCCCCAAAAAACAAGTGTATAAAAAAATACCTGGCACAGGGGTTGAGATACAGAAATTACACTGTTCTAATTAGTCTACCTTCCATTTTTCTTTTTGCTATTTGGTTAAAGAAAGATAACAATTCCCTGACTACCCCACAGTTTTTTTTTTAAGTTAATGACTATAATTTCCCATTTACTTAAAAAATTTTGAAATAATCAAGAAAGGTATAGCCCAGCATATTTGGTACATAGAAGATGCAATGTTATCTTCATCAAGTTTCCTAAGTACTTTCGTTTTGTTTTTGTAGCTTTGTCTTAAATTGACCTCGAAATTATAGTGTGACAACCTTTTTTCACGATGATATATTATGTACCAACATCATGTAATGGAAGTGCTGGACAGGAAAAGCAAGGGACCAGGATTCCAAGCCAACCTCTAGTACTGATTAGCTGTGTAACTTTGGACAAATGATTTAACCTCTCTGGGCGTCAGTTCCATATTTGTAAAATGAGGAGGTCTGACTCAATTCCCTAAGGTTTATGTCAACTCTTAAATTCTATGGTGTTATGGGTCAAGAGTAAAAAGACCTCAGTTCAAATATAGGTCATTCTTATTTGGCAAAACCACAGAGCTATCCAGCTCCCTCAGTTATTATAACCTCAAAGATATTGTTATTAGGATTTCAAGCTCCAGGGCCTATGTTTGGTCTCCAAGCTCTTTGTCCTGAATGACCTCTATACTTCACCTTGACAATTGCACAGTAAATGTCAGTTGTGTAGTCTGGTTTTCATTCCCAGAGAACAAAGGCTGGGACCTACCTAGAGGAACACCTCCCATGGGCATATGCCCTTTTGTTTCAGAGTAACTGAACCAAAACAGACTCAGCAAAGAGTTAATCTCAGTTTGTCCAGTGAGAATCACATTCCCCTGGCTTCTGAAAACAACAGCTCTTAAGTGGATAAAGAAGGAAATATTGTTGTGTTCACTAGCCACACCAGATGGATGAATGCTGCTTCCTCACTCAGTTAACTGAGCTGAAAGCAGGCTTTCTAAACTACAGCATAAACTTGATCCTGGATCTAGTTTTCTCGAGATATTTTCTTTGCCCCCAGGAGGTAACCACTGCGGGACAACCTCAGATCTTTCCTCTAGCTTCTTTGATTCATGAAACACCAGTGCCCTGACTTGTTCTTATGAGATCTCTGACCTACTCGACAACATCATCCTTTAATTGAACCCAAGTTTGGAGATGTGAGCTTTGGGCCACAGGTGGTTATGCTTTTAAGAAACAGGATGCCGGGGGTGCTTGTGAATTCACAGCATCCCTTTAGTGAAACCTTGGGAGAGGCGCCATTCAAGCTCACTCGACATGTCGAATGCCTTGCAACGTTTTATAATTGTGTTTCAGTCCTCATAGATGGAAAGAGGCAGCTCTCCACAAGAGGCAAAATAAAAGGAAAGAGTGAGCACACACTTGGGGGAAATCACAGTTTTGTATTAAAAGTTCAGGGTAGCGAAGGAGAGGAAATGACATGCAAGCACGGCTATGTTTACAATTTTCATATATTACAAAGACTATTCCAAAACAGTGATGGAGAGGGAAACGTTGGACAGAAAATGAGGTGGGTAGATATGCATATATATGAAATTAGAGTACCCAGGAATTCTGGCACAGGGTGAACACGTGCGGTGAATTAAAACTGCAAATGCTGAGCGACGGCAACTCATTACAGCTGACACCTAACTGGAGTTAAAGGAGGTTATGTGTTGGGATACAGCGATAAAAATGGAAGCGTCCAATCTAGGCAACCAGAGGTCAGGAGTCTAGACCTTGCAAGAAATACAACTTATACTGATCGTAAACAATACTTCTAGAAAAATAAGAAAATCAAGGAGTTTCCTTGTAATACCATTATTTTTTTGAAAAGTTTATATGAAAAATCCTCTTTTGCTCATTTCCCCTGTTCCCTCCAGACTAACCTTAGATAAATAAGAGTTGAATGGCTCCTTTTAGGTTGCACTATCAGAGAATGGTATGAAGTTTTACACTGGAAAGGGACCTATAAGCTTAGACCCACAATGGAAAGGTGAGGAAACTGTAGAGACAGTGAGACCCATAGTCAAACAATTATTTTGTGGAAAGGCTGATGAACTAGAATCTACATTTCATTAAAATCTAAGAACTGTAAGGGACTTTAGAGATACTCTAGTGTAACACCACCACCACCCCAAAAACTGAGGAAATTGAGGTTTCCAGACATCTTGTGTTTTTCTCACAGTCACTTCTTTAAGAACAATACTAAAAAAAGTCTAAAGACAAAGAATCCTTTGAAATTAAATCTGAAGGATCCTACTATGAGAAGAAAGCTAGGTAGCCAAATGGGAGGCAGGCAAGTAGACCAAAAACGTCATTTTTCAAACTCCAAATTCTACACTCTTAGAGAAACTTACTTCAAGAATTTTTTTTCCTTTTTTATGACTTTAATAATCATCTATAAATATAAGCATTTCAACATTCAAGGAACAAAAATTAGTGTGGTATATGAAATTGTGAACGTGTTACATAGTGTTCAATTGTATATATTAAATTCAGTATGGTAGTAATAAGATTGCCCTTGTTCCAATCTGCTATATTTTTTTCTGTCTTCTCTGTGTCCAGATAATATTTTATTAATATTTTTCTCCTTCTTCCCTACTCTCCTTCCTTTTTTCCCCCCTCTAACTTGTCTGCCTTCATTTCCCCTGCTCTGGGCCAAATGCATACTAACCCTTGTAATAAGTAAGTATGGTTGAGCATAAAGAATGAACATGTTGTCCATATCTGAAAATGTCTGTTTAAATTCTGTACGATACATAGAGAATCAAGAATTACCTAGTGAAAAACAAACCGCAAAAACCAAATCAACAAAACAAAACCTCCCAGCAAAACAACAAAATAAAAGCATGATTTCTTCTTTTGCTTCCTGTGTTTAATAGAAAATTCTCTGTCATCTACTTCATGACTCACACAGCAAATCTAGAATTTTAGCTGTTTTGTTCATTGCTGTTTGCTCACATTCTTTGCTCCCTGGAAAACAGCGTACTCAAAAACCGAAAGTTCATTCTTTTTATTAGCCTGTATAAAACATAAATAAGATGGACACAATCATGAATTGAGAGTTTGAAGGGACCTTATGTAGAGGCCTTCTTTTCCAACCTTCTAATTCCACAGATGAATGAAGTGAAAATGATTTTGCCCAAGGTCAGACAACTATTCCCAGTAACAGGTATGACTTGAACTCAGGTCTTCCTGACTCTAGATCCAGCATTCTGTCTACTACATAATGCCACTGTGTGTGACCTTGCAGTCAGAAACAAAATGTCCTGTTTTTACTGCCAATCTATCCCAGGAAAATGAACACAGTTCATATTATTTTCCTCTTATTTCATAGAAGTTATTACTTGTGCTGGTTCAATGGTTATGTTCAATGCTTCCTTGAGGACATTTGTTGCTATACTGTTTTTTGGTCACTACTTCTCTCTGTTTCTTTTTGTTGAAAACTCTTTTATGAATTTGACTGTGTACAGATGATCCTTGTCTGGAAGAGTATTCACTTCTTTCTTTTCAAATTACACTCTCTCTGGATCCATAATCAGAAAAGTGAATCTATCACTCATGTTTGAGATGAAAAGGAAGGCTTTTTTGTTTTCCTACTGAGAAGAATCACCCATAGATATTTTACTAATCCATCATTACCAGGCAACCTGATATTCCAAGGTAAGTGGACACACAGGAGTGACATGCTAAAGATTCTGGCTTAGGTCCTTTTCATAGAGGTTTCTTTGGCAGTAATGGCAGCAATATAGATTGTGTTTAAAGCTATTCACAAAGATACTACTTGATAAGAGTGTTTTTTAATATGGGGTCCATGGGTTTTGAAATTTAAAAAAAAGATTTTTTCAATGAAAGTCTATTGTATTTATTTATTTTTAGACGGATTATTTTTTTAACATATAAATTATTTATTTTCAGTTCTTAACATTCACTTCCACAAGAATTTAAATTTAAAATTTCTCCCCATCTCTCCCCATCCCCCACCCCAGGATAACATGCACCCCACCCATTCCTTCCTCCAGTTTGTCCTCCCTTTTATTACCCCCCAAAATTTTGATAACTATTTTAAATGTCATCAATTTCCTTTGTACATTTATGTATTTTTATTTATTTAAAAACATTATTCTAGAGGGTCCACAGTCTCCTCCAGACTGCCTAACGGTTCCATGACACGCAAAAAGGTTAAGGACCTTAGCTATAATGGCTCTTCAGATACTGACATTAAATTCAGGTCAAGAGTTCTGAGTTTGAATCCTGTCATAGTTACTTCCTGTGTTACATTGGGCAATTCACTTCGTCACGCAAGACCTCTGATTGATCAATAAAATGGGACAAAATGGTTTTTGAACAGTGTATGTATCCTACAAGGTTCAACTGAGAGATCTGTACATCTTTAACTGTTAATAAATGCTTGTTAGAGAGAAAGGAGGGCAGAGTAAAAGGGATGATACATTTAGAATCAGGGAACATTAGCTTCTGATGTTGTGTAACTATGGTTCTTAGTTTCTCCATCTTAAAACAAAAATAATATTTGTAGTACCAACCTAAAATTGTTATTGGGAGAATCACAGGATTCTGTGGATGTCCAGCATTCTACAAACCTTGAAGCCCTATGGAAATATAAGCTGTTAGAATTTAGTCTCTGTATGGTCTCTATGACATCACTGGGTATAAGGTAGCATTTGATGAATGCCTGAATTAATGATGATGTTCATGTTTGATTTATTCATTCAACAAGCATTTATTAATCATCTATTATGTTCAATTATCCCTGCCCTTAAGAAGCTTACATCCTGTTGGGGATGTTGACAGTAACATAGAAAATTAAACACAAAATATATACAAGGTAATTTCCAGGGAGAGTACTCCCACCTGGTAGGAGTCAAGATAAGCATCCTCCAGGTGGAATTATCTGATCTACACTTTGATGGAGACTCTGTTGTAGGTCTCTTCTCTCTCTAGATCTCATCAACTCTCATTGTTTTAATTGTCATCTTTATGACTCTCATTTCTACTTGTCCAGCCCTAATCTCTTTCATGATCTCCAGTCTCACCCCTCCAAATGCCTCTTAGATATCTCAGACTGCATGTTCTATAGTTATCCTATGATATCCTAAGCTGAACTTGTCTGTGACCCTAAACCTTCCCTATCATTGTTAAATTTGTAAAATCTTTCATTTCACACTCTTCTTCCCTCAATTACTGTGAGAGTGTAGGTCCTTCTCATCACCTCATACCTGGTCTATTAAAATAACCTACTACTTGATCTGCTTGCCATAAGTCTCTCTCAACTTTAAACCATCTTTTCCTCCCATGTCAAATTCATATTCCAGAAGCACAGGTGTGTCCACATCACTCCCTTATTTAATAAACTCTAATGGCTGCTCCTCACTTAAGGCCCTCTAGCTTCTGAATCCTAACATTTTAACGGGTTGTCCTCCAGGCCTGGAACTCTTCCCTTCTCTCATCTTCCTCCTATCTATCCTGGATTCTTTCAAGTCTCAACTAAATCCAAACCTTTTGCAAGAAGCCTTTCCCACTTTTCTTCAGTTTTGGTGTCTTTTCTCCTAGGATTATTTCCAGTTTATCCTGCCTAGATCTTGATTATTAAGTGGTTGCTTGCCCCATTAGACATTTTTCCTCCATTAGGTTGTGAACTCCTTGAGAGAAGGGACTGTTTTATTTTATTTTATTTTATTTTGCTTTTCTTTGTTTCACCAACACAATGCTTGGCACATTGCAGGTGATTAATAAATTCTAACCTGACTGGTGGAAGCTAGGGATTCTCTTCAATAGAGGTAGCGTGTCTTGAGAGTACACGCTTCTCAAGGCACAGAGATAGAGGATAGAACATGTCCTTCATGGGAACAACAACCAGGCATTCATGAATACTACAGTATTCATACTACAGTACTACATACTACAATACTACCAAGAATCTGGAAGCATCAGTCAGTCGGTTCTTGTCCAGGAGTCTAACAAAGGCCATTTCTCATTTGATGGGCACAACAAGATCAGGTAAGAAGGTCCTTGCCAGAGGGCTTTACTCCCCAAATGCTGATAGCTGCTAGGGCTGGAAGTTTATCTCCAAGAGCTGGATGACCTTGGGAACAGAGAGATGCTAAAACTTGTTTTCTGTTCAGCCAAGCTAGATCCTGCCCCAAGAGAAATCTGTGACTATTACATTCCCTGAAATGGTTACAGTAAACTTTAGTCTCTTAACACCTGTATCACTTCAGGGAGAAGGCAGCTACAATTAAAGAATGCTGGGACCTGGGACAGGGGACTGGGGAAGGGGGAGAGAGGGACAGCACATGTCCAGCACTTAGACAAACCAGGAGAAAAGGATGTTTCCATATGTTTGATCCAAGTAGAGGAAAACACTTTTTGTAGAACTGTGGGCTTTGTAAGAAGGCATCAATACTTTTTTCTATCCACTTGCCTCTTCCCTTAATTCAGTGTCTCTGTTTTTTATTCACTGTTGGATGATCAGTGTCCAAAGCATTTGCCTTTGACAGAATTATTTAAATGTATTGAACTCTTAAGCAGCTAGCTTACAGAAACTACTCTAATCCCTTCTCCTGTACTCATAACCAAAGACACACAGCACAGTAGCGAAAGTCTGAAAAGATTTTGGAGAATTTTGTGTGATGGTGAACAAAGCAGAGCTAGCATTATGCTGTAAAAAATAATGCCTTTGCTGTCTCCTGGGCAAGGAGAAATAACTTTTCCACAACATAATAAATTTATTAGCCTTTCCGACCTCATCATTCCCACCTTAACTTAGATAGAGCATCAAAGACAAGAACATCTGTTTGACAGCAATATTTTCCAACGCCGCTTGCTATAACATGCGGTGACTCAGAGGCCTGAAAGCTACAGCACGAGCACCACCTGGTGGGCATGTTGTAAACTGTTTAATTTCATTTTAGAATTTAATAAAAGTAAAGAGAGGACCATGAGATGATATATTTAGACCTGGGTGGAACCCTGAAGGTTCCACATCTAGTCCAGTCTCCTCAATTTAAAGATAAGGAAAATAAAGGCCAATGAAGAGACGTGACTCCAGATCAAAAGGCAGGCCAGGATTCGATACCAGATCCTCTGGTTCCAAATCCGTGACTCTCTTTATGGCTTAGTAGTATTATCTTTCTTGCTTAGTAATGGTGTAGTAAGAATGCTTAACTTAAAAATGATATTTATATAGTGTTTTATAGTTCAAAAAGTACTTTATATTAGCTAAACAACCCAGCTTGGTAGGTTTCACAAGTCTGATTTATTTATTAATGAAGAAATTGAGGATCACAGATATACAGAGAATTTTTAGTGGGCCTTAGTAAACATCAGAAGTAGAATTTGAGCCCATGTTTGGCACTCTTTCCACGATACCATGCTGACTGTCCATCTATATGAATATTTCTCAAAAGCATTACCATAAACAAAAATTAAATCTCGGCTGCAGGTGGGTCCCCCTCACTAATGGTCTCCACCCAAAGCCTGGCTAACCATTGGCTGGGTATGTTGCAAAGTAAGTTTCTATTTACTTGTGTAGATTGGATTAGATAGACTTGGAGATCTGTTCAAACTCTCTGGTCATGAGATGTTTGCTACTGGTTGCTAATAGATTATATTTGGATATAAAGAGCATTGGAGAAAAGATTTTCACAGAGAACTTGTTTTCAGAACCAGGTCCTGTTAATCTGCCAAAACATATTAGTCATAGTTAATTGTCTCAGAGTTGGGACATTACTCAGAGTTCATCAGAGAAAAGCCACACAATGAATAGGCATATTTTCTACCCAACCAAAGATCATTCAGGCATCATGAGAAAACCATTAGTGAGGGGGAACTCACAAGTCAGTAAACATTGATTAAGCACCCATCATGTGCCACACACTGTGTCAAGGCTGGGGATATGCAAAAGGGTAAAAGACATACCCTGACCTTAAGGAGTTCATAGTCTAAAGCTGGATAAAGCAGGTCTGTGACTGCCAAGAAAAATGACCCAAGGTTGTAGACAAGGCTATTTTAAAAAGAGAATCTGCCCCAAAGGGATATAGGAATTTTAGCCTAACATTTGGGAAAATCAAAGTCTGAAGAGCACAGATAAGTGAATTTAGCCCGTAGTTACCTAAGCAATAAAAATGCTTCAGGAATGATTTTTTTAACAAAAGGATTAAAAATCTAGGTCTAGAGGAGACTTGATAGGCTATTTAGTCCAATTTTGTTTTTACTTTACAACTCATTTTACTTATGAAGAAGCTAGGGAAAAAGGATTTAATACAGTGTGGTCCAGTGGACTGAACACTAGACAGGGTCAGGGGTACTTGCTTTCCATCCCTGTCTCAGACACATATCATTTAATCTCTCAAGATTTGTTTCCTCATTTATGAAATAAAGGAGTTAAACCAATTACATGTAAGATCTCTTCCACTATAATTGTATGATCCTAAAAGTAGTTGAAGAATAAGGAAGAGAAGGAAAAAGCAAAACATAGAGAATCTTTAGGACCATTTCTGAAGTGTTAATTAGGATCTCCTTCAAAGTTAGTATCTTTTTATCTTGTTGGAAATATTGTCAAGACGATTCTTTGTCAATTAAAGGTTATACAAACTATCCTCTGAGATCCCTTTAAAGTTATGGATAGTCTGTCATTCTGTGATTTGATGACTGTCATTTGATTGATTTAGCTTCACTTTGTGAGTGGGTCCAGATAGCACAGCTAAAACGACAAATCAGATTGAGTCTTTAATGGTTCATATTCTAGCTATTATGTAATCATCAAACATTATTCCAGGTGGAAGAAAAGAAAAACTCAACAATGTTGCATTTGGTTGTGTTGTATAAACATACTTGCATGAAATACAGTTATCCCTTCCACATTATGGGGGTTACAGGCAAAGAACCCCTGCAATATGGAAAATCTGTGTAAAATTTTTTTGCACTCCCTCATACCAGAAAGTCTTCTGGCTTAACAAATTTCCTTCTCCTTTATCTTGATATCATACAATGCGATGCATGTATTTCATGCATTTCTGAGTTTCTTAACTTTTCTGTGCTGTCTGTTGGCCTTCACGTGTTGTCTGCAGCTTTCAGAAAACTCCCTCCAAAATTTCTATTTAATTTTTTATGCTGACCTGCAATATATCAAAATTGCAATGGGGAAAGTTGTAATGTAGAATAGATAACTGTAGATTCGCAAAATCTGGGCACCAGATGGCACCTTAGAGATCATCTTCCATGAAGTTTACTAAACTGATTAAACATTACTCATTCCCAACTGTGGTTACTTACTTTTTCATATGCCTGAGGTTCTAACTCCTGCCTGTGTGCTTTAGCACAGGATTGTCATGAATGATCTCCTTCTTTACTTCTGCCTCTTAAAATTCCTGACTCCTTCAATTTTCATGAATCCCTTTCTAATCTACTCAGTTACTGGAACTTCATCTACCCCCAAAATTACAATGTATTTACATTTTTTTAAAAATCTGTCTACGTGGCAATTCTCTCCAGGAGAATGTTGGCTTCTTGATTGGAAGGAACTATTTTTGTTCTGATCTTTCGATGTTCTCTTTAGAAGTACTAGCTGAAATGAACTGAATCTACTACAATTATCCCATTTTACAGAAGAAGAAACAGAGGTCTGGAGAGAATAAATGATTGCACAACCATCATTAAAACAGAAAGATTAACATGGGAAATATTTTGTCTTAATAAAATCAGATAAATCAACATCAATGGGTTTAGTTAGCAATCTGACAACTCTGATGGAGTCAAATTCTGAATTTGGAGTCCAGAAAATCTGACTTTGCATCCTGCTTCAGATACTAGCTATAGAGACTAGATGAATTACACTCTGTCTCAGCCTAGATCTCCTCATTGCTTAATAAGGGTAAATGCTTAATAGCATTTACCTCGCAGGGTTATTGTGGGTATTAAATAAGATAACATATGTAAAATGAAGTACAAACCTTAAATTTCCATATAGTTACTACTACTACTACTACTACCACTACTACCACTACTACTATTACTACTACTACTATCATTGTCACAATCACTGTCTTTGCTATGGATGTCTACATAACATTCTTCTTTGGTCCTTTATATAATTTATGGATTTTAAAACAATCAGTTCCAAAGTCAGAAATTTTCCCATTATACCAAGCTACTTCCATTTTCAATGATTTTCCTACTACTACTATAGAGCTTCTCACAAGTTTTGTAAACTCTGGCACTGATATTCACTCCTACTCAATATTTTTTTCAACCATGATCTTAGAACCATTTACTGCAGAAAGTTGCATTATCTAGTTAATTACAAGAATCAAACCAAAAGAACATTGAAATTAAAATCCTAGTGTTTGATGAAAAAGTTTTCACCATTCTTCAAGGAAATAACACTTTTGAATAAAATACCCTTTTCTACCATAAAATGGTAACTGTCAGTAGGAAAAAGAAATGGAGTAGCAAGATCATTTTATTCAGAAAATTTCATTTAAGAAAATGTCTTTTCTATTAGAGGAAAGCATTTTATATGTCTTTTCCCCCCTGGTCCATCTCAAAAGAGAAAAAAAATCCATTTTTACAATTGTTTTTGTAGTAACGTGAGTTCTTCAGGCCAGAGGTCTTGTGCACTGAATTGTAGCCCAGCATGAAATTTTACAACTGAATTATGAACCCCTGCCAATAAAAGTTTACAACAGAAGGACCTAGGTTTTCTAGTTGGAGAAAGAGAAATACATGCTGTAGGAGATGCCTTTTTTCCAGAGTACTGGTATTAAGCACCATATAAATGGAAAAAGAGATTGAGAACAAAAATGAATAGAAAATGTTTGAGAAATTGCTTTTAAAAACTCTCAACTTTCCTTTCTGAAAAGTGTATTTCACAAAAAAAGGTAAAAAAGTCTGATGGCAATTTTTATTTATTTTACCTATTTATATTGCCTAATTAAATGAGAGAACAATTTTAAAAAGCCCTCAGTGCCTAGTACAATGCCTTGTATATAGTAAATGCTGAAGAAATGCATCTTTAATTAGATTGACTTTCAATTATCCATGTTAAAGCAAGGGTTGATAATTCTGAAATCTACTTAACCATCTCTAACCTCTGTGCTCACCCTCAGTCTTGCATCTCCAACCACCTCTTTAGACATCTCAAATTGGATGTCATGTAGACATTCAACATGTCTACAACTGAGCTCATTATCTATCCTCCCAAAGCCACCTCTTTCCAAATTTCTCTTATTGTTGATGTTAACCACCATCCTTCCAGGTGCCCAGACTCTCAACCGAGGCAGCATCCTCCTCTGCTCACTCTCCTTTACCTCTCATATCCAATTGGTTGCCAAGGTCAGTCAATTTTATCTTTTTAACATCTTTCCTCCTTCTCCCTTTTAATATTGCCACAACTCTGGTGCAAATTCTTATCTCCTCATGCATTGTGTGTTGAGATCGTCCGCTGGGGTTGGCATTCCTGTCACAGGTCTCTTTCCTCTCCAGTTCATCCTCTACTCCATTATCAAAGTCATTTTTCAAAATGGCAGGACTGTGCCAACCCTCTTCTTTGAACAAGATGCTCCATCTCACAATTTCTAGCATTTTCAATAGCTACCCTTAATTTGTGAAATTGCTTCCCTCTGAATCTCTACCTCCTAGCTTTCCCAGCTTCCTTCAAGTCCCAAATAAAATTCCTTCTTTTTCAGGAAAGCTTTCCCTATCCTTTCTAATTCTACTTCCTTCATTCTTTTGACTTTTCCCCTATTTATTTTGTGTGTTGCTTGTTTGTACATAGTTGTCTGCACATTGTCTCCCTCGTGAATGAGATTGTAAATTCCCTGAGGACAACCATCATTTTTTGCTTTTCTTTGTATCCTCAGCGATAAACATAGTTCTTGCCACATAGTAATCATTTAATAAATATTTACTGAACCTGAGACAGATTAGGTCCACCCTTCATCTCATGACTACATGGTCATGAATATTATTCCCCCTAACCAAAGGGACAAGACTATATAGTATAGTGGAAATTAATTCTTAATTCTAGTGTTATTTCTCTCTTAATCATTTCCTATTCATTCTGTCTATAACTTGTTTTGCATATAATTCTTTGCTTAATATCTCCATCATTCAAGTGTGAGCTCTTTGAGGACAGAAACTGTCTTGTGCCTCTTTTTGAATCCCTAGCATTTAGCATAGTGCCTGGCACATGGTAGGTTGCTCGATAAATGTTTATTGATTGGCTGACTAACTGCAAATGAGTAATGGATTTTGAGCCAGGGGCCCTGGACTCTCTAGTCCTTTTTCCACTAATTAATACCCAGATGACCTCTGATGAGTCATGTAAACTCTCTGGCCTCAGTTTTCACATCTATAAAATGAGAGGATTTGAATTAGGTGATCTCTAGATATTATTTTTCTTCAAAATCTATGGAAGTATAAGCATTCAATCTCTTGAATGAGTATGTGTATCACATTAGATGAAAAGATCAAGAAATCATGGAAGAGGAGGACATTTAACATTCTAAGATTTGATTGGCGATAGTCTTTTATAGAAGAAAATCAAATACCTGCTTAGTGATTATCCCTGAGGTACATTTCCTGACAAAATGAGGAATGTGATTTTAAGGAATGAAAAAAACACTCCTGAAGATATTCAAAATAGAATTTCAATGACCTGGATTTATGAGCAAATCGAATGAACTAGGAAAGCTGGGTATCCCCATATATGCAATGAAAGTTGGTGGGAAGTGTGACTACTGATAATTTTCAGGTTGGTTGGAAAATTCAGATTACTTAGCGTCATGGGTGGAAAAGAATGATGCTAGAAAAAATGATACAAAACAGAATACGGACTGCATGACTAGAGGCAAAAGTGGAAATAGACTAGTTGGGATCTTTGTTTTTGGTACCACCACTGAATTGACACTGGGAGCTTAGGGGAGTCATCTAACTGCCCTTTGTCTCAAATTCCACAAGGACACCGTAGGAGTAGTGACCCCAGTGGAATAGAAAAATGAGGTTTTGAAACTAGAAGGGAATTTACAGAAAAGGGAAACATGGCGTAATGAAAAATGTACTGAATTTGGGATTAGATGAGCTGTGTTAAAACCCTTATCCTTCTATTTACTGTGTAGCTTTGGGCAAGTCATTCAGCTTTTCTAGACTTCAGTTTCTTCTGTAAAATGGAGCAGGGGAAAGGTAGATAAGATGAGTTTTTAACATCCCTACAGGACATCTCTCATTGTAAATATAGTACTCTTTTCCATTATAACCTACTTCTTCTCCAGGGATCATAAGTTACTCAAGAGGACTAAATGAAATATAAAGCCCTGTGTATCCCTCATACTCAGCAAAATATGACAAAGGATATGGAAAGACCATTGTTGGTGAACCTGGGAATTAATGTAATAATTCTGAAAAGCCATTTAGAATCTATCAAATAAAGTCCATACATGTCTATATCCTTGGATACAGAGATTCCATAGTTAGGCTCATATCCCAAAGAGATCGCTTAAATAAAAAATTCCATACGCATTAAAATATTTAAAGTAGCACTCTTGTGGTAGTAAAGGCCAGGAAACAAAAGAAATGCCTATCAATTGAGGAATGACCAAACAAATTGTGGTACATGAAGGTAATACTATAAGAAATGAGAATATGAATATGGAGAACGCTAGGAAAATTCATATGAAAAGGGGAAAAGTGAAGTCGGCAGAGTCAGGAAAACAATATACATGGGTAGAATGCTGTAACTAGAAAGAGTAACTACCGTAAAACAATTAAAAGTGAATTAATACAGAATTACAAAAAACAAACACCAAAACAGAGATATGAGAAGACACCTTCCCCCCACTGCTCTGTACAGGGGAGGAGAGGTTCTTTGAGTGTGGAACACTGGATACATAGTTAGATTTTTTAAAAATGTATCAATCGGTTTTGTTAAATATTTTCTCTTGTAAAAATTTTTCTCCTTTCTTTGTTTTCTCCTAAATTCTTTATTACAAAGGATAGATCTTTGGAAAGAGGAAAAAGAGGAATGCAGGTGCAATCCAGATGATTTAAAAATGAGATATCAATAAAAATCTATTTTAAAAATAAAGCACTTTGCAAATAGGCGAGCATGTGGGAGATTCTGCACTATCATCTCCCTGTAGGAAGGATCCACCATTTCTAATCATCAAAAGGATGGCCATTTCTAGAGTGATTCATTCTGTTGATAGAATGGGAGTAATTACCAACCGCTGTGTGCAACACTTTTTTTTCCTACAGCCTTGTGTGGAAGATAAATACAAGTCAAATGACTGACTAGGTATCTATCTGCCTAGGTTTTAGGAAAGAGACACAAGTAGGAATAGTACCCTTCTCTAGGGATTAATTATTATTGTGCCCAAATCCAGAACTAGCATGGAACAAATGAGGTTTGTCCCAGGGCACTGACAAAGGGGAGGGAGGGGAACAACTCCTTCCCCATTAGAAGGCATTTCCTTTCTAATAGAACTGACACCCTTACAGTTCCCCATGTGGTCATTTTGCCATCTATTTCCTAAGACCTGCCTTCTCTCTACATTTCCATGTAGGCAAGAACCAGACTTTTTGGGAAACAGAGAGTCCTCTCCCTTTGTATTACATATAAAATACTCCCAGGTACTTTACACCATCTAGAGTTATTTTAAATGGGATATTTTTTAAACTATCTTTTCTTGCAGAGTTTTGTTTGTGACATGCTTACAGAACTTTCTATAACAGATGGACCATCCTCTCCATCAATGGAGTGTAAAGATCCCTTCAAGTTTTGTCCCAGGCCATTTTTGGTGACATCTAGCGTAACTTCCTTCTTTCACATAAGTATGTTTCTTACAGGTTTAGCCCTGGAATAAATGGCATGGAAATAATTCTTGAATATCTTTGTTTTACCTTCCCAAAGGTCAGTTCTTTCTGAAATATTTGCACAGGGTATGAATGAAACTTGGCAGGCCCAGAGGAGCTTGGTCTCTGAAAAGGCTACTTTAATTGTGAGTTATCTTCATCATCAGGTAAAGGTAGGTGTTAAGAAGTTTAGAACTGTTGAAGGACATGGTTCATGTGGCAGGCAGGGTGTGTGTGTGTATGTGTGTGTGTGTGTGTGTGTGTGTGTGTGTGTGTGTGTGTGTGTGTGTGTGAGTGGGGAGGGGGAGGGGGAGAGGAAGAGGGGAAGAGGGAAGGAGAGGGAGAGAAAAGGAGGGAGAATGGGATAGGAAGAGGGAGAGGGAGAAAGAAATTTAACTTGGAGTCAGAAAACCATAGTTAGAAATGAATCCTGGAGCTCACCTGAGTATGTCACATAACATCTCTAAGTTTCAGTTAAATATATATAAAATCAACTGGGACAATACAGTCATTAAAGTCCCTTTTAGCTCCAGACTTTATCTAGTGTCATATCTCCCTCAATGTGGATCTAAATACTTAGATCTTCATCAAAAATAAATTGAACCATATAAAGTCCTTTAGAATTAAGATAATAGATCTTGAACTACTCAAAAACAAGATGGACTTATTGAAGCCTCAATTTATTCCTGTAGGGCTTAACTAGGCCTGGTACAACTTGTGAGAGCTAAGCTATGGGGGTAAGAGGGCAAAGGGAAAAGAAAGTCCAAGGCACAGTTAATTATGACATTTACTCTACAGAATTCAATGTCACTATTCAATAAATTCCTGTGGCTTCCTATTAACCTCCACTTTATTCAGATGTTTCCATTGTGACCAAATCTCTGTGACTCCATTAAGGATTTTCTTGGTAAACATACTGGAGTGGTTTGCCATTTCCTTCTCCAGCTTATTTTACAGATGAGGAAACTGAGGCAACCAGGGTAAAGTGACTTGCCTAGGGTCATACACAGATAGTGCCAAATTTGAACTCAGGAAGATAAGTCTTCCTGGCTCCAAACCCAACACTCCATCCACTTCTAGCACCCTATCCACTATGCCACCTAGCTGCCCTATTACCTCCACAATAAAATATTAAAATCCTCTGTTTGGCATATAAAACCTTTCATAACCTAGCCCTTTCCTATTTTTCCAGTCTTCTTATATCATTTTTTCTTCTACCTGCTATATTCAGCAATCCAGTTATACTGGCTTCTTCACTGACCCTTGCACAGGATACTCCATCTCCCATTTCCGGGCACTGGCCGTCTGGAATGTCTAAAACTCTCTCCCTCCTTGTCATTGACTCCTGCCCGTCCTGGATAATTTGAAGTTTCAGCTAAAATTCTTCCTATCTCAAGGCTTTTTCTTAGTTTTCCTTAATTTTAGTGTTGCCCCTGTGTTCATCACCTATAATTTGCTCTGTCTCTCTCTGGCTGACTGGCTGTCCATCTGTTTGTCTGTCTGTCTGTCTCTCTGTCTACCTATCTATCCTGATATCCTTGAAGGCAGAAAGTCTTTGTTTCAGTTTGTTTATTCATTTTCCTTTATCTCCCCAGCACTTAGCACAGTTCCTGAAATATATAGGAACTTAATACATGCTTTCTAATAATTTATTTTTAATTAATTAATTTTTAGTTTTCAATATTCACTTCCGTAAACTTTTGAGTTTTAAACTTTCTCCACCTCCATCCTCCCTAAGACAGTGTACATCTGATATAGGCTCTACATACACATTCTTTATTACACATGTTTTTATATTAGTCACATTGTAAAAAAGAATTAGTATGAATGGGAGGAGCCAGGAGAACGAAGAAAAAAAATGAAACAGCAAAAGAAAAGGAGAACAAACAGTATGTTTCAATCTTTAATTAGTGCTTCTTGATTTGACTTTATTCAATGCTGTCAGAGTGCTTTAATTTCTGGTCTCTGATATCTTCCATCCCTCTGAATCAATGCAGGAATGATATTTGATACTTCGATGGCACTTTCAAGTTTTCAAAGCACTACATGCATTCTCTAGTTTGAGACTTATGACAACATTGCAAATACGGCAAACATCCTTACCTCTATTTTACAGAAGAAACTAAGTCTTAAGGAGGTTAAGCAATTTACCCATAGTCAAATGCCTAGCAAGTATCAGAGATAAGATCCGAACCCAGGACTATGCCACCTTCAAGTTCAACAGTCCATCCATTACATACCACTTATGTTTCACCTGTTTCACTGTCTATGTAGACTCCACCTAATGATGGAATCTATTCCTGCTGGACAATATTTTGCCTTTGTTGCTTTCATCAATTCCTTAAATTTATTCTTGGAAATGGTCTCAAAAGCAAAGAGTGTAGAAGTTGCCCATGCTACAAATATATACACTTTAAGAAGAAAACATTTAAAAGCTAAATGCTTTTTACTAATTCACCCTCTGCACAATTTATAAATATCCTTCATGAACTCTAATACACCAGACAACTGGCAATGCCTTAGGTAATGAAAATATAGTAGTACTCCCCTTTAGTTACCCAGCAAATGTTCCATGGAGATTGGGCTCTGCAACACAGACTCTAACAGTTGGGACAACAGAAAGTTTGTGAAAGCTGGCTGCCTAGAGATAGATGTTAAGAATGTATAATTTGAATAATAATACACAGCCAGGATCTCTGTGGCAATCCAGGAACAAAGGGAGGCTAGATAGGGCTTAGTTCATTTATACTTCAGGCTCTTTGGTTCTCTCCCATCGTACTCCCATTAAGGATTGCACAAAATACTCATGTACACATAGACAAATGCAGCTTCCCCCAACATGTCCTATCATCAATAGATATATTAAATGTAAAAAAAGCAAAGAATGAGTGGACTTGCAGTAGGACATGAATAGATAAAATCATGGCATTTTTAGAGTTGGATAGAATCTTAGAGAAAAATTAATGAATGAGAGCATTTGTCTAACATTTAGTATATGCTGAGTCTACAAACAAATAGAAAAGCAATATAGTCCCTATCTCAAGAAGTTCATATTCTAATAGGGGGAGACAACATATGGAGAAGGTTCCATCTGCAAATGTTGCAGAGCAATAATGGTAAGTATTTATATAGTTCTTTAAAGTTTGCTGAGTGTTCCTTAAGTACATATTATGGGAAGGCACTGTCCTAAGTGATTTCAAAATATCTTACTTTATTCTCAAGATAACCCCAGAAGGAATGTACTATTATTGCCATGATTTAACAGATAAGGAAACTGAGGCAGAGGGAGATGAAGTGAATTCCTAAAAGTGACACAGCTATGAAGTATTTGAGGCCACATTTAAACTCAGGTTTTGCAGATTGCATGTTCAGTGCCCTGTCTATTGCACCATCTACCTGCCATACGGAGGCAAGTCCTGTGATAGATTCAAACCCAAGCTTCTTATAAATAGTTTCAAATCCTAGCTGATTTGAATCTTGGTTATGAAACTTCTTAGATATGCCATCATGGGCAACCCATTCTCTCTGAGACTCAGTTTCCTCATATGTAAAATGGAAATAATGCTAATTGTACTACCTATCTCATGGTAGTTATGAGTTATGATTACATAATAGTATTTTGCACTATTATCTAGCTTAATATCATCCTTTTAGAGATATTAATCAATTAATCAATATTTATCAAGTGCCTATTTTGTGCCAGGAATTATCCTAAGTACTGGAGACACAAAAAAGGCAAAAAGCAGTTGCTTTTCTCAAAAAGCTTACAATTTAATGTGGGATTCAACATGCAAACAAACATACAAAACAAGTTATATACAAGATAAATAGGGAATGATGAACAAAGGGAAGGATCTAAAATTGAGAGGTTAGGGAAGACTTCCAGACATAACTAGCCTGCTGTCACACAAGCAAGTGGTTGCAGAATCAAGGCTCAAACCTGAGTCTCCTATTTTTCAGTGTTACATCCTTTTTTTTAAGCATATTTAACCAAATAAAAAAGAGCAACACAGAGAAATGGGCAAAGGACTTAGTATTGTGGGTTGAATCAAAAGACAGAAGCAAATGTACCAAAAAGGCAATGAGTACATTAACATTGTAGCATCTATATTTTCTTCCTGTCATTGATCAATCCTTTTCTATCTCCTTCCCTGGCACATTGAACCCTAAGAGTCTCTCCTCTTCTCTTGACATTCTTCTTTGGCAATGGTTCCATTTGCATGTGTGGGGCAGCTAGGTGATGCAGTGGATAGAGCACCAGTGCAGGAGTCAGGAGGACCTGAGTTCAAATCTCACTTCAGTCACTTGACACTCACTAGCTGCATGACCTTGGGCAAGTCACTTAACCCCAATTGCCTCATCCTGTGTCATCTCCAGTCATCCTGATGAATATCTGGTCACTGAATTCAGATGGCTCTGGAGGAGAAGGGAGGCTGGTCACCTGCACAGCCCTCCCTCACTCAAAACAAAGTCCAGGACAAGTCATGTCATCATTTCTCTGATGTCATGGTCTTCCTTGAAAGTGAAGGAGGAACACAAACAGATGTATATAATGTTCAGATAGATGGCTCTGTCTCTTGATCTGTGATGTATGTATTGCTTATAGTTAGACAGTTAGAAGTCCTGTCTGTTGGTTTTTATGCTATTTTCTCTGTTTGTAATTTCTGCTTGTAGTTTCTGTTTGTATTTTCTCTGAAGTTCAGGGTGCTGACTTTTCCCCTGAATTAGGTAAATGATATATATGTTTAATTAAAGTGATTGTTGACCTCTTTGAAGTTGCTTTTCTTTAAGAAAAACAGATTCAAGAACCTGTGCTAGCAGGTCATCCTAGATGTGTCAGGGTTCTTGCTGTTACACATGCACACACACACAAATATGCATTTAAAGTTAGTTGTATTGTATTAGAGAAATCGTAATTGTGTAAATCACCATATCTCTGGAAATTCTTAAATCAGCCTCTCCCCAATACTATAAATGGTACCACCTTAGTCATCCTGGCTTGAAACCTTAGAATAACTGTTGAATCTACTCCTGTAGTACCATTTTCAGTTCTGAGTGCAGGTTGAAAAGTCTTACACCAAAGCTCAACTGTGATGATAAATTGGCACTAAATTCCAATGCTAAGAAGGACCCAGTCACTATCTGGGAACCAGCAAATTCTGAAGAGGATCACCAGGTTGGTCCAAGCAGCACTGAAGACCCTACCAAGTCATTCAAGCGATATGATCTCAATAAGTACAGGGAATTTCAAATAGACTCCCAAGAAAGTCAGCTATCCTTAAAGTATCACAGAAATATTAACCAACTTGAATGTTGTTAGAAGTAGACAACTTGACAGTGGAAGCACTAGAGACTATGCTGTATAAGAATCAATTTAAAAAAGGAAAAAGGAATGAAACTATGGATAACAACGTGGAACTATATGAACCTGGGCATTCCTTTTGATATAGCAATATCATAATTAAGCATGTGCAGGGGAGTGATGGAGTCAGCTCCTGCAGGATTTAGTGAGTCCATTCTCATATTTACACCTTAGAAATTGGCAAATGCTACAAATTGGGACTTGATTATTGATTTGGTGATCAACTAGACTTAAGAAAGTGATGCATTAAATGTTAATAATACAACCAAACATTAAAAGTTTGATAAACATACATTTGTGGGGAGAATCAGTTGGCATTTACAAACATACCCCTGAATACACTACCAAAATATATTTTAAGAGAGAAAAAGAATTGATACGCAAAAACACATGTACAGCAGAAATTTTTGTTGTAGAAATTTTGTTGCAGAAAACCAGAAACAAAGGAGAAACTTATCAATTGGGGAAACAATGAACAAATTTTGGCATATAACTTTAAAGGAACATTACTGCACTATATCATCTATACATGGAACTCAGAGTTATAGCAAATGGAGAAATTTTGAATGCAATTATAGCAAATGGAGAAATTTTGAATGCTATGGATAAGTTGACTTACACTGGTAGTGTATTTTCCAGGGATGTACATATAGATAATGAGGTTGATGCAGGCATTGTCAGAGCTAGCTCACTGTTTGGAAGACTCCAAAGGAAAGTGTGAGAGAGAAGAGGTATTAGGCTGACTATCAAACTGAAAGTCTACAGAACCATTGTGTTGACCTCCTGGTTATATACCTATAAAACCTGGATAGTCTACCAGTACCATGTCAGGAAATTGAATCACTTCCATTTGAATTGTCTCAGGAAGTTTCTAACGATCACATGACAACATAAGATACCTTTCTCAAGCTAAATTGCCAAACATTCAAACTCAGCTGCAGAGAGAATAAATCTGATGGGCTGGCTACATTATTTGAATGTCAAATGTATGTTTACCTAAAAGAACACGTTATGAAGATCTCACACAAGGCAGGCACTCACGTGGGGGTCAAAAGACATGATACAAGGTCACTCTCAAGCTCTCTTTGAAGAACTTTGGAATCAGTTGTGTGACACAGGTGACACTGGTTGTCCAGTGTAGAGCACCACTTCAAAAAAGGCACTGTGCTTTTTGAGCAAAGTAGAATTTCAGTAGCTCAAAAGAAAGAGATGTGCAAATTTAGAGCCATCACTCCAAATGTTCATATGGACTATTTGTGCCTGACCTATGATAGAACCTTCTGGGCTTGTATTGGTATAATAGCCACATTTGGGCACATTGTATCTTGACTCCAACATAGTGATGACATTTTGGTTCTCTGAGAATGATGACAACAACTAAACAACATCCTATGCACTTTTCCCCTTGCCCTGACTCATGATTCAACTCATGTAGGAAATTATTGCAATACAGATTAAGAACTGTTCTGCAATGTTTAGTCTTAGAGAGTTGCCTGAAACTGAGACATTAGGTGGCTTGTGTGTATATCACATATGAACCCAGGTCTTCTGGACTCTGAGTCTGTCTCCTGTTTCACTGCCTTATACCCTGTACTCTTCCACCAGAAAGCTTTTCCTAAAGCACACTTTCAATCATATCACTGTCCAACATCCTCAATGAATATAAAATAAAATCTAGGCTCTTTAGCTTGGCATTCCAAGCCATTAATATGCTCCCAACTTGCTTAGCCATACTAATTCTTTATGAGTGGCATAGTCACAGGATATTCTGGAAAAGAATTTGGAATTATGTCCCCAAAGTAACTTAAATGCCCATATCCTTTGACCCAGAGATTCCACTGCTAGACCTATATTCCAACAAGATGAGTGACAAGATGAGTCCATAAACACCAAAATAGTTATAACAAGAATTTTTGCAATAGTAAAATAAAAATACTAGAAGTGGTATAGATGATCATTGAAATACCTAAAGACATTATGGAATATAAATAAAATGAAATTTACATATAGGATATGAAAACTACAATGAAGCATGGGGAGACATGAATTGGTGAAAGGTAAAGTCAAAAACCTTTCTTTAGGAAAGTAACTATAGAAAGACAACAATATTGATGAAAAGAGTAGCCGTACCAAAAAATAATTGAAACTGAATGCTGCCAAATAATAAGGACAAAAGAAAGTGGTGTGTGAATCTCCCTCCCCTGAATTTCTTTGCGTATAGTTGGGGAGGATGGTATGAACATAGACCATTGAATATAATGTCATTTTTTTTAATGTGTTAGTTATTTTTGCCAAATTTAATTGTTCCCTTCTGTTTTAAAGAATATTATTGTTATATGGGAGGAGAGGGGGAAGACTTTTGGAAATATAAGTGATGAAAAAACAGAATAAATCAATTTTATAAAATATTCCCTCAACCTAGTCAGATTTATTTCCAAATGCTTCCCTACTTTTATACCAATCTCCAGTCAAGCTGGACTGACTCCTATTCCCCAAACTTTTCCCATGCATTTTCTACCCCTGAACTTTTGCTTATTTATGCTTTTACACACACACACACACACACACACACACACACACACACACACCCACTCTGAAACATTACCCATCAAACCTACACTTACAGACCTCCAAGGATCTATACCCCCTCAAGGCAATCTTTTTCTTTGTTATGAAGTTTTGCCTCCCTGTAGCTTCCAAACACTTTCCCATTTCTTCCCTCTGGATCTAAGAACAAGTTTAATCCATCTTCCATATGACAACCCTTCAAATATCTGAAGACAGCTGTCATACCTCAAACCCCAAATCTTCTTCAGGCTAAACAGCTCCAGTTCCTTTAAGTAATTTTAATAAAGCTTGGTAAATTTTTTGCCTTATGATACTGGTAATATACATATTCTTTCTCCCAATATATGGCACCTAGGATGGGACATTCTGCTTCTCCTTCTCCTCCTTCCCCTGACCACATTACTATGCAGTCTGGACAGAGCATAATGCAATGTGATCATAACTGTCCTCATTCTGGATATAATATTTCTACTAATATAGCCAAGCACCATATGAGCTTGGGGTGCTATATAACCCATAATATTAAAACCCTTGAGTCTTTTTTTATAGGGTTTGTTATTACACTACATTTGTGTAACTGTTTTTCTTAAGAGGAGTACAAGCTTTTACATTTATCTCTCCATCTTTTTATCTTGTTAGCTTTAGCGTATTAGACTATCTTGTAAAGATCTTTAGAGTTCCCAGTCGTCTTATCCCTCCTACTTTCATCTCATCTGAAAATTGTGATAATTATGCCATCTATTCATTTATCCAAATCATTGGTAAAAATATTGAAACGGGAGTAAGGACACCAAATTTTTGAATGCCTGTCTGACTTTCAAGTCTTTCTTTAATCTGGCCCTATCTTTCTATACCCAACATGAATTAGTGAATGAATACGAATATGGCCAGTCCTCTATACTTACATGTGTGGTTCATAAGTACTTGCTGAATTTAATCAAATTAATCTGGTTACTCATGCTAATTTTCTCCCTTGAAATGTTCCTGTTATTCCTTTCCACATTCTATCCATTCCTCAATGTCCTACTCCAGCTTCATCTCCTCTATCCACATTTAGTTTTCCCTTGATCCAATGGACTTAGTTACATGCTCAGTTTACTACTCTGCTGTTTTCACTATTTCAGATATGCATCTATATGTACAGCTTCAGTGCCAAACATAGAGAAGATAATTAAAAATATTTAATTGAATTAGCTTGCTTCATAATCTTCCACAGAGAGACAGTTGGGAAGGACCCTGGAGACCATCAAATGCAAGCCTTTTATTTTTCAGCTGAGGAAATTTAGGATCTGACAGCTTGTTTCTTACTGGTGACAGAGTGAGGAGGCATCTTAAGTGGTACCTAAAACCAGATCTTCCCCATTCCAAATCTAATGTTCTCCCCACTACACCACACTGATTGTTATTACAACAAGGGATTTTTTAATTTTTTTTGGTCTCATGGACTCCTTTGACAGATTAACAAAATTTATGAACACAGAACAAAGGACTTATATGCATAAATAACAACATATGGAATTATGAAGAGAAGTGATTATATTGAAATACAAATCACACAATATTAAAATGAAGACAAAATCATGTTCACAAATCTGAGATTAGGATGCTCTATAACAGCTAATAAAATAAACCCCTCCAGGAACCATGCTTTACTACTACTACTACTACTACTACCACTACTACTACTACTACCACTACTACTACTACTACTACTACTACTACTACTACTACTACTACTACTACTACTACCACTACTACTACTACTACTACCACTACTACTTCTACTGCTGCTTCTGCTTCTCCTCCTCCTCCTTCCCCTGATCCCATCTAAGTGTTAGGTATACAGTGGGTACTCAATTTCTCTATTATGCAAATTTGAATTTTTATTTATTGCATTTGTTTAAATTGAGGTGTTCCTGATTCCCTATCATAGCACCAGCTCTTAAGTACTGTCTGAGGCTTAGTACTTTTCTTTCACCAGAGGAATGCTGGTGGTACTATCCTGGTTTGGTTGAATCTAAGGAAGCCTGTGGAGCTCAAACTGCTATCACTAATATGCCTGACAAATTGTGAATTTTATCTTAAAAACATTAGAAATAATATTGTGTTTGAGACTGAAAAAATGAAATTATCTGCTGTGTGAGGAAATGTCATCCTTGATGAGTTGCCAGAGGAGTTTCATTAGCTAACAAATCAATTCTGATTTGAAGAGAAAGTCACTGACTTGTCTTCCTTCTCAAGGATTATTTATTCCTTTCCCTTGGAAGCTGGTTGCATTAAAAGTCTCTGGCACATTTATTTCTTTCAAACCTTTTGCCTCCTGGTGGATTGCTGTTCCCACATGCCTGGTGAGAAAGCTTTCGGATTTGGCTTTCTTCATTTTCTGTTTTTAGGTTGTATAGTTCCCCACAGAGTTTTACACTTTACACATACTTTCTAATTTCCACTTTTATTTTTACAAATTATTCCCTAGAACTTTCTCTCCCTGCCCCGACCTGGTTCCCTCTTCTGCTATTTATTAAAAATTGACTCTTTCCCCCAAAAGAAGAATGTGAAGTAAATTCCGTCTATTTATACTTTTAAAATTTTAAACCATGTCAGTAAAATCAACTCAGATGTGCCTCTTCTAATTCATCAGCTAGGTTCAGGCAAAGCTTGGCCAGATGTTGGCCATGCATTCCCTAAAGACCAAGGTCAAGGTAGCCGAGGTAATTAAGTCCATATGTCCTCAGCAAAGAAAACAGGACTTTCTTTACAGCTATATTCATACACCCCTCCCTCCCACCTTCTGAGAAAGATTCAGAAAATGATCCAGATTCATTTGTGGTCAAACTCACTAGTGATAGAATAATATACATAAATAGTTCCAGTAGATGGCACAAAGAACTTGGAGAGACCAACTCAAGGTGGAAGGCCCTGTCTGATTTTGTCATCTTTGATTGCTTTGAGAAACAAATAAAATCCATCCCAAGATTAGAGAAGCACTGAGATCCCCCTCTATGTCCTGCATGTCGAGTCTCCATCAGCCTCCTTTGTTTTCTAGATTCTGAGGTCATAAAGTCACTCCAAACACAGGACTGGAGAAAATATGTGCCTGACTGAGTAGCACAGATTGAGACTAGAAAAATTCAATTATCGCATTGGGAATAATATGTTTCTGGAGTAGTTAATCTACTCAGTTGTACATGCATTGTTTTTGAGCATATCCCTAGGTGTATTTGTTGTACAGACTGGTCTAATCACAAATTATTTAAATAGGTTAAAATGGGGTGAGAATCATTTGGGTGAATATATAAAGATATGACTGCATTAAAAATCACTCTTCTTTTGGAAATGGTTGAATTTCAGGAACAGGAATAGGCAAGAGGTCAGCAAATCTTTAATAATTGCATTTGGGGTAGGGTAACAGGGTGGAAAGGACAAAATTTTAAGTTTAATCTGTATTGTTAATATTTTCTCCATCACTTTGTTGGTCTAGGCAATTAACAAATAAATAAAACAAGCTTAGATGTATCTGCCAATTTCTAAGGTATAAATGCTCACACTAAAAATTGAATAATGGATCTGTATGAACTGGCACCATGAGCTGTGGTATTGGTAAGCATTGCATAAAGGTAAGACTGGGAGGTTTGTAGCCAATGTTACTTTTCCCATTGTGCGTACCCTGGGCAAATCATTTAACCAAACCATAAGACTTACCTATTTAGTACATAAGTGTACAAAACTACTAAGTTATTGATGGGTGACAGAGTTAGAATGCCAAGAGATTTCTGAGAAACCATGGATAATGCATAGATGGATTATATAATTAAATTCATATTCCCTCAACCAAAAATCATCTTATTTTCTCAAGCCATACACTAGAGGAGAATGATTTATACAACTTTTCTGCCTAATTTTCAGTCAGACTAACTAGTTATATACAGTGACAGGATCATAGGGGAGGTTTGAAGAGTGAATAAAATACTGAACTTATAGTTAAAGACATGAGTCCAAACCCTACCTCAGACAATGACTAGCTGCTTGCTCATGTGAAAGTCATGTGGTTTCTTTCATCTTTAATATCCTCATTTGAGGATACTGAAATCATCTTCTATAAAATAGGTACAACAATAGCACCACCCTTATAAGTGTGTGGAATCAGAAAAACCTGAATTCAAATCTGGCCTCACACAAGGACCAGCTGAGTGATCTCTGGCAAATCACTGAGTCCAGTTTTGTCTCAGTTTCCATTACTATAAAATGAAAATCAAAGGAAAAGATGATTGCAAAGCACTTATCGCAGTGCCCAACACATAATAAGAGCTATATAAATGCAAATTATCATGATGACCTTTTTCATTACACTATTATTCTAGAGTTGAATCTAGAGTTGAAAAGTGACAGACTGAAAATGGAGGAAGCGGGGAAGGAGAGGAAAGTGACAAGGTTTTTAATCTGAGGAATTTAAGGATTTTTGTTGTTGTTTATTTGGGATATTTTTGCTTTTGTTTGTTTTTGTCATTGACAAAAATAGAATAAATTTGTTAAGGGGTAATCTTACACATATTCCCCTGATGCTGTGATGGTCAATCCCATTGCATTTGGCCTATGGAACTGGCAATTCCTCACCCACATTTACTGATTTAACTCACAGTCTTTCTACCCATTTCCAACTACTTCTGCTACTTTGAATAAATAGATCAAAATAAATTAACAATAAATATATAATATATGACATAGATTTATTATTAATATAATTATATATACAATTATATGTAATAATCAATCAATCAATCGATCTACCTCTGGGAAATATATTGTTATTACCCCAAAGAACAACAAAGTTCCTTTATCATGAGTTAGTCTCTGTCCATGATGCCACAAAATGCCATAGAATTCTAGACCTCAAAAGGACTTCAACAGGGATTGTGATGTAGCCCTCTTTCTCTGGGCAAATAAATATCCTTTCTTTCAGGGCTTAAGTAACATCCTAGTAGTGAGTAGGGTACTGCTTTAGGCCAGGGGAGTACAGTTTGGTACTCCATAATTGCTGAAAATATAAATCAAATAAACACACAGTCAAATAAACAGAACCAAAAATGTCACAGTCAACACTGCCTTCATGTTTAATAACTTTGCATAAGGAAGAATTGCAATTTGCTCTGAGATCTTAATGACCTGACAAATTTTTACAAAAGAAAAATAAATGTAAATAAAAAGAAATACCTACATCTATGAGCATATTTAAAATATCAATATGTACTTATATTTCATGCATTTATTTATTCAAAAAACATTGATTGAGTGCCTCTATTGTGTAAGGCACTCTTCTCAAGGAGAATTATGATTTACTTATTGGGGAGGGCAAAAAAAGCTTATCATAAAAGAAATGGCTTCTATTCTATTGACTTTCATTATCTTGTTTGTTTAGTAGATAAGTATTTTATCAATTCACCTTCCATTCTGCAGCACATATCTAAAAAGTGGCACAAAATCCATTATGGACAAAAAAAAGTAAAATGGATTTAGAAAAAAAAGAAGAAAAACGTTCTAACTATACAAATGCTGAGCATTTGCCTTTTGGAAGCAATTAAATATCTGTGAACATAATCTTTAATCAAACTTATTATCTATAAAACTGGTCCAGAAACCACTTGTTAATGGCTCGTTAATAGCATTCCCCTTTCCTCTTAACGTTAACAGTTCCTCCTTTTCTGAAGTAAATTAGCTATAGAATTCTGGAAATATATGGATACTTTATTTCCATAAGATCAGAAGGAAAGTTCTGCTATTTGTGAAACCGACATAGGTAAAAGAAGTACACTTTTTTCAAATCTATATATCTTCATACAATCTAACTCTCCAGTTATGTTAATATTTTTTTCTTTTCTTACTCATCTTTCTCTCCATTATCTTAGAGATGAAAATGAAGTTTCTTTATTCTCTGAGCACACAGTATTCTGTTGGCATAGAGTATATGCCTATTTTCAATATGTCAGCCAAAGATAATGGGATTTCACTGCATAAGAATTCTTCTAATCCCCACTGTTGCATTTTTATATATTTTTTCTAATCATCTGATTGTGCGTGTCGTTTCAAGGAGGAAAAAAGGCTCCACTGGCTTTGGTTTTATTTCACTTTAATTTGAAACAGAATCATCATGCTCTTATTAATCAGACCTCCTTCATAATTAATATGATTTTTCAGACGAGGATAAGAAAGGGTTGCAGTTTTAGAAAATGGTTCAACAAGCATATGTAATGCCACTTATAGTAGCCATTCTCAAGGCAAGAAGGTCAAAAGCAAATCATATCAGGCTAAGACATAACTGGGTACTTCCATGCTCATAATACATATTTAATTAATTATTCATAGAGGATGAAAAGAAGTGCTTCGTTTTTTTTTTTCTTCCAGTGGGTTGACTTTCCTTCTAACCCACAGATACTGTTTTCTTTTTGCCTAAAGCTTGTAAATCGCTCATCGCTCTGTGTGACAGCAATCAATAAATCACTCCCCAAACATTAGGGCTCAAGGTCTATGCAAAGGTGCCCAGTGTGGTGCTGTCCCATTAGAAAGCTTCCTTTATGATATATTAGTAGAGGAACTATGTGTATATGAGTAGGTATGTAAATGTTGAATCTATAAAAAAATTGTCCCTGGAAATATCCCTATGGAAAGTTCCACATTTGGTCTTGGTCCCACAAGGAAACTATGGGGTGGGTCAAAATGTAAATTAAAAACTTCTGAATGCTGCTTTGTCCATGTAGTAAAGTTTACAATTTGCGCAGGGTTGACCTCACATCAAGTCTAGAGTCAGGTCAGCATTACTGTCTCCATTTTGCAGATGGAGAAAGAAGCTCAGAGCAGTTATTTTGATTGGCCCTTGGGAACAAAAGAGAATAGGTATAAGAACTAGGATTTGAACAGGAAGAGAGAGAGAGAGAGAGAGAGAGAGAGAGAGAGAGACAGAGAGACAGAGACAGAGAGAGACAGAGACAGAGACAGAGAGAGACAGAAAGACAGAGACAGAGAGAGACAAAGAAAGACAGAGAGGCAGAGACAGAGAGACAGAGAAAGAGAGGGAAAAGGAGAGAATGAGAGAATATATTAAGCCCTTATGTGCCAGCTACGGTGCTAAATCTTGAGGTTAAAAAGTATAAGAAAAAGCAGGGCCATGAAAGTGGAAAACTGATAAGGGACTCAAAATCCCAATAACAGGGTTATCTGGACTTTATCTTCAGTGAGGAAGGTGTTGACTTTCCAAGTTAGAGTAACACCATAAAGCTGTTTGTATCTGTGAGCTAAAAAGAAACTGACCGACTCAGTGACTGTCTTAGAGTTAACATTGTATAAATGTTAGCTACTATTATTACTATGGCTGTTATGATGATTAATGTTTGGAGTTGTGGCTTAGATATACCTACTGTAACTAACCCAGCTTTGTTTCCTTTCCAAGATGAGTTAAATCATAGGTTGGCTTTATGAGTTGGAGAACTTGAGTCATTTATGTAAGTGGGATTCAGTGGAAAGGAAAATTGTTCTCAGTTCGGGCTCCTATGGATACTTTTGCATTCCTTTTCATTTTCTATAAGGTAGAATAAAGGCTGTCCTGTATCTGATATGCCTTGTTGCATATCTCTCAACTCACCTTCTGGGAAACTTAAGCATGAGTTATATTTGTGAATTTTCCCTGACACAACTCTGTGTTCATAATGAGACGAGTCTGTTAGTGTTTGAGGAGAGGCAGTCGTCCCAAGATTGATACTGAACTGGGTAAGCCTAGACCCTGGTGTTCTAGGGTACAGGTTACATCTTTAAGTCAAACACACTTCTTCCTCGCCTTCCCCCTCCCTCTGTTCACTGTTTCTTTACGCTTTGACTGTCAACATCTCTCAACACCTTGTTTCAGAGGCTGAAGCTTCAGAGCACTCAATAATCTTCAATATAAATATAAAATAGAAATGTTTAGCTGTGTACAGCACTTTTGACTGGGGAAACGGTATCAGAATACAATGTAACTAAAGAAAGTTAAAATGTTTTGACTCTCAAATCTAACTTATACCTCTACCACTTGATTCAGCACTTCTAAAATATGAAGCATTTAGACATTAACCCATTCCAATATGGAGCATGGGCAGCAGAAAGGAAGGCAAATTGGACTGGGAATTAAGAAACTGGGATTAAAATTTCAGCTCTTCCACCAAGCAGTTGTACGACATTAGAGAAGCGGCATACTCTGAGTCTCAGTTTCCTCAACCTTATCAGTCTCACTTTCTTCATTTGTAAAATGTGGATCAGAAAACCTTCTGTACCTGCATCACAAGGTTATGAGGAAAGTGTTTTGTGAACCTAATTATGTTTTGTAAGTGTGAATTGTTACCATTAGTGAAATGAAGCGGTTTGAACTTCTACTTCCCCTTCTTGCCATATAATTAATAACACAAAATATAAAGAGTGAAGATCCAATTTACAGAGTACTGACTCATAATTTTCATAATCAAAAACCTTGAAGAGATGTGACAATGCATACACAAAAAGCTCTTAAGTTGGGTGGCTATTTTCACAAGTGGTGGACTAGAACAGCAATAACTGATTAGAATGCTAATAAAATGTGCCCATGTATCACCTTTGGGGCTCATGTCACAGATTGTCAACCTATTAGATAAAGCATACAAAAGTCCTGAAAGAGAAGGAATCAAATTATTTAATGGGAAGCAGCATAGCATAGTGAGAATGCTAGGTCCGGAGTGGGAGGAATCATTTAAACCCAATTTCTGACTCGTTTAACTGTGTGACCATTGTCACTTATCTCATCTGTGCTTCAGTTTTCTTATCTTTAAAACAATGGTTTTAGAATACATGGCCTCTGAGATCTCTTCCAGCCCTAGATTGGTGATCCTATAATGTTATACGTTCCTGACTTCTTCAGGTCCCTGTGTTTGTATGATCCCAGACATGTTCCTAAAAGGATAATGTATCCCCTCTCCATTTTGCACAGATGAGAATATCATGAGCTTCCAGTTTGTTCATAAAAGTGGCTCACTAGCAGAATATTGAGGAAGATGATGAGAGGAAAAGGGAGAAAAAGAGAAAATATGAATAATGGAAAAAAGAAAATTGCAAGGTGAGCATAGTTATAGAAATAACTTTAAATAATTTACAAATAGACTACCATAAGACTGAAACCTATATTTTTTAAAGAAATAGGGCAATATTTTTAAAATTTTTCTTCCTTTCTAATATTCCTTGTCATTACTTAATTGGAGGCTACCCACAGGACTATAGCCCCATTATTTTCTACCGGCACTGCCATCTCTGTGCCCTCTCACTGCCCACCCAACCAGATATGCTTTAACAACGTGACCCATGAGTGAGCTATGTGCCAGACTTGCTGCTCCCAAACCACATAGTAATAATTCTAATAGTAGTAATATTTGTAGTGATACTATAGTAATTAAAACATATTAATACCATTTGTATTTTGCATGATTTTCTAAGTACTTTGACATACTTTATGTAGTTTTTTTAATACAAACCATCATGTATTTAATAATAATAACAGCTCGTCTTTAGCATGTTAATGTGTATAAACACTTTCCTCAACACAAGCTCAGTGTAAAGACTGAGAACTTCAAAGGGAGAAGGAGAGTTGCATGGGAAAGTTACAACACGCACACAATTGTCCAAATTCTTGGTTATCCCATTAACTACTTAATCAATGTCAATATCTCCATTTAACTCTGGTGATCTAGTGCAGTTTGGCACAGTGTTGAGATCCAGCCCCAAAGCACTTGTGACCAAGCATAGAGGGTTACTGAAGGAGTAAAATGGAATGGGGAGAAAACTTGGGAGATAGGCAAAGATACAGGCAGAGATGCAAAACAGAGACAAAGCGTACCTTCACAAATATGGAATAGGGAAGATATAGTTGGGTAGCAGTTGGACTAAAAAAAAAAGATTTGAGTTTTAGTGTAATCTAATTTCAACATAATTAGTTGTTGAATATGGTAGCCTCAAAAAGGCAAATCTAACTGTGGGCTGCATTAGGAAGACAACATTTCTCTCACAACACTATAACAAATGATAACCATGAAAAATACAGAGCAATCTGGGAAAACTTTTATGAGATGACACAAAATGAAGGAAATAGAGCTCAGAAATAAATAGCACAATGACTAATTTAATGTAAATAGAAAAAGAATGATAAACTAATTTAAACCAGAATGCTCTGAAATGATAGTGACCAAATTTAATCCCAAAGAATGATATGACAATGTACTTAACTTTCTTCTTCTCAGAGGTAGGCAAATACAGGTGTAGAAAACAGCATATAATTGCATTTGGTTTGCATATTGATTACATTTGTTGAACTATATTATCTTTCTCTGTCTCTCTGTTTCTATCCTGTCTCTGTTAGTCTATCTCTGTGTCTCCTCTCACCCTCTCTTCCCTCTCTCTTTCAGTTTCTTCCTCTCTCCTTCTCCTTTTCTTCCCTCTTTTCCTCTCTTTCACCTTACATTTTTTTAAAATAAGAAGTGGTTTTCTGGGAGAGTGGTATATTGTGAAGTGATGATGATATAAAAATGTGACATAAAAGTATTTTTTAATTTTAAAATCCATTTTTAAGTAAAGCATAATTTCTTGGAACTAGAAGCTGATGATCTACCCTCATCAGACCACATCTGCAGTGTTGCATTCGGTTTTTTGACATCATATTTTAAGAAACACATTGATGAACTTGTACTGTCCAAGAAAGAGTTAACAAGGAAGGTCAAAGTCCTCAAGACTGTGTCATATGTGGATCAATCAAAAGAACTCCAGATTTTTTAGCCTTTAGAAGAGAAGACTCAGGAAGAATATGACTGCTATCTTGAAGTATTTAAAGGCATTTTTGGGGAAAGGTACATTACATTTATTATATTTGTCCCAAGTAGGTAGAACAAAGAACAATAAGTAGAAACAACAGGAAAAGTTAGGCTTTATGTAAAAGAAAAACTGAAAATTAAATCTATTCAAAAGTGGAATGAGGTATGTGTCAGGAGGTAATGAGTTTCCCCACATTGGAGGTCATTAAGCAAAGTGGGAAGGAAGGAAAAAGAGAAAGGAATAAACATTTTATATAGCATCAATTCTGTGATAGGAATTGTGCTAGGGTTAACAAATAATATCTCATTTGAGTCTTAAAAAAAAGGTAGGTGCTATTAATAGCTTCATTTTACATTTGAGGAAACTGAGGCAAGAAATTATAAGGATATGAAAGTAATTAGTAGGAAGTGCTTTGGAGTGCTTGTGCGTGTGTGTGGGTCCATTCAATGGGGATATTCTCTTCCCTGGCATAAGCTGTAAGCCTTTCAAGGTTTTTATGTTGAAAGATTTTTGACTGTGTTTCTCGATAAATCATTCATAGAGCATCTATCTAACACATTGGACCCCCTTCAGTTAGGGTTTTTTTTAATATTTTGTGAATACAAGTGTAATACTTAACCTCTCCCAATGCTATCTATCACTCTGTATAGGATATTCTCTTCTCTTTTCTAGTTCTAAATGTCCTTGACAATTTCTGAAATGCTACTTCTCATATTCAATTCATCTTTGGTAAAATGCTACATCCTGATTACAGCCACCATGTTTCCAACCTATTACGATTTGGTTCACCTACAATTTTTATTTTTATAAGATTGTAGTGTTTGGTGATGAATAGACGTGAGACATCACTGGGACAATATTGAGACGAGATGGGCTAGCTTTCTTGTCATCACTGAGAATACTGTGCAACTTCCCAAATGCAATCAAGCCCTCTTCTCTCCCTCTTAGCCCATTATGTGCCTAGAACATTGTATGGTATTGCCTAAGGTGTACAAGCCCAATGGGGAGTCTATCCAATTGCATGCTGCGCAATACACATTTTTAGTTGCTAGGTTTTTGCTGAGGGAATTCCTATCATGACTTTTTCTTAGTGGCCATAGATATAACTGATGTGATGGTTTTGGGTCAGTACAACTCAACAATATCATCTATAAACAAAAATAGAGATACCAGTCCTCTAAAGAGAATCCTTCTTCCATTTAGACCTTGTACTTGACATTGGCAACACCTTTGGTGAACACATACATTCTCCTGTTTTGTGCTCTGCTTACTATCACTAACCAGACTGTCCATGTACTTAAATCTACCAGTGAGTGATTCCATTACTATGGGAGAAACCTTATCAGAGAATAAAACTTTAAGGTCTCATTTTGTTCCTTGAAGTACTTGTTTTTCCATTGAAAAATAAGCAAACATAGGGACATTGTTCATTCTTTATAATTTGCAATCTCATCCATGAAGATATGACATGCTGTAGATAAGTCATATTGCTCAGTATAATGTCATATATCTGCTTGTATATTTCTTGTATTTTCAACAAAGATACTCTATATTTGTAGAGCCTATTCTCAAAAAGGTTTTGTAGAGATGAAAATTAGACCTAAGGGCTGACAGTTGCTATTTTCTTCTTGAGTACTACGTTTTTTTCTTTTTGGTAGAGTATTATCCATGATATTTTCCACTGTAATGGAATCTATGCTTGAAAATAGATTTCTAAGTAACTTTAAAATTGTGTTGCCACCATTAGTGGAAAAACTACAATCATAACTTCCAGGTATTATGGGAAGCTTTACCTTTGGTAAATAGTATTTTATTTTTTCCAATTCCATGTAAAGATCATTTTCATCATTAATTTTTATAAGATTTTGAGTTTCAAACTTTTTCTTCCTCCTTCCCCCCTGTACCCACTCCTCAAGATGACGAACAATTTGACAAAGTTTACACATATGCTGTCATGTAAGTATATTTCCACATTGTGTGTGTTTGTCCTTCATTGCCAAAGAAGACCATGCCATCAGAGAAATAATGACATGAGTTGCACTTGACTTTGTTTTGAGTGAAGGAGGGCTGTGCAGGTTATCAACTTCACTTCTTCTCCAGAGTCATCTGAAGATATTCATCAGGATGACTGAAGATGACCCAGGATGAGGCAATTGGGGTTAAATGACTTGCCCAAGGTCACACAGCTAGTGAGTGTCAAGTGTCTGAGGTGAGATTGAACTCAGGTCCTCCTGACTCCTGCACTGGTGCTCTATCCACTGCACCACCTAGCTGTCCCCCTTTCCATATCAGTTATGTTGTGAAAGAAGAAATAGAATAAAAAAGCCATACAAAAAAACCATAAAAAGGGAAAATAGTATGCTTAAATCTGCATTCATACTCTGTAGTTCTTTCTCTGGATGTGGACAGAACTTTACATCATAAGGAATTTCATTGGATCATTCAATTGCTGAGAAGAGCTGAGTCATACTTGACAATCATACAATGCTGTTGTTACTCTGTGCAAGGTTCTCTTGGTTTTGCTCACCTCCCTCAGCATCAGTTCATCAAGTCTTTCCAGGTTTTTCTGAAATCCATAAACTCATCACTTCTTATAGCACAATACTACGCCATTATATTCATATACCACAACTTGTTCAGGCATTCCTCAATTGATGAGCATTCCCTCAATGTCCAATTCTTTACTACCACAAAAAGAGCTGCTACAAATATTTTTTTTTTGCATTGAGGTCCTTTTCCCTTTTTTATGATCTCTTTGGGATACAGACTTAGAATTGGTATTGATAGCTCAATTGCCAGTTGGGAATAATTCCAAATTATTCTGGATTCCTTCAAATTAGGGAAAATCTTTTGTAATTCTAGTTTTGGAGAATTAGAATAATGGCTAAATTACAGTCATCTATATATTTTTTTATTATAAGGTCCTTGTGCAAAAAGATTGTGTCTCCTGAGCCTTTGTTACTTCTTACCATTACATAGTATAACATAAAGCAAGCTCTATCTGTCCTGTCAAAATTATGTATAAATGAACTGTTTCAGGAAACATACTCTGACTTGTGATAGATCTGAATTCTTTTAACAACTAGCTATATTTAAGAGATTCTACTCTAGTTTAGTTATACCCTGGCCAGAACTATAAAGAAAAATATACGTAAGGATTTTATTTATCTTAGCAATTTATAAGGAACCTCATTTAGACTTCATCTATATGATTGCAACTCATGACCTCTCTCTGTGAGAGATTAGAGTCAATACAATGTGATTGTAAGAAGGATCATCTCTATATAATGGTTTCACATATTTCTGTACAATGAAAAGACTCAAGGTATTGCCCCTGTATGCAAAGACATTCCATTCTTAGAAAAATCAGTGTATACAGAGTCTGAAGAAAAAATGTTGTATCAGATATGATTAAAGTTGGACATACAAGATGAATAGAAACTGACAGAAATTCATAAGATACTAAGCTATTACCCAGTAGTAAAGTAGCTAAAGGACATAAACAGTTAAAAAAAAAGGAATTCAATGACTATATGAAAACATTCCAAATCACTCATAGTTAAATATGGGATCTAAGCACAGTTTTTAACATGTGAAAGCTTAGGGCTGCAATGACCAAACACCTAAAAAATTAGAAATTATGATCCCATCCCCCAGTCCCCTACCTGGGAATAGTAACATGGTAGAGGAGCTGTGGCATTGACAAACTAACGTACTGTTGATTGGGCTATGAATGGGTCCAATCATTCTGCATGATGATTTGGAATCATGAAAAAAAGGAACCACACCATTTCTATCATTTGGCTGAGCAATCCTGCAGGTGGTTATATACCCAAAGGAAGTCAAAGACGAAAGAAAAGTTTGGAACATCAAAATGTTCATAGAAGCATTTTTTTCTAGTAGTAAAAATTTAAAAATAAAATGAATCATTGGGGAATGGCTAAACAAATTATTATCTGTGAATGCAAGAAAATGAAAATTCATAGCAAGAAATGTTAACTATGAGGGACTGAGAAACCTAGATTTTTACGAACTGATGCAGAATTAAATAAATAGAAACATAAAAAAAGTCTGTGAAATGAAATTGATTCTTGAGTAAATGATAAAAAATAATAACACTGGCAAACAAATAATAAAATATACTTCTTTTATCTGATGCCAGTTAGTGTCACTGAACTATGTTTATTAATTGCAAAGGAAGATTCAGGTCAGGGGGCAAGGATGAGGAAGAAGAGGAGTAGATTTGGAATGAATCATGTTTTAAAAAGTCATCAATAAAATTATTAAATAAAATAAATAAAAATATAAAGAAATAAAATATCAATATATAAAGTATATCAATATATAAAAATATAAGGGACTTACTCTCTTTGGTCCAAAAGAAATTGCTTCTAACATATAAATT
This sequence comes from Potorous gilbertii, assembly GCA_028658325.1. Classification (NCBI taxonomy): domain Eukaryota; kingdom Metazoa; phylum Chordata; class Mammalia; order Diprotodontia; family Potoroidae; genus Potorous; species Potorous gilbertii. Next base: position 71,702,386 of record CM053774.1, on the reverse strand, counting down.
CACAAAAGACCACAACTGTGACAGTATTGGGCATTTTATCTTAGGATACTTTTTTCTATTATATTATCAAATCAATTTTTAAAATCTGTGAAAATGATACAGGTTGATGTATTTGTAGCTAGGGGAATTCTGGTAGATGAATTTCTACAATAAAAGAAATTACTCAAAGAGAATCTTCTGGAATTTAGACTGTTTCATAGGATCTCAGAAACTCAAGCTGAGCTGGAAAGGACCACTGAGGTCAGCTGATCCAATTGTTACTCGAACAAGAATCTCTTCTCTGATATACTCAAGTAACCATTTGACACTTGTTTCAAGAAAAGTTATGACTTATTTCCCCTATTTTATTACAAGAGAGATATGCAAAATGATTGTTCTAATGGTAGAATATTAGATAAAATTGCACAAAAGATCAGAGATTGGATACTTGATTTCATATTTATGAAGCTTCAGGGTGAAGAAACACCTTCTACCAATATAGGTTGTTGCTTTTCCCATAATAGCTCAAAAATACTAATTAGTGAACACAACTGTCAATGGATGGACACACTAACTTGCTTTATCATTTAAAAAATTACTCAAATGGTAACATCTGTAGTGAACAGAATAAGTAAATCTTCACAAAAGCTTATCCAAATGTCCAGATTATAAACACAGCAGATGTCACCATTTAAAATGTTTTAAATTACATTTTTGTCTATTCAGCATTGTCTAACCTATGGACCCAATTTGAAGGAAGACCTGATTATGGATGAGCTAACTCACAAGGCTCATAAATTATACACTTTATAAAACATGCTTAAATTAAATAACCATTTGTCCCATATTAAAATATGGAATAATATGTAGGCAAAGGCTAGAGAACTCATTATGAGGGAATTACTTACTTTTTATTCAATTACAGATGGCGTCACCCCCTCATCTCTCTGACTTTGTGTACCATTGCTTTCCCCCCAGTTGCCCTGTTTTGCATAAACAATATATCAGAAAGCACTCTACAATGAATGCCCAACATCTCCTGGCCTTGAACAGCTTATTCGCCTAATTGTGCATCCCTTGTGTATTTTTCATAATACTTTACAGATCTAATTTAAATACTTTTACAAATTCATCAAATACATTCTCCGAGGCACATTTACTCAGCTTACTTTTGAAACTTCTAATGAATTCTCTCGATATGTAATTTTATACTCAGCATCATGATTTGAATTAAATATTATTGAACAAGGTGTTCATTATTGGATGTGAATTATAATTAGAAAGATAGGCAACCTTAACTATGATAATGGTTTCTCCCCCCTTTCAGTTTCCTCTGGGACTTCCAGTTTTCAATCCAGTACAAAAACCAATACCCTCTGCTAAAAAGACTGTTATAAGGGTTACCAGTAAATTAAGCAGTGTCATTTCTAGCTGCTCCAAAGCTTGGATTAACAGGCACAATTTAACTCTTAAAAAGGAAAGCAGCTGGCTGTCATGCTGCTTGCTGCAAATTCAGCAGTACAGTCAAGTTGACCCGCTTCATACACAATTTAGCATCTTGATACTGAGAGATGACCTAGATTCCCAAGAACCACATATGAACTTTGTGACTCATTGCTATACTCATCTATTTAACGCCAGCATCTATGGAAGTACTAAAGATTGACTGCAAAGATTGACCACCAACAGACGTTCTACTAAAATGCATTTAACACTTTGATAATATAAAGAACTGTTCTGTACAGAAAATATCTTTTTATTTATTTCTTATTCTAGTGGACTGTCAAGCAGATAAAATTCTCAAATGCCAGAGTGAGTTATAGTTCCATAACATATGTCGTGGTCATTGAGGATTGCTATTCTTATGTTTCAGTGTGTATCATCTTGGCAAGAACTGCTCAGTGCGTGACCAATTAAGTGCCTATAACTGATTAGAATGTTGAATCATAATTGAAGAAGAAATGTAGCCTGTCTGCATTCGTTAGCTTATTTATATTTACTCCAAGTATGTTATAATTGGGGTGAAAGGAACTTCCAGGAGTCACCAAGGAGTTTCACTATATCAGAGAACAGAGAAAGGGGTTCAGCGTCAGCTGTCACAAAATGTTTACAGAAACAGGGCAGCCTTTTTGTCAGGGCTTCCTGAAACTGTGTCAACAATACAAATATTGCTTTTCTCTCTTTATTCTGTCATTTTACCATACCATAGTGAGCCTTTGATGTACACGTCATGATTAATAGTAATTGTTTTGATAATAAAATTAATGTCAAGTTCTCTATATTTTAATGTACATGTATGTATACATATATCTTTTAAAATTTATTAAGCAAGTTTCCTAATAATTTTGTGAGGCACGTGTATTATCATTCCCATTTTACAACTGAGAATGAGCTACGCAATGACATGTCTTATAAATGGCAATAACATCCAGGAATTGAATTTGTGTCTTTAGGATACAGGTTCCATTCTGTCTTCTGCTCTTATATCTCCCCCTTTCACTCTTTTACTTCCTGCTTTCTTTGGAGTCTTAAATTGAGTAAATAATTTAGACAGAAGGCTGATGATAATTTCTGAAACAGGTGGAAAATTAATTCATCATTGCTCTCTCTTTCTCAATAAGACATGTGATGAACCTTCAACTCCATATTTAGGCAAGCATGTGCATTTATGTATATGTATATGTATATGTATATAAAAAAGAACCAAGGTATGGAATTAGGACAGGAAGATAGAAATGCTTAAGAATACCAATAGGACTCTGACAATATATTATAATATCATATCATATCATATCGTAGCATAACATAACATATATAATAATATAATGTAATATACCTTGAAATATTTTAATTATTTCTTGTTCACTTTTGGGGTGTAAAGTTGTTTCTCTTTTTTAAAAGGCATCTCAGAAGTACAATGAATATAGCATGAGGCTTGGAATGAAGAGCTGAGGTCAGATTCTATATTAAATATCTATGAATCATGTGATCCTGGGGAAGTAAAAACTGCTGATTCTCTTTGAAAATAAAAAGTGAGGATATTTTTTTAAATTTGTGTGTTTGCATAACATATTTAGTTTTCAATATTCAACAGAAATATTGTATGCAGTAGTTATATTTGCTATGTCTATAATGTTTGCATATCAATATTTTCTAAATCCAGCCCTGCCACAAATGGTCTCTCTTTTTGTAACAACTAACTTGGAAAAGATTTGTGGGGTTTTTTTTCTGAAAAGTATAAATAAACCAACTTAACCATTCCCATCCAATATCACCCAATATCAACTAACGTTTTAATGAGAAATGCTGGCAAATAATGTGTGGCATTCATTGCTTCATATTCTCATTTTCATAAGATACTCTAAGAGATAAAGTATAGAAGAAAAGATCCTAAGTAAATGTTAATCTATCATTGCATCTGTTGCTTTAGAACACTGATCCCCAAACTGAGGACCAGCCCCATGAAAGGTTATGGTATGATCCCAAGGACTGGAAAACAACCAGTGGGTGGGAAGGTTGGTTACTTCCCACTTTTCTCTGAAATAGTCAATCATAAGACTTACCTCCAAAACAATCATACCTATTGGTAGAACTCACAACTCTCCTCCTCAATGTACCCCAAACTTTCAACTTCTTTCTTTCTGATTCTAGTTTTTGCCGTACTTAATAGTTATAACAACCCTAAACTAGGAATGCACAGTAATAGGTGTATCAGGGCCTTGAGAATTTATCTCAGCCCTTCCAGTATATAGTAAGAAAAATACCTTTAGGGTTATAAAATGTAAAAAGAATATTTATGTATTATTCATTTTGTGTTCACAGAGTGACTCAAGGGAATTAATAGTCAAATTACAGACATGGATCCTGAAAAACTTTGGCACCTTTGTTTGGTTTTGTTTTTGCCAAGCAACCCCTTATGAACTGATGGCCACCTGTGTGGGAATGGGCTCCTGAAACTTCCCCAAAAGTAGCCAAGGCCACAAGAGCAAACACCTATCTCTAACAAAACAGACCCAAAGTCAGTCACAAAGTGAGTTAATTTTTTTCTCTGCCTCTTCACACCTTTCTTTTTTCCCACCTTCTTTTTCTCAATCCTATCCAAAACTCAAAGATCTCAAAATATAAATTGGGGAGCAGAACCCTACTCCCCTATTCATCTTCTGGGAAACACTCTCATCAGAGACAGAATTTTTCCTATGTGAAAAAGGAAAGCTGGGTAGCCTGATCTGACTATAACGGTCTGACACCTGAGTTATCCAGTGTCTACCAAATAGAGTTCTATCTTGGGAAGCAGAAAAGAAATGTGACACCCTTTCAACTCACCTCTTCCCCACAGTGTCCCTCCCTTCAAGATAAAGCTCAAGTACCATCTTTCACATGAAATTATTCATGATATCTCCAACCACTAGTGCCCCATCACCCAAAATAATTTGCATTTAAGTTCTGTGTGTGTATATGTATATACATATGTGTAATATGTGTGTATTTGTATTACTTATATACATGTATCTAACTATCTATATCTCTCTATATATGAACTTGCTACTCCCTATCCCCCAAGAGAATTGAAGCTTCTTGCAAGTAGGGGTTAGTTCATTCTGTATATTTGTAATATTTTATAGTCTTGGAGAATTGCCTGGGCTACTCAGAGGTTAAGGAACTTGTCCAGGAACACTCAGGCAGTATATGCCTGAAACAGGACTTTCTTACTCCTAAGTTCTGACCCACATTCACCCATAACATGTCTTTGTGCAGTCAACTCAATTAAAGTGGGGGAATATTTCACAAAATTTAAAAAATACAATAGAACACATGTAATGTTACAATGTAGTTTTCTACTTCAACATATGAGTAGTAAAGACGCTTATGTAAAAAGTTTAGTGGCCCCTGTTTCTATCTGAGTACAATATGCCTGTTCCATACGGTACATTACCCATTAGGCACACCTAGATACACTGAGGAAACCATGGATGATACTGAGCTCATTTCAGAGATGGCCCATTCATGTAGATGACTCCAAGGTGAGGTGAGAGAACCAAACTTATCCTTCAACATCCTTATGAAAAGTACAGGGCAGATAAGAAATGACAAAACAGTTTCAGAGGCAAAGGAAAGATCTCTATAAAATGATGGTGAGTGAAGTGAGAGGAACCAGAAGTACAAAGTATACAGTGGAGAAAAACAACTTTGAAAGAATCTAGAACACCCATCAATGTGATGATTAATCAGAAGTCCCAAAGACTTCAGATGACACATGCCCCTTACTCCTCCCACGGAGCTGAAGAATTTAAAACACAGGAAGAGAAATACATTTTTCAGGCATGGTCAATGTGGGAATTGTATTGTCGGACAATGCATGCTTATAATGAGGGTTTTCCCTCCCTTCTTCTATTCTCCCCTCTCCTCCTGTCTCCTCTTTTCTCCTCTTCTCTTCTTTCTACTTTTCTCATTTTCTCTCTTCTCCCCCCTTTCTTCCTTCTTTTGTTCTTTCTTTCTTTCCTATAAAACGATTAATGGGAATGACATAATTTCATGTAAAAATAAATATAGGTATGTACATGTGTATGTGTGTATCCATATATGTATTTAAAGTTCAGGATTTTTTTCTTCCTCATCTTAGTTTTATTTTAGAGTAGTTTGAGGCCACAGGAGCTGTAATCTGTCAACTAGTCAGTCAACGATGTTCCAAGTGCTGGGCTAGGTTCTGAGAATGCTATACCAAGAAAAAAAATGAAATAGTCTCTGCCTTCAAGGAGTTTACATTTAATAACTGTAAGAAAATTGCAAATGTGGTCAGAACTATGCTTTAGGAACCTATCACATATCCTTTAATCTCACATCTTACAGCTATGATATACAGTAAAAAGCAAAATATTAACAAATAGTGCCTAAGAGAAAAAAAAGGTATGGTGGATTTCTAAAGGCAACACACTTTACTAAAATGAAAATTTGATGGGAGAGGGGAGTTAGTTGGTTTAAAAAAAAAGACCACTCATTGGAAAGCTGATTAAATATCACTACTTTTCAGGTAATATATTTATTTCCATTGAAAGAAAGCATGAATTTCTGCCTTCATATCCAGGAATTTCCTTTTTTTTATAAGCCTAAAGGATGATGATCTATATATGTAAGTTAAAGGGGAAAAGGCATCATTCACTTTTTGTTTTGGTTTAGTGTTCTGATTTGTGAGTGTTTGGGGGATAAACTCATTCATTCATCAAGCATTAAATGCCTCCTCCATGCATGGTGTGGTAGAAGCAATATTCTAGTCCCTTCCCCTGAGCAAGTTAGATGAGTCTTTCCTTAAAAGTTATTGAACCTATCCTGAAGACATACTTGTCTCAGGGGACAGCTCCAGCTGCTGAGACCACTTCTTGGTTGCCTGAGCATAAAATAGCCTTTCTCTATCAAGATGGACAACTCGGGCAAGGAAGTTTTGCTCAGCTAAACCAACTCAAGGTGTTCTAAATGTTGTTCTTTGTCTTCTGTGCACTATCTCTTTTTGATAAATTTGGATGACCCACCAGTGTCTCATTTTATTCTACTATGACAGGACTGGCCTGAGGGAGATCCAGACCAGAACAATTGTTATTCAACTGATTCTGGAGTTAAGAAGATAGATATAAGAAATCCTATTCTCAAGAAGCTTAAAATCCACTAAAAGGAAAGAAATGCTTACAAGCAATTAAGATATAAGAGTGAGTAAAAAAAATTATAAAGGCGAGCTCCAGGAAGAGTGCTATGAGAAAACTAAAAAGGGAGACATTGCTCCAGGGCAGGTGGAATGGGAGAAGAGGGAGTGAGAACTTAGGTCAGTGAAGATTCCACAGACAGGACCACATCTGACTTGACTTGGTCCAGGAGGAACTTCAAAAGGTGGAAACACCTTTTATAGGAACTCTCAGTTCAAAGCATGGAAAACAGAAGGAAATGTCACAGATGTTTGAAAGAACCGAAAGATGAATGGTCCAATGGAGGAGGATGGTCCAACGACTAGACCATAGTATATATAAAGGGAAGGATTAAGGGATCAGTGTTAAGTTGGAACCAAATTGTAGACGGTTTTGAATGCAACTATCAGAAGTTTATACCTAGTAGAAAATGGAGGACCACTGAAAGCTTTTGTGTACAGATTTAAGGATAATCAGACCTGGTCATTAGGATGATTCATGAGATAACATATAAAGAAAAGATTGGATAAGGGTCAAACCAGAGAATCCAGGAGACTAACAAGCTATCTGATTACTGCAACAGTTTAGTCAGTAGGCAAGAAGAGATGAAATCAAAAATGAGAGTGACTATAATGGAATGACAGAAAATTGATAGAAAAATTGGAGTTATTTCTGCCAGTAAAGTAAAGCTATGAAGAAATAAAACCTATAAATGATAATTGAACTTTGTTTTAGTCTACATATATATATATATATATATGTATATATATTTGTGTGTGTGTATATAATTTCTTTCACTTGCTTTCAGAATTTCCATAAAGAAAAATTTTAACTAGTTTGAATTCCTTCTTATCTTGTTGAGAAACAGCTAAAGAAGAAGAAATGAGGAGCCTGGATAAACCAAGCAATTGGCTACACACACACACACACACACACACACACACACACACACACACACACCTGCACGCATGCACGCACGCGCACACACACACACACACACACACACACACACACACACACCGTGTTAGGGGAAAGGATTGTTTCATTTCTGTCTTTTCTCTCATATCTTTCTATCCATAGTGCCTCACATGATGAGTAATTAATAAATACTTATTCTGTGAAAGATTTATGAACTCTGAGCAACGCAGTTACGAGCCAAGATTCCAGAGGACCAAAGAGGAAACATGCTTCCCATCTTCACAGAGAAGTGATGAGGAAATGTTGAAGAACAAGACATATTTTTAGAAATAGCCAATGCGTGGAACTGTTTTACTTAGATATGTTTACTGATTAGAAAAGAGCCTTCTTTTCTTTTTTTCTTCTTTTTCTTTTTTTAACAGGAAGAGGGAGAAATTAACGACAGTTACAAAAAAGAATTATGAGTGTTAAGAAATCAAAGGATAGAGAAAAGAAACTCAACAAAAGATTGCTGAATAAAATGTAAGCCAGGTACTGTAAAAATATTTTTGATTTTTCCCTGAACTTAGTCAATTGACAAAAAATGTGCTTGTATCTAACATTCAACCATAATCCACATGTGCCCCTCTATTGAGACCCTTCTGTGTAAAGAATTCAATAATTTGTCTCTCTCCCTAATGCCGTGCACTGAGGTGAAGTTTTCAATTATTATGCAAAAGTATCCATTCCTTCTCTGACTGTTGTCCTGACCACTTGTTCTATTTCTATCTCTTTAATTGTTTTGATATTTGTTCCTGCACAATTAATTTCTATTTCCTAACAATAAGATAGGTTTAATTATTTTTGCCCAAATGCCTTCAGAAACAAGACTGGGTTTTCATCTTGCACCTGTGACCTCTTCCTCTTCCTATAAGGAAAAGACAGATTAGAAACAGCTTTCAATATCTGTTCTAAATTTCTCATATGTTAAATGTCTTGGGTCTCATCTTCCTTAATTCAGGATTTCCTGGCAAATAAAAAAATTCATAGTATTCCCTTAGACAGCTAGTCTAAAGAAATTCCAGTGACCCAGTGATGGGATCATAACAAATGTTTTTATACTAATACTTTTATTATTGTATTAGTGAGTCTGTTTAATTTAATCTTCATAATTAGGTATACAACTATTATTTTGATGTATTGTAATTTAAATGCAAATAAAGTTCTGAATATTTTCAACACTCTTAATTAGATTGCAGTGGAGAAATTGTTAGATTTAAAACCAAAAGACTCAGGTTTCAAGTTTCAGCTCTGCCACTTAGAAACTCTAAGAACTTGGATAAATCATTTTTAACTCTTTAGGCAATAGTTTGTTATTTATTAAATGAGGGGTTGAACTAGTGGGATACTAAAGTTCCCTGTACCTCTAAGTCTAGGACCACTCAAAAATTTAAATTAAAAGTCATTTTGGGTTCAAGTATCTTGGACATATCCTGCAAATGAGTTGGTTCCAGAACTGAGGAGGATGAGATGAGTGGATAGAAATCACAAAGTTCTTTTTATTCAAGCAGATCTTTTCTGGTAATGTGATATTATATGGCTGGGAGTCATTTAATACAGTAGTCTCAGAAAAAGTGAAGTTTGTGATCCTCCAAAGGCCGATGGAAAGGTCCATGGTGGGTGTGAGCAGGTTATAACACCTTTTAAACTTGTCTTTGTTAAGAAGCATCCAAAAGGATGAGGAGAGAAATGTATGAATGGAAAACAAATTGATAGATCCTTTAGTGAAAATAAAGGCTAGAGAAAGGCCAGGTTCCACTGTTATCCAAACAACATTTGGAACTCTAGAGGAAGGTACCCAGCAGGCTGGAATAAGCCCTGTGGTGGATTTACAGGTAATCCCTGATAAAAATTAAATAAAATAAATATGCATGGATGGGTTGTGGTCTCCATCCTTCAAGTGAATAAGCACATTGATTAGATCTTACAAGATCTGTCCATTTGCTCAATCAACAAACATTTGTATAGCACTTGCTATGTGTTGTGCATTGTGCTAGGTACAAGGTAGATATATACCAAGATGGAGATAGCACCTATGAACAAGAAGCTAACATTCTAAGTGACAGAGATGAGACCTAGTAAATCATAAGATTTTAGCATGGTGAGGAACTTTAGCATTCCTCAAGCATGACCACTCTCCCCTCATTTTACAGGCCCCCAGAAAGTCAGACTGAGGCCCAAGGAAGGCAGGGGAGTTGGCTAAGTGTATAGTCATATACACATACGTGCAGAGCTGAGGCTCAGGACTTGCTTATCTTGACTCTGTCCGAAGTTCATCCTACTATACCAATCTATCATTGCTAAGGCTTTTGTTTTCTTACATAGTAGAATGTTATTCTTACATAGTAGAATAATAATTTTTAAAAAGATGATTGTACATGAAGCTGCAAATCTATTGTGTACAATTTGCTATTCATTTTAAATATACAACCAATATATAAATTTATTTTTTTCCTTTTTCTTTTATATTCTTTCTTCCACTGCCCTCTCCCTGCCCCATCCTAGAGATGGCTACCATTAGACACAAATAAGTGTGTGTTTACGTACAAGAATTTATACATATACATATATGTAAAATTATCGCATAGATACTTCTATGTATCAGTTCTTTCTCTGGATGCAGCTAGCATCTTTCTTCATGTGTCCTTTAAAATTAATTTGGGTATTTATAACAGTCAAAATGACATTCACTTAAATTCATTCTTAAAATGATATTTGTGTTAGATTTTTTAACTTTTTAATTTTTTTTAGTATATATATTTTTGGTATCATAGACCCCTTTGGCGGTCTAGTGAAGCCCATGGAGCCCTTTATATAATCATGCTTTTAAATAATTAAAGGAAATGCTAAATCTCAAGTAATTTTTTTAGGGAAAATAAAGAAGTAATTTTTTTCTATCCTCTGAAATCTATCTGCAGATCTCTTGGGGTTCCAAAAACCTAACAATGCCTTTGAAACATCTGAGAGGATCAACTGTGCTGATAAGTACCACCTTGGAAATTCTTCTGACTAGTTCAGTGTGACTGAAAATGAAATCCTACAGAGACAGTAAGATTTCTCAATGGACTGGAGTTTGGTATCCATATAAAAAGTCACTTGTGGAAGGAGATTGGATTAATCAGTTAAATAGAGGGTTTTCAAAGTTGTCACAGATGCAGTATCCACAGAAATTGTACTTTGCTTTCATCTATCCCTCCTACTATCTATACCTTATTAGATTTATAATGTAAAACAGAGGAGCAAGGGGGTTATGAATATGAAACAACCCCAATAGTTTGTAAAAATATGAAGATGTGAAATTTTAGGATGATGCCACTAATGAATGGAAATATTTGTTTCATTAAATGATCTTTTTTTTTTCACAGATGCCTGTTACTAGAATTTAAATGGAAGTACTGATGCCTGTTACTAGAATTTAAATGGAAGTACTGATGAACACACAAAACTCAATGTGATTTAAAGGGTGATGTTGCCAAACCAGGGAGCTCCATGTCCTTGCTGTGCACATGGTTTCTAATTTACCCTGCTTCCTTCGTTCCTGTCAGAGTTCAGTAAAAGACACAGCAATCCATCCTGCTGGCAATGTTTCTTTTCCTTTTTGGAGATGTATTCTTGCTGTAAAAAGGATCCATACCAGCCTACCACTTGAAATAAAGTGTCATTGCAAGGGATGATCACTCTTGTGGAAGAAATGAGCTTCTCCCGCTTGCCTCTCAATAGGGAAAGCTTGCTTGTACACACAGAGATGGCTATGTTTAGCTGTGGGACAAGACAAGCCTTTAAGATCCAAAAAAGAGACTGTCTGCTCAGTGGGAAGAAAAAGTAGAGCTATCTCTGCATAATGACCAGCCAGTAAATATTTATTGACTAATGTGACAGAGGGCAACTGGGAGGCACCGTGGATAGAATGCCAGGTTTGGAGTAAGGAAATTTCAATTTCCTGAGTTCAAATCTAGTCTCAAGACACTTACTAGCTGGGCAACCCTGGCCAAACCATTTAACTCTGTTTGCCTCAGTTTCCTTATATGGAAAATAAGCTGGAGAAGGAAATGCCAAACCACTCCTGTATCTCTGCCAAGAAAGCCATGACTGAATATGACAGTAAATAAATATAAAATCCACATGAATGGCTTAAATGATTAATATAAACATTTAGAAGACAGAGAACTTGCTTTATCTTGACCTGGTTAAGGATGACTTTGTAGAGCAGGTAAAATTTTAGGTGACATTAAAGGATGTCTAAAATTTTATATAACCCAACTCCCACCTAAGGTCAGCAAAAGAGAGACAGCACTGTACTTCATGCTGATAGCTGATTCCAGACTGGCAGTTAAAATGATAGCGTGCTCCAATATAATAGTGAGTAGGATGAAGTTTGTTCTAGAACATTGGAAAACAGAGACATTCTTTATTCTTCAAGAGACAAAATAGATGATTCCAGTCTCTTGGAAAATAACGATACACATGGAAAGAGAGAGTCTTTGGAAGGCAGGCAGAGAAAATAAATGGTTCCTCAATATGTCCCTGATTTAAGGTTTATAACCCTAGAGACCTCAGGTAATTTCTCCATGGGTGAAATCAGTCTTTCTATTGGTTTAATGAAATCCCATCTCACTACCACCTAAAGAGCTCATCCTCTCATGTATTTTCTGGGATATACTAATCTATAGAACTCCAATTTCTGTTTGCTATGTGCTTGTTACTCACTGTGATGTCTTTTGTGTAACTAGCATTTGGTAGAAAGTAGTCAAACTTGCAAGGTAAGCTTAGGGTTACCCTTCCTCCATAAGCGATAGTGATCAGGAAACCTAGAAGCTTTTGAATTTAAAAAATTGTGCCCCTAGATCAAGAGGAAAAAAAAGTGTGTGTTTATGTCTATATGTGTGTTTATATATATATATATATGTATATATATATATATATACATATATATATATATATATACACACACACATATATGTAGGGGGGTGGCTGAATAGGAGATGAGGAGTTGGGAGTGAAGTGAAGTGAGAGAGAAGTTACCAAATTAGAATTAAATATGTATATGTGTATTTAATTGTATATATATATATGCATAATACACACATATACATATGTATGACAGACATTACAGCCCTCACTTATAGATGAGGCAGTCAGGGACACACATACATATATAATTCTAGTCTGATACCTTCTCTTTTATTTCATTCCCAGCTCAACTCATAACACATACAGATACATATACACACATGATAATGATATATAAGTGCAATCATATGTGTATGTATATATTCATATACATATGTATGTGTAACTTATTTCCATGTTTTGTCTTATACTAGATTGCATGGTCCTGGAGGTCAAGGCTTATTTTTTAATCATTGTCTTTGAATTCCTAGCACATAGAGGAGTACCATGCAGATAACAGGCATTCAAGAAGTATTTGTTAAATGAATATGATCACCTCCTTTGTATTAATAACAATCCACCTATTGCTCCATTAGTACTTTTGGCTAACATGTCAAAACTTGGTTGAAAATGAACTTGAAGTCCACTAAAACCTATAAATCCTTTCAGCACAAACTGTCATCTATCTCTCCTACCTTGTACTTGTCCCACTGCTTTTTAAAATTTAAGTGTAATTGTTATTAAATTACATATAAAATGCTATATAGAGAATCTACTTGGAACAAAGGATATCTTATAAGCTTTCTAGCAACAGCAACGTACCGAACAAAGCTTTCAATTCTGCTTTCCAGAAAGAGGAAATACTAATATATCTTTCACTGGGCATCCTGCCCACACCCTTGTCCCAGCTTTCCTCAGATTCAAGAAGAGATAAAATTAATGTCCTCCTACATATGAAAAGAAAAATACAACTTGTTGTGTACTTATGTTCATATCCGTGTGGTGTGGGGGTGAGTTGTATAACATTAGATTTTTTTTTCCTGAGACTTAAATAACGACTTAGTCAAAGGAAAGTCTTGAAACATGACTCATGCTTGGTTTTGATCTGAAAAGTAACCAAATCACTTCCTAATATTACCTATTTCCTTCTTTGGATAGTATGCAAACTAACAAGATAACTTATTTCATCATATCTACTCTCATCAAGAGTAAAACCAGTTGCCTATAAAGTATAAAAGCAATAGTGACTCTACTCCCTCTGCCATCTAAATGATTCACATAAATGATAGAAATAATTCTCTTCCTTTCCTTTCAGTCTGTGTGTGTGCATGGAAAATTAGCAAATATCACCATTTGAAAATTTTGCCCTTACTACCTTCCTTCAGTTAGTCATGTAATACCTAGCATGTTGTCATCAAACTAAGTACTGATGGTTAATTAACATTAAAAGATTTAATCAAGAAAAAAATCTACAGAATTTTTTTAACAATTTACAATGACTGTGAAGGTGTGATAATGTATGCCTGCCATGTCTGCTAGTGGGGAGGATGAGGGCTAAAACAGATTGTCCAGACTAAGTAGATGATCCTCCAGAAACTGAGTGATGGGAAACTAGGATGCCTGAGGAGGGATGAGGTATCCTAGCTCAGAACTGAAATAGGTTAAAGTTTCCTTGTTGATCAGTAGGAGGATTCAATCCATGAGGAGCTACAGAATTTTCAGCCTAGAAGAGTCTCTAACAACAGCAGCAAAACAAGCAATAACCATAATCTAGAATTATCTAGTTAATTTTTAAAAAACAGGGAATTAGGACAAATTATAAAAAGGAGGTACAAAGAATCTCTTCCCCCTGTCTTTATCATTCTGCAATTTCTTCCAAAAGGAAGGGCAGAAAAACAGAATTCTTTCTCCAAAGAAAGACACAGATAAACAGGGTGTAACTGGAGGTACCATATTTTATTTAACGTATACTTTTAAAAAGTTGTATATGAAAGAGCCTCATAGTGTCATTTTAAATCCTATTTATCTGCTCTTTGTTTAAAGAAATTTGCTTTTTTTGGGTCAAATCCATGACAGTAAAACCATTTTAAAATTCTCTCTTTACATTTATGTGTATGTGTATAATATATACATACCATGTATCTCATACATATAAACATTATATATTTTATATACATGCATACAGACACATAAAATAGAGACATGACTTGTGATTTCATTGATACAGGGGACTCTCTGTCTCTCTCTTCCCTGGAACAAACATATGTATATATATTAAAAAATCTATACATGGACATACATATATGAATTAATGTCTTGAAGGATAAAGGAGCAGAATTCAATGTAATTATTTTAGGCAATTAAATATATGATTTATGAATTTAATTATTACTGATTTACCCATAGTCCCATAAATGTTAGTACTGGTCTTACAATGACATATATATTAAGAATCTAATATTTTTTCTACAAAATCAGTCATCAGATGGCATTTAAAAAATATAAAAAGAAAAGTTTATCATATGGTAACTAGCATTTTATCCCTGTCATTTTTTTTAATCTCTGAGATTTTCTAGCAAGGGTATGCAATTGTCTTATCCTGGGGACTTTAAAATTACCCTTCTCTAATTAAATTATACCAGGTAACTAATAAGATGTAGTTATGACTTCCAAATTTTTGTTCTATATGATAGATTGAGTATCCAACAATGCAATTTTTAAGATTGCTGTAAGTACTTCTGAGCAAAATACATTAACCTTCATATGAAGGTCCCTTGTGGGTTGACCACAATGGTGCCAGCAACGTGTTATCAGGTCCAAATTAGTGGCTAGCTAATTCAAAGTATAAGAGAAGATACCCACACTAAGCTTCTATTAGTAATCACAATGTGTGTGGGGGGAATGGAAATTAAAAGTTTAAGTTCATTATAACATGTATACATCATATAAAAAATTAGGTGGTGCAGTGGATAGAGCCCAGTCCTGGAATCAGAACGATTTCTCTTCCTGAATTCAAACTCTGACCTCAGATACTTACTAGCTATGTGACCCTGGGACAAGACCCTTAACCCTACTTGTCTCACTTTTCTCATCTGTGACATGAGCTGGAGATGGTAAAGACAAACCACTTCAGTATCTTTGCCAAGAAAACCCCAGATGGGTCCAAAGTGTCAGATGTGACTGAAAAATGACTAAACAATAATACATATATATATATATATATATATGCTCATGATATCTCATATTATCTGGATTTATTTTTACAATTATAATTTAATTTTAATTCTAATTTAATTCCTCAGAAAACAAAAGATGGATTCCACCTATCTTGTGGACACAAGTCTTCTGTTCTTTCAAAATTCAGAATAGGTAGTTCTTAAGAGGTGGCTATTGGAGCAAAATAAGTACAATGAAGAAATTATGAGCAGCTTGATTACCCCAATGTAAGTGAAATGAACAACAACAAAGTGTAACTGAATGAAATGTAATTATAATAGCCAACTTTGCCCCAAAAATGTGTTGAAAAATTGTACTTCTCTCCCTTTTTTGCTTAAGTGGAGGACTATGGGGAAGGAGTACTGCATATACTTCTATCAACCTCTTGGTTGATTTTTACTAAGCTACTCTTTTTGTATTTATTTTCCAATGTTTATTACAAATAATGGCTCATTGTAGGTGAAGGGAAAGAAATATATTCAGAAATTAAAATAAGAACAAAAATTGTAAATGAAAATAAGAAAATTTACACATGAATTCTTAGACATGTAAAGATTCATGGATATTGCAAGTAGAACAATTTTAGAAACTATAAATTTAGGAAACAAAATCATACTAGCCCTCAAATGAATAAGTTATATAGAAACATGGAAACTCCACTTCCTTTTTTTATATACTGGGGAAGAAGTGGATAATGATCTCAAAGTATTAGTGTAAATTTTATACAAAGTCTATTATAAACTGAATTATGCTATGTAAAAACATAATGCAAAATTGCCAGTTCCATCAAAACCAATTCACTTTAAAGACAGTGACATGGTTCTTGTTCTAGTTTACAATTACTTGCTCTTTAGCATGTGATCTAGTCAATTGGATCCCATATTTCATCAGGCAGATTCCAATTTCATGTCAACTAGTACTCTGAATGAGAATTGTGAAATCAGTTGCAGTAATTGAGAAATCTTTAGAGAGAAATATTGGCAGTTACTACAGTGTAGCGTATAGTTTCTAGTACTGGGCCACACATCTTTTGGGTTCTGAATATATGTTCAACAAATTGAATTAGCTACTGTAATTCTGGTCAGAGAAATGGAAGTCAGAGTAATTGAATATTCTATCTAATAATTATTGTGTACACACGAACAGGTGACTGATTTTCAGTGAGTGACACATACACAAAAATATAGTCAAAACTATAATGGGGAAAATGAGACAATGAATAAAGTCACTTTCTTAATTTCAACCATCAGTTCCCTGTGAATGACTCTCAAATCTAAAGACCTAACTAGGACATCTCTTGTGAGTTGTAATGAAATGAAGGATGCAAAGTACTTTTCAAATCTTAAAGCACTATATAACTCAACTATATATGTTTAGAGAGAAAGAGACCTTGGAGGTTATTTACTCCTTAACAGTCTCATTTAATAGAGGAAGAAGTCAAATCCTATTGACGTTAAATAACTTACCCAAGATGACACAGGTAGATGGAATTCTTGAGATTAGCACCGATATCATCTACCTCCAAACCTACTGCTTTCTTTTCGTTTTTTTTCCTCCAATGTACCATACTTTCTATTACGATGGTAATAGTGGTTATGATGGCAAATCAGATTTTCTCCCTGAAACACTGTTTTCTACACATTACTTTTTATAATCCATTATTCAAAGTCCTCTTTGAATACCTCTTTAAGCTTATTTTCCATTTTCTGTTCTATAAATTGTACCTTAACCACAATATTCACATTACAACCTCTGTATTCCTTCTCATGACATTCCTATGATTTAGAATTTCTGCCTCACCTCCTTATCAATCTCTGTCTCTCTTTGTCTTCTCTGTCTGTCTGTCTCTCTCTCTCTCTGTCTCTCTGTCTCTCTCTCTCTCTCTCTCCCTCTCCCCTCCCCTCTCCCTCTGTTTTCTTGTCTTATTAGACTATGAGCTTTTTAGGTTCAGAGACTGTCTTGATACTTTAATTTGTTCTCATTGCTCAATATTGTGCTTTGAACATAGGAAACTCTTATGTAATCTCTCTCTCATTCTACCTCCTCTTCCTTCCTTCCTTTCTTCCTCCCTCCCTCCTTTTCTTTATCTTTATTTCCTTTCTTTCTTTCCTTGACAAGTAAGGATAGTCACTTTTTCTTGAAAGCCATGGAGAGGATAGCAATACCAGAATTCTCTATGCCTACTACTAAAAACCAGATGGTATTTTTTCTAGACATCATTGTCCTTTTCCCCATGTTACACCTTTGAAACCACACACACACACATACATACACACACACATACGTACACACACACATACACATGCAGGCACATGTACATACATACAATTCAATATGGACATGAATGAATCATACAAAGAAACCATTGTCTATCAGACATCTTCCTGCATCGTGGGAGCAGATGTTAATCCCAGTCCTTGTAAAACTATACTATGTCACACCAAAGATCAGCTAGATCTGCATTAACCCACCCTATGAAGCACCTTTGGAAGTTGAATTATTTAAACCATTAGGGTATTATTTATTTAGTATATTGATACATATTCTTAGAAAAATTAAAACAGTATCTTTTCTGTAGTTACCTACTCTAATTCACTGCTTCATGAATAAAATGCTTTGGAAAACAATGGAAATACCCCTAAAATAATAGTGAATCATAGAGATTCATGCATGCATATGTGTTGTATGTGCATACGTGCGTGTGTGTATGTATGCACATGTGTGATATAAAGGTGATAACAATCCTAAAGCAGAGCTGGGAGTAAGGGACAGTAGTTTACAAACACTCGTTTACTGAAGCGGTTTCACGCTAATATCTAAGTTCCAAAATGAGTCAAACAGCAATGGAATGCTGAACAATTAAGATTCTCTCCCCATAAGCCCATCTCTATCATTTTATTAAAGGCTACTGGGAAAACCCTTACTGAATAACTAATTCTAAATTATATTCGATGAAAACAAATTAATGTAATAATTTTCTTTCTGAAATTAATTTAAATCTCTGTGGATGCTGCAACAAATTTAGTCTTTACTATGCATACAAAAAGTTATGAAAAGCCTTATTGCACTGCTTTAGGCAAAGATTCATTGGTTCACAGTCACTGGTAATGGCCATTATTCCAATCTTGCAAACCTGCTTTAATTGCTCATTTTGGCTTCTATATTTATATTTCGAGCATTTAAAATTACTTTGCAATTTTGTCTGGCTAGCCAATAATATATTTACAATGGTGCTAATGGTTTGAATACACCTTATTTCCAAAAATGTCCTGTTTCTCTTCCAGAAACTATTCTCTGGAGGTTTTAACTCTTTCATTTCCAAAACATCCAGGCTAGAGTCCTGCTCTACCAATACATGACTACTACATTCAACCCACTCTTTCAGGCAGCCCTCAGATATGTTTCAGTTCACACTCAACTTTCTGGTCATCTACATGACCTTGCATCTTGCCATGCATTCTGCCTTACTTTCAATCTCATCTCAGTCACCAAGTTTTCATAAGAATTTAGGCAAGTTAATTCACTTCTCTGGGTCTCAGTTTCTTTATCTGAAAAAGGAGAGGGTTGGACAAGATAGTATGTGAAGACCCTTTCCTCTCTAGATCTATGATCTTATGAATTATATAAGTAACTAGGTAGCACAATGGAGTTGGGAAGACTCGAATTCAAATCTAGCCTCAGATATTTACTAGCCAGTGTGATCCTTGACAAATGCCTCAGTTTTCTTATCGTAATAAAGGGACAGAAATAGTATCTACCTTGCAGGGCTCTTGTGAAAATCAAATGAGATGATATTTTGTAAAGTGTTTAATTAATACAGTGCCTGGCACATAGTGAAGACTATGTAAATAGCTTATATAATAATAAATATCACCATCATTGTCATTTTTCGTATAATCTTTTGTAACATCCAAACAAGGAACAACCTGGGTTTTTCCATAAATGGCTAAAAGAACCAAAAAGACAGATTCTGTAAAATGCATAAAGGGCTCGGACATGGCCAGTGTGGGAATATATTTTGCTTGGCTGTGCCTATTTGTACAAGGATTTTACTTGCCTTTATTTTCCCCCTGCAATGGATGAAAATAAAAGGGAGAAAAAAGAAATTTTGTTAATGAAAAAATGAATTTGATTTAGAAGTTAAAGTCCAATGAGAATCTTAGTTCTTTTTATCTCCTCTTTAATTCACTATTTGGAAGGCAAGAGCTTGGCAAAAGCTATCTTATCTTTCAGGATGGAAAGACAATGATGCATTAACTAATCCAATTAAAACATTAAACCAGGATTGGGGTGTAAACCTGGGGCAATCGTAGTAGCATATATTTATATAATCCTTTAAGGTTTGTAGGACTTTATCTTACTTGATCTTCAAAATGCCACTAAGGGGTAGGGGTTTTATTATGGCCATTTTACAGATAAGGAAACAGAGGGTGAGTTCAAGTGATTGCCAAAAGTCACCTAATAGGAGTCTGAGGCAGGATTCAGCCTCAGGCCTTCCTGAATCTGTCTAACTCTCTATCCACTAAAATGCTTAAATTTTTAAAACTATGCTTTTGATGGCATTTTCATTGATCACTCCCCACTGTAATTTTTTACAATGAATTTCCTTATTTTCCTCCCCATATTATTTCCCCTTTACTCTTCCTTGCTCAGATTTTTCTATTTTATCTGCTCCTCTCTCCTTTCCTATGCTTTAGGATTGCAAAGACTTTCCCCCTGCAGGTATCACTGGAATACCTGCAATTACTAGGACTGCCAGAACTCTCCCCTTTAGTATCATCGTGAAGCATTAAAAAATAAACAAATAGAAAGTTCTGACTCCTTTTGTAAAAACTCAACTTGAAAACATCCATTTAACCCTTAAAGCACCAGAATGTTTCTTTTGAGGAACAGATAATCTCTACTGAATAGGCTATAGTGTGAGAGAAAAGCATCTTCAATCTATATGTAAAAGAAATGGGTTTGACAACCAGTTTGACCACTATCTATCCTGATCTTGGTAAAAGTGATTCTTCTCCCTGACCATCTGCCAAATTTAAGGGTTGGGGTAGAGAAATTTAGGCACATAGAGACCTATGGGATTTCAGATATAGTTGACTTAAATCATAGTGCAGCAGAATTTGGAGTCGGGACATGTGTTCTAATGTCAGCTTGCCATTTACCATTTATGTGATTTTGGCAAAATTATCACATCATCATCCTCATCATCACCATCATCTTCATCATGACTAATAATTCACATAGCGCTTTAACTTTGCAAAAAAATTATATTTGTTATTTCACTTGATCCTCACCACAAATCTGTGAGGTAGTTGCAAATGTTATCTCCATTTCACAGATAAGGAAACTGAAGCTGAGAGGTTAAATGATTCACCCAAGATTGTCAACTACTAAGGCTTTAAGGAAGAATTGGATCACAGATCTTTCTGACTTCAAATCCAGTGCTCCTACTATGAACTATAAAACGAAGGAGTTGGACTGTCTCTGTTATTCAGTCATTTCTGTCATGTTCAACTCCTAGCGATGCCATTTACGGTTTTCTTGGTGAAGATGCTGGAGTGGTTTACCATTTCTTTCTCCAGATCATTTTTACAGGGTTAAGTGACTTGCCCAGGGGCAAGTACAGCTGGCAACTCTCTGAGGCCAAATCTGAATTCAGCTCTTCCTGACTCTTGGCCCAGTGATCTCTCTACCATGCCACCTAGCTGGATTAGATTATCTCAAAGGTCTTTTTCATCTTTAAATCTATGATCCTACCTTTTTGGGAGACAGATGGCATGATAAAATGAATAACAGCTATCATTTTTTTCCCCTGCTATCTCATTTCATCTTCATCGTAACCCTGGGGAGAGATAGGTTTTACTACTACTATTCTTATTTGTAGATGAGGAAACTGACGCTGAATAGCATTGAATGATGTGTCTAGAGTCATGTATCTACTTAGTGACTAAAGCAGGATTCGATCTCATATCTTCTGGAATCCCGAGTCCAGTCCTGTGCCCTCACCCTCTATAATAGTCTAACCCTTGGTTAATGCAGAAGTCCATCACTCTATCCCCAATGCTACCTATTGCCTATTGGAATCAGGACAATCCAGGTCTAGCCATACTAGTCATGTAAACAAAGGAAAATCTTTCAGGGTCTTATAAAACTAAGACTATAAAGTACTGTTATACTGGGTGATATTTATTGGTAGAAAGAGTTTCCACACTGAGATTTCCCCACAGCCATAAGAGCATAAGTCCAGGTTGACACCAGCCTGCCAAGTAGAGAATAACAGCCACAGCTCTCAACCATCGAATATGTATGCTGACCCATGGGAGGGGGAGAGGGAGAACTTTTTTAAAAAATCATTGGTGTGTAAGCGACGTCTTCAAACTGAAACAAGCCTTGAGGGAGTGCTATGGCATGGGAGTAATATTGTACCAAATGCCTCCATGCTTCCCATCCACATAAAGAACTAAGGCCTGCCTCAACCTCTCTGTACCTCAGCTTCCTGCTGTGTTAAGTGAGGGCTACACCACCGTTCCTATCTGTGTTGCAGTGATGTCTTAAGGATAACATGAGAAAGCCTGTATAAAAGTTACTTGAGAGAATTTTTTAGAAAGAATAATAAAAAGTAGCCTATTTTAACTCGTTATTTTTAAGTATTTAATTATTATTTTCCTACTAATTCTTTAACTATTTGACTCTTATATTGTATCATGGTAATGGTATGGACCTTATGGACCACGTGAGTTACAGTCATCTACTGGGGAAGTTAGATGGATAGAGCCCTGGGCCTGGTGTCCAGAAGACCTGAGTTCATATCTCATATCAGATACTTGCTAGCAACGTGACCCTGTACAGGTCACTTAACCTCTGTTTATTTCAATTTCCTCATCCATCTTATGGAAATAATAGCATCTATCTCCCAGGGTTATTGTGAGGGTTAAATGAGGTAAAAATGGTAAAAGTGTAAATTAACACAGTTCCTGGTACATTTTAAGTGCTATATAAATGAAGCTACTATTGTTATGATTGCTTATAGTGCCTGACCCATTGTAAACACTATACATACTGTCATCGTTATTCAGCCATTTAAATCACGCTTGACTCTCCAAGACCCCATTAGTGAGTTTTCCTGGCAAAAATACTGGAGTTTGCCATTTCCTTCTCCAGCTCATTTTACAGAGGAGGAAACTGAGGCAAGCAGGGTTAAGTGACTTGTGCAGAGGCACACAGCCAGTAAATGTCTGAGGCCAGATTTGAACTCTTGAAGATGAGTCTTCCTCAGTCCAGGCTTTGTAATCTATCCACTGTACCACCCACATAAATGTTAATTATCAGTAGTAACCATTACTGTATCTCCTAGTGATAAGACAAGTATCCAGAAGAAATATTTACTTAATTGATGGACATGATAGGTCCTTTCCTCATGGGCTCCTGCTCTAGTCCAGAATTATAACTGCTGTTATTACTGTAAAGAAGCTAAGTATAAAGTATTTTTATGGCAAGGATCATGCATACGTTGCTTATTTGATCATTTTACCTTCATGCTGTTTCTTCAAACTAATACTCTGGACAGGGGGTAGGAAACCTGTGGCCTTGAGGCCATATGTGGTCCTCTAAGTCCTCAAGGGTGGCCTTTTGACTGACTCCAAACTTAATGAAACAAATCCTTTTTTCTTTCCTTTGTTTGAGAAGTTTGGAGTCAAAGGGCCCCACTGGAAGGCCTAAAGGGCCACTTGTGGCCTTGAGGCCGCAGGTTCCCCATTCCTGCTCTGGACTTTTCAGAGGCTGGAAATAAATAGCCTAATATTAAGACTACTAGCCTACTAGAGAAAGTTATAGCCTACTAAGGACTTTCTAAAATGCTACTTTGGGGTACTTGAAATAATAGAGATAGGCATAGGGACTAAAAACCTGTGATTTTCTTGGTGAGGAAACTCTACAAATGCAGGACATTCCTATACCTGTAATTTCTATTCTTAGAGGATTGCCTCAAGCACTGAAAGATTAATTAACCAGCCCAGTGTCACACAGCCAGTGTCAGAGATGAGACTTGAATCCAGGTCTCACTGGCTTCAAGATCAGCCCTCTGTCCACTATAACAAATTCCCTTTCTGCTTGAAATAATAATAGTGAAAACAAACCAAAGCAAAGCAAAACTTATCTATTTGTTAAGATATGCGTTTTATTTCAACAGTATTACAAAATTAGGGGTCAGGCTGCATTACTACTTAAATGTCTTCTACATTTTTCCTGCTTCCTTGTTCCTCTACTTGCTCCCACTGCTCCCTGCTCCATAGCTCCAAGGAATATTTTTTAGCCTCCAGGGGAAGTTTTTGACAGGGACTGATATGATATGTAAAAGATCTACTTTTATTAGTAAAAATCTACTTAAGTAGATCTATTTAAGTAAATCTATTTAAGATGAGTAGTACATATCTTTATTGTCCCTATTCAACTATAGGCAACTATTTAAGGATACAAATTTCAAAGGAAATGCCTACCTGAATTGGTAGATGGAGTTTCCTCTTTCTAGAATTTCAGGGCAGATATAATTACAGGTCTAATTCTCATTCTTATCCTTATTCAACTGGTAGAGTTGAGGGCAGGGAGAGATACTTTTTTATCAAATCAGATGAAATTGGATAATCTTTCAATATCAAGATGAGGTGATTTATAAATCATTGAAATCAGTCCTCAGCTGCTGATCCTGTTAAATGGAACACTGGATAAAGTACATAAAAGGCTCAGATGAAAAATCAACACACTGAAAATGGAGAGCCATGCTTTTAAGGTCCACTGTGCTTGTTCTGATATGTGAAAGATAAAAATTTCAATACAGGCAAAAAACTAGTCATCACCATGATGAGGCCAATGGGCCTGTGCCCCAGGGTATTGACATGATGGGCATGCTTGCTCGCACACCCCCTCCTCAAACACTGTCCTGTTTCCCACCTTGCAACTGTCCACAGCCACAAGCCCCACCTAACCCTCAGTATTATGACTGATTGATCTTTCCCCTCTTATACAGATTTTGCATCTCTACATCCTGTATCCCCATATCCAACCTTCCTATGCTTCAATTCCATAGTCTTATACTCTCAAAACAGACTTCATTGGGCAAGTTATGGTTCTACAAAAACAAAACAAAAAAACAATAATTGGTGAACCCCAAGATGTACCCCCACTGAGGGTGTGAGGATTGGTGAGGAAACTCACCACTCACACTGAGTTTGTATTTCTTAATTCATGAAGGCAACTGAAAAGAAACCATATTTCTGCTAATACCAGTACCATGTTATTCATATGAAATGAATCATTTTCAACCCTTTATTCACAGTACTGACCTTGGGCTTATTTAACTCTAAAGCCTAAACACATATATACTCTCAAATATGCACACATGCACACACACACACACCATAAGACAGTTCAGCAGCTATAGACATAGAAACTGCTAAAAGGTTAATATGAGATGAAGTAAAACTAAACTGGAATCTCTCAAGTAAATACTGTACCCATTTGTCTGTGAACTATGTTCTCTAAGCTCTCTTTCAATTAGCTCTCACCAAAAGAAGACAAATTCCCTTGATTTCGATCTCTGCATTAATGACAGTGTTAATTTGAATTCTCAGTACATTGGCTACATTGTGTCAGCTTATTAGGCAATAATACACAGAGTCACTTCATCAGTTACAGTTAATATTCTTTGTGTATTTTAATTAGATTTAAACGGGGAAAGGGAGGAGAGGGCAGGTAGAAATGACAGATTCTGCCAAAATGAACTCCACACTATGACCTAGATGAAATATAAGCATAGAATACACTGAAAAAGCTTGGGTCAATGTGGGTTAGGCTTTAAAGATGTTAAATCATTAAAAGAGTATGTTAAATTCTATTTATTGTAAAGACAGTCTATGGCATTTAACGAGAAAATTAGGTGCACACTAAATTCTCTGTGTGTGTGTTTTAGTCTCCCCTGATGTTTCATTTAGGTACAGAGGTAGATTACAGTTCTTAAATGTTATGTCTGCAAAGTGCTTTTTCTAATTTTAGGTACTACCAAGTTGGAAAGACTTAAAGTACAGACCTAAGGAAGCATTATCGTTAAATTTGGCTCATGACTAGGTGAACTATGGGGTGATAAATTTCCAGTAACAGAAATTCTTGATGACCAACTCTTGAGTCATACAGGAAATGCCATCAGCACTGGTAGGGGGAGCAGACAGCAATAAAATCATTTTAATTACCTTATAACTTTGTAGGAAAAGACAAATCACTTCTGTGCCTTCTGTCTCTATTTACTCATCTGTCAAATGGGGGAGGGGGAGGTTGGGAGGAAAGGGAGGTGAATTAAATGATCTCTAAGATACCTTTCGGACCTAAATTTCTATGATTATAGACAAAATAACTCTTGCCTGAGGAATAGCTCCTATTGTACTCAAGGAGTAAGCTTGGAGTGTAATGTACATGTTTCTTCATCAACAATGTTGTGAAGAAATTTAATTCAATTCAGTCAGTCAATAAACATTTATTAAGCACTTACTATGTGCCAGAAAGTATGTCAAGTGTTGGGCATACAAAGAAAGGTAAGAGACAGGTTATTTATTGTTAATTGGGTGCCTGGCATCTCACAGAGCTACATGCTAGGGTTACTAAATCAAAAATGAAAATAGATGTTTCCATCAAAGATCTTATATTCCATCGGAGTAAGCACCTACTATGTGAAGGTACTGTGCTAGGAATTTTTAAAAAAATACATAATTTACAAACAGCAATAATGAAAACAAAACAATGAAGCCTCTCATTTTCTCTTAGATATGAGACCTCACATCACGTCATCTGAGAATACTGAGAGGAGGTGGAAGGAATTCTTTTTATTTTCTTTCATATACACACTTACCATTGTGGCATTAGGCTCAGTAATTTGCATGGGCTTAACTGTAAAAACCACTGATATTATCAGAGTTTGTCGGTTTACAAATGGACTCTCCTATAGTAGTCAATCTACCATCATCAGTTTTAAAAGTTAATTAGTTCTTTATACAATCTTTTATATAGGCTAATCCTTCTGAGTAGCTATAACTGCTATCTGAAAAACAACATGGATGTTTTTAATGGGTAGAGTCAATAGCCAAAGGCATTTAAACTGATTCATGAAAGTTGTTTGAATCTAGATTTTAAGGCATCTCAGCCCATCCCTAGCCACTCTGTACATTGCTCATATTGAAGAGTAAAATTAATCAATTAAATGTTATTAGATCTGATATACAATTTCACCAACCTCTCATTAAGTACCCCCAAGCTAAAAATAAACCTGCCTTTACATTGCTTTTCCTCTAAGGTATCACTCCACTAAAGCAGATGCTACAGACTCAGCTCCATGGAGAGGAATTTTATTACCTCCCCATCACGGTTTTTCCATAGGATGGGCCTCCTGTGCAGTGCATTTCAGTTTAAGAATTTCCCATTTATGAAACCTTATGGCAGAATTTGGTCAC
Source organism: Potorous gilbertii (assembly GCA_028658325.1). Classification (NCBI taxonomy): domain Eukaryota; kingdom Metazoa; phylum Chordata; class Mammalia; order Diprotodontia; family Potoroidae; genus Potorous; species Potorous gilbertii. The sequence continues at coordinate 71,675,181 of CM053774.1, read as the reverse complement.
AGAAGCTCACTTTTATTTTTGTTGGGCACTTAATTGTCTCCAAAGGAAAAGCCCGGGTAGGATTGGGTTTTCAGCACTGAATGAACTCTTCAATGGTAAGAGATCAAAATTATTTCAAAAACTTCATTAATAAAAGTTAAAGTTTGTGCAACATCAAGTCCCATTTTCCCTTCAACTCCACAGGCACAGTTATTCACAGAGTAGAAAAAATGATCTTTATTTGAAATCCAGTATTTCTATACTACAAAATTCCTCCAATATAGCCAGTTCTTTTATTTTGCAACTGCTCAGGAGATGCACTTTGATGTGCAATTGATCCCTGTTTCTTCTCTACCTCCATCTATCCAGCACATAGCACCCAAAGTGATTTTCTTGAAGCACAAATCTGACCATGCTATTCCCCTACTAATCAATTCCAGCGACTCTTTACTGTCTCTAGGAAAAACAAACAATCAAAAAAGCTTCTTACATTCATTTTTTAAAGTGATTCACTACTTGGTCCCCATCTCTTTCCAGCTTCTACAATATTCCAAGAATACAATGGAGTAATGGCTTCCCTCTCTCTTCTTCCCATCATACTTCTTCATGTCTACCTCAGAAAATCATTCTCTTTCTTCTGACAAAAATGCTCACTCCTTCCTGAAGCCTTTCCTAATCCTCCCATGTGCTCCCAAATTAACTTATATTTAACTATTCTACATTTATTCTCTATACTTAGGATATGCTTATATAGTATTTTTACCTCAGTTTCCTTAGCTGACATATGGGAATAATCATAGAATCTCCTTCCAAAAGTTGTATGGAAAGTACTTTGCAAAACTTAAAGCATTTGATTATTGTTAACCCTGCTGCTGCTACTGCTAACTGCTGCTACTACTACTACTGCTACTACTACTACTACTACTACTACTACTGCTACTACTACTACCACCATTATTACCATGACTACTACTGCTCTTGTTGCATGATCTTTGCTATTAAATTATGACCTTATCATCTACAGGCAACAGTTTCCTTATGGATTGACTGTTTCCTAAAGGATTTTTCGTTGATTCATTCATAGTGTCTAATATAGTGTCAAGCATACTTTTGCTGTCATTCAGTCGTTTTCAGCCATATCTAATTCTTCACGACCCCATCTGACTTTTTTTTATTTGACAAGTTTTTACCATATCCATCTCCAGATCATTTTTACAGATGCAGAAACTGAGGCAAACAGGGTCTGTAAGTCATGAAGACTCATCTTCCTGAATTCAAATCTGGCCCCAGACACTTATTACCTATGTAATCCTGGGTAAGCCACTTAGCTCTATTTGCCTTAGTTTCTTCTTCTGCCAAATTAGCTGGAGAAGGAAAAGTTAAATCACTCTAGTATATTTTCTTAAGAAAATCCCAAATGGGGTCACCAAGAGTCAAACACAACTGAAAACAACTAAACAACAACTTCTGATGAAGGTTGTGCTAAGTGCTAGAAATAGTTATCTTCAAATGGTTTTCCATCTTTCAGGGAAGATATGTATTAGAAATATAATATTAAATAAAATGTATATGTATTTTAAAAATAGGAATATACAAAGTACATGCATAATAAATGCAATATTTTTTGGAAGAATGGGGAGACCTTAACTGCAGGGAGTTCAGAAAAGGTTTCAGCTATAACCAAGTAAATTTACAGTAGAATCTGACCAATTTTATTGACTCGGCCATCATAAGCGGATGAATTATTCACTGTATTTATTCAGTTGGCAGGTTTGTTCATCTGGGTACAGATTTTACGTGTTCCTGAATACATTGCTAAGTTTAACCGCTAGACCCTTATCCTTCCCTCTTTTCCCGCATCACCACACTGAAGAAGTACCTATTGCATCTCTATGCCTACAGAAAAAAGTAGTAACATTGAAAATAATTTTTGTTCCAAAAAAAAAATGTCTGCTGGAACAATTAATTAAATAATGGAACATGGTACAGTGAGGAGATAGAGTCAGGAGGGAAGTTTAATTCCAAAATCTGCCACTTCCTGAGTCAGGTAATTAATCTTTAGGAGCCTCAGCTTTATCATCCATAAAATGGGGATAAGGTTACTTGTACTACCTGCCTCATGAGTTTTTTGTTAAGAAAATACTTTCGATCTCATCTCCAATCTTACTATTAGCATTTACCAGCTTTGGAAAAATAACCTCTACAGACATCAGTTGCCTTATCTATAAAATTATAAGCCTGGAACAGATGAATTCTCAGGTACTTTCCAGCCTTTAATCTACCATCTTAAATATAGAAATATTATTCATTTGTAGTCAGTCAATAGATAGGTCCTTGCCACATGCTGAAATGAGTCAATAATCCTGGTTGGTAATAGAATTCTTCCATTCCTCACCATTTCTATCATTGCCCCCCTAAGCATCCATATCAACCTGTCTTAAATGTATTTGTTTCGCTTTTGTGAAGCCAGCACAGTTTTAGTTTTAATATGAAAATAAAATCCTATCTTTGTAAACAGATTCCCCAAATGTAGTCAGTTATTCAGCCTCTGGTTTAATTCCAGTTTCTGGCAGCACTTGGGGGTCCCGAAAGCAGGTTCATCGTTTCGTCAGTAAGGATCATCTTCCAGGAATGGTTTATAAAAGAGGCATGCAAAACTCTGCTGAGGAGATGGGCCAAGTCCCCAAGTAGGGAGCATACGGTAGGTAAAACTGGAAATAGTTAGCTGTGGAATCACATTCCAATTCTTTCGAGGCTCATTTGGCAAAGCTTAATGGATAAAGGCTCTGTAGCTGAAGATGTGAAAAATCGAGTTGTAACTGAGCAGTGCCTTCTACGATCTGTCCAAAGCATGCACTATGTGTGTGTGGCAGGGGGAGGGAAATCACCTAATGTTTCCCTTGGAGTTTCAATGAGAAAATAGCAAGGAGATGCTGATGCATTTTTTTATATAGCGTACTTTTTCTCAGATTCATCATCCCTACCCTTTTAAAAATCTGCTCATAAGGCTCATGTTTCTTATTTTCTTACCACAAGGCATGTCTTCTACAAGGACAAGAACTGAATAAGAGAAAATTAACACAGAGAGGGAACAATTAAACTTAAACCTTCCAAGGAAGAAACAAAGACAGTTCTCTCAAAGGTGGATTTTCTCTTTTTACTTGAATATGTTAAAATCTCAATATTGTTTCAGCTATAATTTCATAGTCACAGGTACAACTAAATTTTTAGTAATTGTTTTATTGCTATAGTATTTATGTTTAATTTTCAAAGTAATCAGCAAAACAATACGGTAAAATAAAAAAGAACCAGCCTTCACATTTTCAAGGGTGTATGCGTGTGTGCGTGTGTGCCCGTGTGCGTGCTCCAGATAAGGAAAAGAAAATGCTTTATGGGTTGTGTGTTTCATTAAATTACCTTCATATATGATCAGAAACGTAGCAATATTCACTTTCATAGGTACTTTCAAAGCTCAGGCCCTTATCCCCCTACTACCTAGACAAGTACAATTGGTCTTTCTTCCTTAAATTTCTTCCTACTTCTTTCCATCCTCCGTACAGTAGCCAAGGTTATTTTTCTAAAGTGAAAAGCTTATCTGGCTATTCCCCTACCCAATAAAATCCAGGAGCTCTCTGTTGCCTCTGATACCAAATATAAACTTCTCTTTGGTGTTTAAATCCCTTCACAACCTGGCTTCAACTTACTTTTCCAGACTTTTTTGTATGTATTTACTCTGAATCCCTCACTCACAGGATTTCATCTCCTACCCAGGTATCTTTACAGGGGTTGTCCCCTCTGTGCCTGGAATGTACTCCCTGCCTTCACTCTTTTTTTTTTTTTTAAGAATTCCTTGTTTCATTTTAAACTCAGTTCAAATACCATTTTCTACATGAAGATACCCTAGGTTTTAGGTCTTCCCCTCTGGGGTGTTGATAAATGTTTAATAACTGATTCTCATCTTTCTAATTTGTAGCATTTTCCAATTTCCAAGATGCAACTTCTCACACTGAAAATCTGACACAACCTCAAAAATTGGTATAAACTGGGCCCCCTCTTTCCCCAAGAAATATATTTTGTTCATTTTGAATATACTTTAATTTTTGTATAGTCTCTCTCTGTCTCTGTCTCTCTCTGTCTCTCTCTCTCTCCCCCAACACCCAACACACTCTCAGATTTTATTGATTTATTCCACTAATTTGGATAAATGGGTTTCACTGCAATTTGTTGTGTATGTTCACTGTGGAACTGGTATTAGATGGGAAAGAGATCAAGCTTCAGATATAGATGTTAGAGTCCCTCTTTGCCCTCAAAATGACAAAGTAATCAGAAGTTAGAGGAAACCTGTTCATATCCCCTAGAAGAACAACATTTCAGAGAGCAGATAGATATACTTCCAGTCTGATATCCTCTCTCTCTGAGGAGAACAAAGTGAAATGAAAATTAAAGGATCTGTGAGATCTTAGCTCACATACTGAGATTTGGTAAAGATGAAAAAAGATAGAAATAATGCAGAAAGGTCTGTAGGAGGACAAGTAAACTAATATACTGTTGGTGGAGTGGAGCATTGGACCACCATTTTGGAAAATAATTGAGAAGTATGTGAAACAAAGATGACTAAAATCTTTACAACAATTGACCCAGTGATCCCACTGCGAGGACCTCAAGGAAACATCATATGTACATATGTGTGTGTATGTGTGTGTGTGTTAAGAAAAGTAGATGTTAACATAGAAAACAAGTAACCACTGAATGGGAAAAAATTTTTGTAAATAAATTGTGGTATATGATTATGAGTACTATGTCTGCAGAAATGTCAAATACCCAGTTCATAAAGGCATGGGAAGACATACAGAGTGAAGTAAGCAAAATAAGAAATAGTATAACAGGATAAATATAGTAATAAAATATAAATAATAAAATAAAGCACTGTCAAATGAAAGACCTAAAGTAATAAAATGAAAACTAAACAGAATATAATTAAACAACTACATTTGTATCTGAAGAAGATATGAAAATTTATACCTTTCTTTTTCATGTTGTGGTAGACAGCTATGATCATGGAATATTGTTTGTGGTATCAGAAGTAGGCTATGGTCAGTTGATTGTGTTGAACCATTTTTTAAGGTTTGCTTAAAGGTTCCTTGGGCAGGAGAGATTCAGGGATATATTTGAAAATGACTGTGATAGGAAAATCAAAAGACATCAATAAAACTTTTTTTTTTGAATCACCGTCACTGTCAGTAAGTTAAAAGAGTAAGATGAATTCAAACCTATATATTTCTGAGACTCCCACTAAACTTCATTTTATTCACTCGATTCTAATTTGCAATTATTTATGGCAATATAAAATAATGTAGTTGAATCATCTTCATTTTGTAATTAAATATTCCATGTCAGAAACTAAACAACCATGTGCTAGACACCACTGCCATGACATATATAAAGAGATGCATTTTTATTAGTCTTTAAACTATTTTGTCACAAACCTTAAACATTATTCTTAGCTCTTTTTTTTTAACCTGCTACCCTTGGGAAATGAGGATCTTAGTCTAGCCTACTGTAATTTTATAATTCTTGGAAAAGGTATTATAAAAATCAGTTAATACTTATCAATGCCCATGACTGAGATAAAGTTTATATGAAATTTTAATTTATTAATTTTATTTTCCTCAGGACCATACTTAAATTAGTGTCTTCACAACATGTAAGATCTTAAAAAATTCCTTCTTTTGCTTTGGAAATATAGTGCATGTTTATTCTTCCATCATGATGCTAATGATTTGCAATCAAATCACAGGTTGCCACAATGCTCAGAATTTTGAAATAGTGGAACAGATGTGCCTAATTATGTAAGTAAAATTCAATAATCATTCAAAAGGAATTCAAAATATTTCATCATAAGCAATACATACTTTCTTCTCCACTATTTTCTGCGTGACAAATTCTTCAGCTTGAAATATGATGAATAAAGCTCCCTGACGTGTTATGTATGAAAATATTACAAAAATAATTTCTTAACTTTAGAGAGGCCCCTCTTGGAACAATGTTTGAAGCCTTGGAGTGTTGTGTAAGAGATCGTGGATATCATTTGCATGCATTTTCTACTTAATCAGAAGTTGAGAGAATGTGATATGTTTCCTATGTGTTTCTAGGTTCTAGTTTTGTACGATATCACTACTATCACCTCTTGGAAATTAGTGTGATCAAAATAAACTTCCATCCCTTCATCAGACATACTGAAATCTATTGTCAACATTGATAACCTCCTTAGATCGTCACTCCTTTCAGAAACACAAACCTTAATATGCCTGCTATATGAAATCTGAAAGCCTTATAAAGACTTAATACGTTTGGAACTAAGTAATTGAACAGATATAGCAACAACTGTACCAACATGTGAAAGGCATGCAGAGATCCCATACTTAAGCAACTCATAATAGTTGCTATTCCCATCTTTTCTAACCCTTCTCTTTAGGGCTACATAATGTCTCCAGCACAATGAAAAAAAATGCATAACCTTATAATAACAACACCCACCTCTACACAGACACTGTACAAAATAATATTTGAATGGAAATTTATACAAACTTAAAACTGCTTAAGGTGTTTAAGGTATAGGGAACAAACTACAATGAATGTTAATAAATTATTAATGACTCATTCTGCCAAGAATTAAAGGCTGGTTTGATTCAGGTAGGATTCCTGCAGGGGAATACATGTACATTTTATTGTGTGATTTATATTCTGTAAAGAGCTTGGTTTGATATGCTGTACTTCAGAGAACTGTGAGCTCTAGAAACCATCTATTCTCTTAATAAATTATGGAAATTAATAAAGATGTTATGTGAAATTATACAATCACAAAATCTTGGTGCATTTTAACACTATTAAAACTTCAAATTACGCTAAAATTTTTGGGACACTGTGTGCATGAATCCCCTTTTTTCCTTTTATTTTGCAGGCAGCCCACATGAATATGAAAATTATGGGATGTGAAATACTTCTAATCCAGGAAAGATGAAGTTTTAAATTACAATCAAACTGAAATAATCATTTATCTCAAAAATATTAATAAAGCAATTTTGGCACAGAAAGTCAGTTTTCAACTCTTTGTCCTGTCTTCAGAAGTAGAGCTCTTAATGTGATGATTTATAGGTCGAAATGTGAGAGCTGATAAAACACTTACAAAACTCGGGTGGGGAGGAGAAGGATATTAAAGCAACATCTCAATATTAAAGTTAAATAAAATATGTCACAGTATGGCTTAGGCAGGAAAGATGTAGTGATGCATAAGAACTAATACACACACACATATACGCTCACACACACACACACACACACACACACACACTGAAATAGGACATGTTCATTCATATAGAAAATTAGACTATTGACTTAGAGATAGTGTGGGAAAGTAATTATTACCCAATGGATTTTGTAAGATTTGCATAAGAGGAAAATTCTTCAGTTTTCACCAAAGTCTCTGAAAACACTTCTATTAATTACAAATTAAGTCTATCGGAAGATCTCCTTACATTTGGTCTTGGCTTTATTAAAGTCCAGAAAATAAACCCCAAGCACAGCAAAAAGTGAGTTTTTACCACAAGGGAAAGCTTTTGCACCTTTAGTGTGATGAGGTTGAGAAAGGTCAGCAAGTGGAATCCTGGGGCCTCTGTACTCCAATACAGACAATCAAAAATCTAACATTTCTTTCAAACTCCCAGCAGCTGAACCTCAATGAGAAGGAGTCTAAAATTTAGCATGGGGAAAATTAAACACTGATGTTCAGCCAGATTTTCTTTGAACGTTTCCCATAAAAAAGATAGGCAAAATGTGCACAGCCAAGGGTGCTACCGGATAATATGCAGGCTTCAGAGTAAAGGGTGTTATTACTTTGACACCAAACCCTATTGTTTTAGACTTTAAATTTATTGCAAGTTATCTTCAGGTACCCAGGCAGGCAACACATGGGGTGTTTCATATATAAGCCAAGCACAAAAGGGCTCCAGTGGCAAATTCTAAGTAAAGCAATACTGTACTGAAAAGATGACCTGGCAGATAGATCACAGAGCTAGACAAACAGCTGTTAAATCATTCAAATGAATCATAGGGAACCAAATAGCAATTTTTGATTATTATAATTTTTTAGTACTTCATATTACAGCCCACCAGAATTTTGATTTAGGAATAATGTCTTTTAGAGGTATATGCAAAGCCCCCAGTTCCTTCAGTTGAAACATTTTTAAATGTACTATTGATTTTGTAAAATGTACTTCATTAGGTATTATATATGATTATGTTAAAATCTATTTATATGGTGGGAAATTATTTCCTAAAGGATTTCATACAATTTGTATTAGAGGAAAATTCTTCAGTTATCACCAAAGTCCTTGAAAACACTTGTATTCATTGCAAATTAAATTTACGCATGTGCATAAATATACAACCTGTACATAATTGCACAAATTGGCAAAATACACATCATATATTTATGATAAATGTGTGCATTATACAGCTAAGCTTATAGGTGTGTGCATGAATTTATATTTATAAAATATTTTTTAGTGAATTTAAATTGAAATATTAGTGAGCAAGGTTAGTTTTCCATAAAATCAAGACAATCATTTCTCAGGCAATTCAGGTTAAAAGAAACAAAACAAAACACAAAAAGAAACAGTGGTCACTTCAGTGAAAATATAAATCGTAGTTGTCTGGCATCATCACATAAAACAATCAATTGATTGCTTACAATTTTACTTTTCCAGAAATAGTTCTTTGAGACCAAAAATTGTTTTTTCTCATTATTTTGTATCCCTAGGACCAGGTCTTGTATAACGTAGATACCTAATAAATGCTATTTCGTTGAACTGAATTTGCATATAATGCTGCTATATTGTATTGCGTTGCATTGTGCTACGGTGTATCATATTATATTAGTTCTGTTATGTACACAGAGACACATATGACAGATATGCATATAAACATAGGAGATGACTTGTCATAGGGGCTAGAATCTGCCTTGGTTAAATCTCAACTCTGGTATATTCTGGCTATTTGACCTGAGGCAAAATCATTTAGCCTCTCAGTACAGTAAACTCTTCTCCATGACATCAATTGCCAACCTTTTTTCTTTTTTAGGGGGACGGAGGGGTAAGGATGAGGAAGGAGACAGGTATTTTTTTTGCCAGTGGTTCCCTAATACAGTGAAAAGACACAGCTGGACACAGGTAGTAAGGAGCAGGGCTAGGATCCAGCCTTTCTGCTCTATCACAGTACTGCTAATACTTTGTCTTGAGACTTTTGTAAATTGATAAAGAATGCCATGACTAGGTTTAGGAGAACAAGTTATTCAATAGAAATAATGCTATAAAAACAAACATCTGTGAAGGCTATGGGTAAGAACTATGATCAATGTAATTATTGTTCATGATGACTGAGGACTGATTAGGAAATAGGTAAGCTATGATCGGGATGTGACCACATTAGGGTGTAGAGTGAGGCATATCTATTTTTGAATGCATCCATTAATGGGATTTATATTGCTTGACTATGCAAATGCATTACAAGAAAATTGTTTTCTTTTCCTTCCCTTCTCTTCTGCCCCACCCTGAGGAGTAGGGTATGGAAGGGAGAGAAAATAGACTTTTGTAATTTTTTTTTAAATAGAGAGATAAGGCAGGAGTGCTACCGATAAGGAACATGGAATGCACTTTCAGATGAGTTACTTTATTCTTAGATTTCTTTAAGTATTTTTCTTTGTTATAAGAGACTTCTTCCAAAATATGAGCAATCTGTAAATCTTTGTAATGTAAGAATGCCAGAACATGTAAATAACATTTTTATTTTTTTAAAAAGTGGGTTATAATGGATTGTAAAGGCAATCAAGAGGAGCAGAGACACAGAGGGAGAGAGAACAGAGAGAATACAGAGACACTAACCTTCAGAGCCATGGAGTTGTGTATGTGTGTGTGTAAATTACAGAAGTTTCATACTTGTGGTGGTTGTGATGGAAAGAAGGTAGGATACCACCTCACCAATGGGAGAAAGTTAAAAAATACCTGATAGTAAGGATGCTTTGGCAGAGATGACCCCATGAGTAAATGTGGCAAGGAATAGGATCAGTTTAACTCAGCCTGTCCACTTGTCACTCCTCATTTTAACTTATTATTCCTTCTTTTTTAGATTTAATGAAAACAAAACATTCCCAGTAAATAGAGTATTCCAAAGGTGGAATAAAATGTTTGGGGAAGTAAAAGTTTTCTCATCACTGGAACGCTTTAAGAAAAAGCCTGGTAGATTGGGGGAGGGGATTCCTTTTCAGTTGAAATTTGGACTGGATAGCTCCCAAAGTTCCTCCCTTCCAATTCTGAAATTTGCTGAATTAGTTGCTAATATCTATTGTTTCCATGTTGCTAAAGGATTGCAGATGCTGTTGGTAATCTTTAAATTTGGTGCCTGGGGAAAAGGTCTGACAGCACCGCTCTGATAATGGTTTGCTGAGGTCATCTTAACACAAAGGCTAAGTAATAACAGGAGGAAAAAGTCAATTTTCTAGATGTTTACAAACTTAACATTGGAATATGTCTTACTTTATAGATAGAATTTATAAAGCACTTTAGTATTTGCAAAGTTGTGCCTTTATCTTATTTAAACTTTACAACAATTCCTCTTACCTTTCCAGCCAACTTACTTAATTCCCCTCCATGAACTCTTTGATCTAGTGGCACTGGTCTCCTGGCTGTTCCACAAGCCAGGCACTTCATTTCTCAGCTCTGGGCATTGTCTCTGGCTGTCTCCCATACCTAGAATGTTCTCCCTCTCTGTTCCAATTACTGACTCCCCTAGTTTTCTTTAAATCCCAACTAAAATTCCATTTTGATAGGTAGTTTGCCATAACCCCTCCTAATTCTAGTACTTTCCCTCTTTTAGTTATTTCCTATTTTTCCTGTCTATAGCTTGCTTCGTAAATATTTGTTCACAGGTTGTCTCTCCCATTACATTGAGGTCAGGGACTTCTTTCCTCTTTGTATCCTTGGTGCTTAAAACAGAACCTGACACATAGTAGGTACTTTTAGAAAGGGTACAGATTGATTGGTTAAATAACTCTCTGATGTAAGGACTATTTTAACTCCCATTCTATAATGTAGAAACTGAGATAAATATAGGTTGACCTTACTAAGGTCATACAACCATTACATGTCTGGAGACAGGACCCAAATTCAGGTTTTCCTGACTCCCAAGTCCAATAATTTGTCCATTGTACCACCTAGAGACTAGTTATCCAGAAATGCTGATGATTCTGTTGTTTTCGTCTAGATATTTTGCACCTGGTAGATTCAATGTCATCCAAGCCCTGAGCAACTGAGAAATACAGGATAAGACTGTGGACAGCATGTGTTTCCATGGGTAATGTGAATTTTGCTAGTTATGATAATTTTTGACAGACTTCCCTAATAAGCTCTCAAACTGTTTGAAGATTGCCTAATCCTAGGAAAAGGTTCCTAATAGCTGTTGCACATTGCTCACTCATCTAGGATTATACAGTACAGCCAAGTGAAAATTTAGAATTCAATCCATTATTAACAATTCATAACCAAACCTTTTGACCAGAGTTTATCACATGAAATGAACCCTATCCAATGCAAGCATATCAATACAATGTGCAGCGAGGGACAGTGTAGAAAGACTTAGTCTTGGCTCTGCTACTTATTATTTGTGTAGTCTCAGGCAGGTCACTTGGCCTCAGTTTCCCTTTTGTAAAGTAAGAGGTTTGTGCCTGCTGCTATCTGAGGTCATTTGCCAATTTAGATATAGTAAATGCTTAAAAGATAAATTTACCACAATCATCCAAAAACATAGTGATATTGTATCTATTCCCAAATTTGCAAATACTTTTCCTTAAAAGTGTCTAATCTGCTTCTAGGTCTTATTGCTACCACATCCTTCCAATCTTTTCCTTTCTCTGTAGTCATACAATCACTGCCTTCATTCAGGTCTTCATAATTCTCACCTGCCCATCTCAGTTCTCTCCCTTCTGCAATCTATCCTCCTGTCAATTCACATTTATTAAATGTGCCAGGCACTACAGCAGTACTCCTAATGCACAGGTCTGACCAAGTCAATTACCTGCTTAAAAAATAGGACCTAGTGAAAACAAACAACATCCGAACAATATTTGTCTATTCATAATGATATGAATTTTAATTTGAAAGTACTGCAAAACTGGGGCTTAGGCTGTATTTTTACTCAAATTCCATTTCCTGTTTCCTTGTTTTTTGTCCCTGTTGACTTTAGGATAAAATACAATTTCCTCCATTTCATATTCAATACTCTTCAAAATTTGTGTGAAGCCTACCTTTTAGGCTAACTAGATGTTTCTTTCTTTCACACATTCTACATTCTAGCCAAAGAATTCTACTTCTAGTAGTCTTTCATTCATCTCCCACCTCTGTGCCTTTGCATACCTGCTATATACTCCTCTTTCCTTTCTACTTATAGAATCTTAAACTTCCTGCAAACCTCAGCTCAAGGGCTAAAGACTATATTAGACTTTTCCTAATTTCCTCAGCTGTTAATATCCCTCATACATACAAGTGCGTGTGCATGTGCATGCATGTGTGTGTGCATGCGTGTATATGTGTGTGTGTGTGTGTATTCAACTCAACTCAGTAATCACTCATTAAGCACTTACTAGATGTCAAAAACCACGCTTCACTGGGGATACAAATAAGAAAAAGAATATAGTCCCTGCTTTCATGGAGATTATAGTCTAATGGGGGAAGACATCACTCAAAATGAAGCTAGAAAAAGGGGGAATATCCCCCAGAGGGATATTCAGTGAGGGCACATCACATTCAAATGAAACCAGACTGAGCTGTAGATGCAGATGAAATCCAATTTCTGCCCTCTATAAAGGAAAGCATTGGGATTACTTTGGTACTGTGTCTCCAGCCTCCATCTTCCAGCCTCCAGTCTCACACTGGGGAGAGGAGTCTGAGGGAGATAGTATCCAGGCTTGAGTTCCTACCATGGTGAGTAGATTAGAAGTGATGAGCTTATCTTACCAAATATAGAGTATCTTACCAAAGTAAGAAATCAGGCAGGACTCGAGATGTAGAGAGTGTATGAGTGTATGTTATGCCAGTCATATACATATGTAACATTATGTCATATACACATCATGTTATATATGTGTATACATATATGTGATACACACAAATATATATGTGTGCATAATGTATAAATATGTTTGTATATACATAATTTATATAGAAATACATAAATATTTCATATATATGCATATATATATACACAACTTTGCATATGTTCTCTCCTTTTTTACACATTCACATGTTGTTTCTCCTGCTATAAGGTCCCTGAAGGTAAGAAATATTTCCAGAAATAAAGAAATAAAATATGGAAAACCAGCAATGATCTCTGTGATTGTTGGGGAAAAGATGAGGTTGGGTAGGTTAGTGGTGGGGGAGAAAGGAGGACACATAGAGCCTAGCAGAGTGCCTGGCACACAGTAGACACATGTTTGTTGACTGACTCAGTGATCCGAACATAATTATCAGTGCAATGTGGTTACATATGTCTTTTCCGTTAAGAAAGTATAGCAAAGTCTGTCATACAGCAAATCACTTATGGGTTCATATTTGCTAACTCATATACAATCTGAAATATATTAGTAGTTTATGGTAAAGTATTTTATCATAGGTTCTTTGATTTAGACCTGGAAAGGACCTGAGAGGTCATTTCATTCCACTGTTTCATTTTGCAGATGTTCAAATCTAAGGTCTAAGAAAATTTAGTGACTTATCCAAGGTCACACAAGTAGAGGTAATAAGTCTATTTTAGTGAGCTAATTGAGGAAATTGAGAATTAATAACAACCCATAAATCTTTGATGTACACATCATAATAACATGGACATTAGAAATTAATAAAGCCTCACTGTTAGGCTTCAAATCTAGATTTCTCCAAATAATAGGAGTAGCTGTATAGCTTTGAAATGGCTTCTACCTTGTTGGAATAGCTACAAAACAATAATGCAACAGATCTTACTAGGAATATGCCAGCTTTGTAGAGAGTCAACTGCTTGAATTTTCAATAGGAATATTTACACCTCATAAATCTGCAAACACTACAGATCAAGATTTGATTTATATTATGTTGATTTCCTACACAAGAGAATGATGGACAAAAATGTTGATTAAGTTTAATGTAGAGTAAACTAATGTAGAGTAAATTTAAAGGTACAGTTGTGCTTTTCTGAATTGTTAATTGGCAAGCACACCCCTCAACCCATCCTGCTTTCTTAAAGCATAGGAAATACAATAACAATTACAAAAAAAAATTTGAAAGTAAATAAATGAATCCAAAATAAGACTTTGAAAAAGAAACTGGAGCGAACCTATTAAATGAAGAACTGATGAAAGTCAGTTATCTTGGAACCTGAAGTAGCTTCACACCAGACCTGGACAGCTCAGTAAGGCAACTGAAAGAATTGAGGTTCATGTTCCCATGCTACTTAACACAATACTTCTGGATATTTGCCCTATTATTAGGTCATTTCTAGCTAAGTAATGGATTTTGAAAAGTCCATATTGTTACAGGTTATCCTAGATTCTTTTGAGTTACAGAATATTAACCTTATATTTATATAATATTTTTCTTCCAAGGCTCTTTCAAAGTTTGTTATGCATAATTTCATTATTCTCTTATCCTGGTGTATTAAGGATACACCTGAGCTTTCTGATTGTTCCCACAGAGACCATCCATGGTTTGCTTCACTTTTTCCTCCAAGGATGTTGGGGAAAACCTAAGAAAGACTGTGATGACTTGATTTACAGATACAAGGAGACATTTGTCCCAAATCAGTTTCTAGTCTGATTGGTACATCCCAGCACCATAACTGCCTTTCCCAAGGATCTTCATCCTTTTAGGGGTGTCACAGAAACAAATAAGGGAATAAAATTCATTATTATAATAAGATTCTTCTTAGAGTAAGGAGCACTAGATCTTTACCTTAGCTCTTAAATTAATGGGCAAGATGACTACAGAACACATATCAAACCTCTTTTAGACTCAATGCCTTCATTTGCTGAAGAGGTTAGCTTTAACTAATGTCTTTTCTAGGTTTAAAAGCCTATGATTCCAGAAACAAAATTAACAAATACAACAGATAAAATTATTCCAGAACCCTTTGTTAGGAAAAACAATAACAGCCATTTTCCCTTTAAATATCATATTCCCCAAATGAGGTCCTTAATCATCGATTGATATAAATGGTATACAGGCAAGTTTTTCAATGAAAGACAATTCCACAGTAATTATTCATCTGTAGTTATTTCTATATATCTGTTTATCTCTATTGTCTAGGATTGGATCTGATACACTGAGACTGTGAGATAAGAGAGGAAAATAAGGAAGATTGGTTGTTTCCTTGTGTGGGTGCTTTCCAGTTCTCATATTCCATGATTTTATAATGCTGGTTAGTAGTGGTGAGGATTTGTTTCAACAGGGCATGAGGCACAAAAGCCTGTTTCTGCAATATATTCCAATATTAGGTGCAATAACTGATCTGTCTTCTCATCAATGCACATTTTCATTCTACTGGATGAAAAATGCAACCAACCCATCCCTTCTCATCCCATGCAGTTGCTGCTGCCTTATCATGAACTGTATCAAAATTAACACTAAATCCTGCTCAGACTCTTTTAGAGCACTAAACCATCTAGCTTCATAGACGATCTGCAATCTGTGACTCTGTATGCCATTGTAGAGGGGGCTTAATGATATTGAAGCTATACTGCCCCAAATTAGACAATTTCATCAATTCAGTAGGGGGAACTTTTAATGCTATTGGTTGTTTCATCATGAAGATAGTCTTGTTTCATATCAGTTATTTGATAAATAACAAAATACATAATAATAAGAATATATGTGTAGATGGATGGATAGACAGACAGACAGACAGATGACAGATAGATAGATAGATAGACAGATAGATAGTGTTTTAAGGTTTGAAGAATACCTCCCTCACAACAATCCTGTGAGTAGTTTTGAGCCTCGGACAAGCAAAACAAAATAGGACCAGGTTCATATGGCATAAGGATTGTAAACTGGAGATAAGCTCACTTTGATACATGAGAGGAAGTCCATTAACTAATTATGATTAACTTCAGTGTTTCTATGCTGCTAAAATACTACTAGTGCTATGGGCACCTCTATACTTCAGCACCCCAGAGAAAACTATTAACTGCTTTACCACAGTTACATCTCTTATTGTTCAGTCATTTATAATCATGTCCCGCTCTTTGTGACCCCATTTGGGGTTTTCGTGGCAATAATGCTGGAATGGTTTGCCATTCCTTCTCCAGTTCATTTGACCGGAAATGGAGACAAATAGGTTAAGTGACTTCTGGAGGGTCATACAGTTAGTGTCTCAGGTCAGATTTCAACTCAAGAAGATGAGTCTTCCTGCCTCCAAGTCCTGCACTTTATCTACTATTAAATCTCTACTTTCATGTTTATCATCCTCATTTTAGAAATGAAGAAGTCAAGATCATACATCTAGCATCTATGCCAAGATCTGAACCTTACTTTCTTCCAAAGTTACAGCTATGATGTCCGACAGTAAAGTATTTTATCATTGCCTAAAAGTTGCCTAAGACATAAGTACTTTTTAAAATTATTGTTTGATTGCTGCTTTTTGTTTTTATGTCAGTCATTTCCAAATATACTTCTCCAATTATCATTCCTAGAGCCTTCCCTTATAACAAAGAAATATAGGTAAGGAAAACCAACCAACACCCTGACCATGACTGAAAATTTATGCAGCCTTCTACTATATATGTTTTGCCCCATTTCTCTTCGAGAAGGAGTGAAGACAGCAAACCATTCTAAAAGACAAAACATACACTATTGAAACTGAATCAAAACCAAGATTAGGATTTAATTTTGTGATACGACAGGAAAATTATGAGGTTGTCAATAGTTCCTTTAATATTTAAATAATTGGAATTATGATAGACCTATGCCATCATGAAGTGAGACAGAAGAGAAATGAGCTTTGGCAACTGTAGGTTTTAATCTGAAACTATGATTATCTTTTATTGTTTCTGCTAAGGATTATTCTGCCTTGGACTTGCTCTCTGAAATGACAATTTATGTCACTGGGGAAAAAGAACCCCCAGTAGGTTTGTGAAATGATGTAGTTATATAGTATAGAAGGTGTCATAATACTTCATAGCATAGCCTGAATGTGTCATACATCATCAGAGTTAATAACAAGTCAGTCCTTCCTCAATGTTACACTTTACTTAGGGAACACCAATGTCACCCACCTGAGATGGGATTCTTTCCCTTGCAGAAGGGTTTCTATTAGCAATTGAATAACCATGCCTAATACTAAAAAAGTGATAAACTGGTGCTCCAAGGAATCAGATGAACCTTTCATTTATAGACTCATAACCCAAGTCATTTGGATATACAATATTTCATTTTCGTGTCCTTATTTGTTCTCACTAAACACTTCCGTCACTGCAGAGCACCTTAAAACAGGTTTATAATGAAATCCTGAGAAGGTAATTTATCAAATTGCCTTGTGAATTGGAACAGTTTTTATGGCACATTGTGAAAGAAGCAAAAAATAGAGTGTGCTGGTAAAATAGGTTGTATTTTACATAAAACAGAATTGGGCTTTATGAAAACTGCTTTTCACTTTCAAGGAATCTCAAAGCACTTTTAAAAACAATAAATTGAGTACTGGTAGAGCAAAGATTGTAGGCAAATGAGAAGGCCATTAAGAGTTAAGCAATAGATCACACACTGAGCTTTGGACAGTAGAAACAGCTTTATTGAGAGAGAGGGAATGCTGGCCAGAGCACTGGGGTGTAAATAAAGTACGAGGTTTTCTAAAATGGCTTTGTTTCTTTCTTCTGTTTCATTATTTATTTAACAAATGTTCAAATGTAGACTCCATATCCCTTAGCCACAATTTTCCATAGATTAGCTTTTAATTTTCAGCCGGTGGTCTTACCTACTGCTGGTCTTAATATTGCAAGTAAACAGTGATTTTGATTGGAATGAAATGTTATGGCAATATTTCATACTGGGATCACTTTCGGCAGATGTTTTCATTTTATTTTCTGTTTACTCAACCTTGCAGGGAAGCCAGTATTAGTAACATACATGATATGATTCGGGAAATTTTTGTTGTTGTTGACTGGAAAAATTATTTGATGAGGAATCAGGAATCAAATTACACTGCAGGTTAATGTTTATACTAGCAAAATCACATAGCAGATTTGCATAAAATGAAGGGAGATCATTGGTTTATATGCTTCAAGAGTGACTTTTATAACAACTGTCAACTTTTCCCCCAAAAAGACAATCTGAGGATTTTACAGGGTATGGTTGCAAGGCATCTCACATAGATAATAAACACTCCAAATATAATCTTACATATACTGAGGAGTGTGGAATATTCAGTTCCTCAGAAGATAAACATTCTTTAAAGTTGCAAGAGATAGAAAGCGTTATTAAATTTGATATTTAATGGATATATGTGCACATAAAAACACACACATACACAGGTATCGTCGGTTTCTATTCTGCCCTCCAGCTACAAAAATTTAAAGATTTGTTATATAAAAAAAAAAAAACAACAATCCCATCAAAAATCAAGGGCATAAGTAAATAGGGCATGGAGATTTTTCTTTTAAAGAAGTGGATCGGTAAGGGTAGAAAAATTAGTTTAATTTCATGTTGGCTTAGCCTACAATTCTGCGGGCATTTTATGCTATTTCTAAAAATGAAACTAAATAGTTGTATCACTGTTTCAAAAATTAGTTTTGCTGACTTTAACATTGCCTTGGGATATGTATCATCAGCACTGAGGCTTATGGTGATGCAAAACCATTCATATGCATATATACATGCATGCACAATGTCTGTCTGTCTGTATATATGTATTGTGTATTTATGTGCATGGGTTTGTTTCTTGAAGTTTATCCTTTGATAGGTGACACTTGAAACATGTACATTAATTTCCTTTTGACTATTAGTGTTTTATAAGAGATTAAGAAAGGATTCTATCCCCTACATATATTATTTCATCCAGGCTTCTCAGGCTCATAGCATTTTAGAGTAGTTTCAATCTAGTTTCGCATCAAATATGATATTTATGATAGTCTTGCAAAAGCATAGCGTTCCTTTGACCCATAGAATCTAGAAACTAAATATCACTTTTCAGGTTAATCCTGCTTTAGTGAAACCAATCTGGAAAGAGGACAATTAAACATGAATAACACCTCTCCCCCATTTATTAGATAAGATGAGTATTTCAGACTTTTTTCCAACCCGGTTATTTTGAAGGGATTATCCCATGTAGAATATAAAAGGAGGAATGGGCCTTCAGTGACTAATACTGAGCTTTACTTCTCAAACAGGAATATTTCCGTCAAGATGCCTAACTAAGTAGAAAACATACCTATCATAGTGATTGTAAAATTACTTTGCTAAGCAGTTTTTACCATGACTTTTAAAACACAAATTTGGATTTGCAAAGATATGTGGTTGTTTTACTGCAGTAAATAATATTGTAAGGACAAAGATAGTGACTGGGGGACTTCATTGCTCTGCAGAGTTCCAATAAGGAACTTTACCAATGCGGGTTAGTTCTTCTTCAGAATTCATAGCCTGGACAAGTGATTTGCCCAGGGTTACGCAGCAAATATGTGTCAGAAGCAAAGCTTGAACTTATGTCTTCCTGGCTTCAAGTCCACCAATCTATCCACTATGCCACAGTGCCTCTAAATATAATAATAAAAGAAGCAAAAATGTTTTAGCTATGTCCAGTTCTCAGAAATATAAACATGTCTTGAAACATTTACCCTTTTATTGTGGTACTTTAATACAGTGACTTCTAGAGTGAAAGCCTTCATTGCTTATTTTCCTCTCTAGTTCAGACACTTCTCTCCTTTTTAATAAAAATGATAGAATAATATAAAGTCATTTGAAACCAAGCAGATGTAAAAATTTGCCTTTGAAATTCTTAAGATTATCAGCTGTTTTCCCATGAGCCTAGATTACCTCTCTCATATTTCACACCTCATTTATCTATAGTGAAATAACCTGCTTCTTATTTAACTATATCTGTCACTGTTTTCAAGGCACTATTATGATATCGTGATTAGAATGGCAATTTCTGACAGGGTTATTTTCATACTTTCTCATCCAAAGGACTTCATAAGTATACAGAAAGTGAAGCAATTTATCAATAAGCAATTTACATAACTGTAACAACTGCCACCATTTCTAGATGATATTATCACAGTGCTCTAGTTCAGCTATATACAGAAAAAAAAATAAAATCTTGCACGTCCTGTCTTCCTCCATTAGCAAACACTGCACAAAAAGGGTTACATTTCATCTTTGTACAGATTTCTCTTAGGAGCTTTTTAGAAAGTGTGAGCATAGGCAGAAATGCATATAGCTATGATGTCTGCCTTCATATTTGTAGCAAGATTCTTTTTAATGTACCTATTAGTGGGAGCTAAACAGTTCGAATGTTGAAGGGAAGGGGCACACAAGTGATCTATAGTTCAACAGTCAATGGAAAGTGCAGCTCATTAAATAGAATACATTTTATCCAGTATCTTGAATTGCATAGAATTCTGAAGCAATGGTGCTTAAATATTTCCAACACAAATGTGCTAGGTGGGAAGGAAACAAGGGATTTCTAAGAAAATCTGTATGATCTTTTCTTGCATTCCCATAATTAATCAACATAGTCACAAAGAAGTTGCCAATTCAGTCTCAACAGAATTTAGTTATACTTCCAGACCAAAAAAAAAGGCTTTAAAAATAGCAACATATCAAAGTGATTCTGATTGTCCCCAAAGAAGATGGGAAGGCTCTTACACACTATTTGGTAGGGCTCCAAATAACAATGCCACCCAAATGCAGAGGAAAGCAGTACTTAGTTCAAAGCCGACCCTAGAGGGTAGCAAATTGGGATCTTGCCCAGGGCACACACATTTCGGAGAAGGGATGAAATTTGAGCACTTACTGTAGGTGTCTCTGTCCGTTTCATCTAATCACCTGCGGCGGTCTTTGCCATGTTTCCAGGATGTTGCAAGACTTCATGCTTAGAAGCTGCATCAAGACATCTTGACACAAGCTGGATGCAGGATGCCTCAGGGCAGCCTTGAAGCAGAGTAAAGCTTGTTGTGGCTAAATGAATGAAACTAGACAGAAAGAAAAAAACCTAATAGCAACACTAGTGGTTGCTCAGAGGGAACAAGGTGATTCTTTGAGGTTTCAGGGATGAAACTTTGGGGGGAAGTGGTCACAAAGGCATGTGTTGAGATGACTATCTAATCCATAACCAACTTTGTCTCCCACAAATGCTGGATGAATTTTTGCACTCAAGTGTGGTAACTACAATCTATAAATCAGTCTGTAATTCAGCTCGTTCGATCTTTGTATGTACATCTACTGCCTTCCCTGTGTTAAATATTGGCTATTTGTCCTGCATGTAGTTTGCTTAGTACATATTTGCTTGCAGATGCTCTCCCCAGTTAGATTGTAAGCTCTTTGAGGGAAAGCAGTGTATTTTGCCTCCTTTTGCACTCCTGGTGCTTATCACAGCGACTAGCACATAATAGGCTGTGAATAAATGTACACTGATCAAAGCATGTCAGCCTTCTTGAGCTGCAACAGTTTTACATGGAACCTACAGCTGAAAGGTAAATTGAAACAGAGGAAAGCAGCAAAAGAAACAATGTGGCAGATGCTTTGGGAGCTAATGTTAAAAGCAAAAACCACACACATACAAAATCAAAACCCTAGAAACCAAGTATGTTCCAGTTTATCAGTGAATGGCTAAGAAAAGGATCTTATATGAATGTAATGAAACGCTAAATGTCAGTATAATCAAAGAGAACTGACAAATATAATGAATTTTAAAATTACATAGAATATTTGTGTAAATTGGTGCAAAAAGAATCTAAATGAAAACAAAACTAAAATGTCACTGAATGTTGTGTAAATATAATGACATTCTAATTATGTCATTGTAATGTAATTATCAGTTTAGTTCTAGAGCAGAGATGAGGAAATGCATTTCCCTCCTTTTGTTGGAGAGATGAGGGATTATGGGTATAGAGTACTGTATAGCTGTCAGAAATGTCATTGTGATTTTTCCAACTCCGTATGTAGATATTTTCCCTTGTTATAATGGAAGGCTCATGAGGAGTGTTATGGTGTATTGGGTAGAAAGGTGGACTCTAAATCAATAAGACGTGAATTCAAGTCTGGTCTCTTATACATATCAGTCGTGTGATCCTTTACACGCCACTTAAACTCTTGATGTCCAAAACATCTTTAAGTCTACCCTTGTAAAGCAGAAAGAGATCCACACTGGTAGCAGGCATTTCCTCGTTCAGGATGGTTCCTCTCTCTCCCAGTGAAATCACGGATTTGAACAAGCAAAATAGCACAAAACCACAGTGGGATTCAAGAGCATAAAGTCTTTTTTAGAAAAACAAAAGTCGTCAATGAAACTAAAAAATGAGAATCTATTTAGTTGGGGAAAAGTAGATAAAGCAACAGAAATTTCTACAGAGTTTAATACCATTAACAATCAAAAATTAAGTCAGAAGACAGAAAATCAGACAGAAAACATGTAGAACTGATTTCCTAGTAGTAAACATATCCAGAAGAAATATGAACATAAGATATAAATCGATGCTGCTCCAAGAAGAATGCAACATAATACTTGTGAAAGAAATCCATTATTGGATTACAGAATTTCAATTCTACATGTGCAAGTCAAAAAGCAGGAAAATGGGTCACTTGACTTTTCTGGACCTCTGGTTCCTCACCTGTTAAATTAGTGAGCTGGCACAGATGACCTCTAAGGTCATACCTACCTCTAAATCTATGATTTTTCATCCTCTGATTTATGGCTTATGAGTCTCTGATAGGTCAGAAAGCAGATTTCTGTAACTGTAAGGAAAGAAACCTCCCAGCGAGTTCCACAGATAAAAAAGCTTTCTGGAATTTTTCTCTTTGCCTCACCAGCAAGAGCACAACGTGTGCAGCTAATCTGTACCAGTATGGGCTCAATCAACCAGTCAATCCTTAAGAATTCATTAAACAGCTGCTCTTGTCTATGCAATATGTTGCATATTGAGGATATAGGGAGAAAAGCAAAATGACCACATACTTAATAAACTCACATTCAATCAGAGGAGAGAGTGTGTATATTCAAATGATTACAAGGTAATTTGGGAAATAGCAATAGGAAGGCACTAAAAAAAGAGGTGTCCTGTAGAAAGGGGCACTTTAAGTCTGGACAAAATTCCATGGGGCGAGGGGATAAAAGGGAGATGAGAAGTAAGTAAATTACGTCATGTGAAGGGTTTCCCACCTCCCCAACAGAAGGAGGGAGATGGGTTTCCTCAGCTCTTTTCTAGACCCAAATTTGATCACATATTCAGTTTCATTTTCTTGTTCTTAGACTTATGTGGGACTGCTTTTTTTCTTCTTACTACATTATGCATCAATTCATTTAAATCTACCTGTGTTTTTCTTTTTTTTCTGAATTATTCATTTGAGTGGCTAGATAGTCCAGGTTCAAAATTGGAATGCAATAAAATGCTTATAGACTATCTAATTTAGGAAAAGGAAGTTTATTTGATAGCAATAACAAGGCAAAGAACTTTCATCAAAGATTTGATGTTGATTCAGTTACACATTACTTCACTGCTTCTGTGTTACTAATATTATTTGATTGGTTAGACACCTAAGGAAAAACCAGATGACTTTTCCTACTTTTTGTACTTAGGCCACCATAAAACTAGATCTATAGTCTGAATCTTCACCTCCTGAGTAAATTGAAGAAGCCTTCAGTATCTTTTAAGGAAAAACTAGCCCAGTATAATGTCAGATCTTATGCCTACCACAGAGAGATAAGGTACCCTGCTTCAATTGAAACAGCCCGTGAATATCAAGCACAGCATCTTTTGCCTCCAAATCTTAAGCACTTTCCACCAATGGGTCATGAAGAAAACTGGACCCTGGAACTAACCAAATGTGATTTTCCTCTGGAAGAAAATATGAAAATCAGGTAGAGGGACGATGAGCATGAAGCACCATTGTACCAGGTAAATGAGGAATTTGCTCTTCTTAAGACTAACAGTACAAATAGGATTATTGTGTTGGATTGATTATTTTTTTCTCCATCTTTGACCTAGCTTAGATCCAGGCTAAATAATTTTCTCTCTATTTCTTCTGCCTTTTTACCACTAAGTAAATTAGAAAGGAGACTGTACAGCTAGGAAATAGCCTATATTTTAATGGGTGAGCACCAACTTTTCAGTGGTTCCATGATGATGGAATAGAGATGATCAGAGGAATACTTCTTATGAAGGATTAGGGTAGCTCTCATAGAGTCTTGGCTTCTTGTTATGGGATGTGTACTTTCACTGAGAGTGAGACAATAACTACTGGCTTATCTCTACAAAGAGAAAGAAAAGAATTGCCTTGAACATGTTTGGTCAACTTATTCTAGTGGTTCTAGAGTATCAACTATACAAAATCCCAGCTGATGAATCGTTCCAGGGTATCCCAGAACATGTAAAGGTCACAATGTTTAGCCCAGATGAGACCCTTACAACATAGCCCATGTATGACTTAAGGGTTCTTATCTCAACTCCACCTCCCACTAATGGGTCAAGTCCCTTGAGCTTAGCTCCATCTCTCCAGAATTCTAGGGGAATTCTGAATTCAAGAGGAGTTAGAGGTTATTCATTATTCATGAATTGTCATTAACATCAGTTGCTTGATTCTTCATGGGTGCGCTTCTTGACAAAATAATCACTTAAGAATCACTTAGCCACCCTTGAGTAGCTTTTAGAAAGGAATTTTATTAAGGTAGAACTGTAATAATGTTTGATATAAAGCATCTCTTCTCCCCCAAAATGTTTTACATACTCCCACACAGGTATATCCACAGTCCAGGGAAGAGCAGTTTCAAGATTAGAGAGCACCTTGGACTATTGGTTGTTGGAAATCATTTTCTCCTTTTTTTGGAGGGTATTCACCATATATGTAAGCATTGGTGAATCTGATTCTCTCTGTCCTTAACTCTTGATGCAAACAGTAAAATAAATTGATTCAGGGATATAGCTGGGTTTCTAGTGGGAAGATGGGAGGTCTGCCATCCTCTAGATGCTTTGAAGCTCTCAAGATCCAACTCTGGCCAAGAGGAGACAAGGAGTACCTGACCAAGATCCACAATGGGATCTTCCTCAGGCAGTTCCTCCTCAGCGGTGTGCTAGAAACAGATTTGCAACAATTTTTTGATTGAATTGTTTTTTCAATTTTCTTGATAATTTATATAGATAACCCTTGGGGCACAGCTAAGTTTCCTCAGCCCCTCTGAACATGTTTCTTATATAATCCATTCCAGTTTGAAGGACTTATTTTTCTACTTACTCTAAGGTCTATGGTTAAAATGTGTTTATTAGGATTCATAACTTAAGTGGAGTGGGTTTGACTAAATGAATCACCCCACCAATTCACCAATATCAAATCTAACAACAACATCAGTGCCAGTGATACAATGATGAGAAGTGCCCTTGCACTTAAAGAACTTACAAATTAACATGGCATATTTAGCCATAATAATATTTTTGTCTTCCTGAGATCCTAAGAATTTCAGATGTATTATATTTAAAATTTTTCAAAATTTTCTGTTTTATACCTTATCCTCATAGCTGCCCCTTGCCCCATTGGAGTTGTGGGGGAGGGGGTAAGAGGGTTTTGTTTTATCTTGTTTTGTTTTCAGGTGAAGAATGATTGAAAAACAGCTGTCAGATATAGTTGACTCAGTACATAAGTCCATTCAATTGAATTCGATTTATTTCAACAAGCATTTCTTTCTCTGCTCTCTCTTGAGAAAGCACCAAGGCAAAACTTGACCATTCACTGTGCCATAACTGCTAAATAACCCAGGCTCTGACAAAACACCAAAAGATTTGATCTCTGAACTATGAGCTTTGTGTAGGGATTATTTACAGTCCTGCTAAACGATCATCCCTAGCAATCATCCACAGAGAGCACCTTCAGTCAAACTCAATTGCTCTGATGTTATAAAGACAAGCTCTGAAGTAACCAGGACATATATCAGGCTAAAAATGAAACAAACACAATTTACTGTACTCCAAGACTGCTTCAGACAGAAGAAGGGGTAGTCCCAATAAATACATTTGAGGAAAGGTGGTGCTAAGGACTATAGAAAAATCCCAGAGAACTATAAAAAGTGATTGGGAAATACAATGTTAAGAATGCTGTCACTAAAGGAAAACAGATGGCACCTGTGTGTCATTGCTTATAGTCAGTTGAGCAAGTGATAAATATATTAAATTATTTATAATAGCCCAACTCCAAACACCAGTGGGTGGATCAGCTATATGGAATGTTCTTCTAAAATATTACAATCTTTTATCTATTGATTTTTGGATGATAGATTTAGAGATTGGGGGTGGGGAACTCTGAGACTATCTCTTTTAGTCTCATCCCCACCTCCCTACCTATCCCCTCCTTCCTAGCTTCCTCTCCTCTCTACCTTCCCCTCCTCTGACCTTCCTCCTTCAAAGCATAAGATGATACTAGAGTGCCTAGTCCAAGTTCAGTCAGATAGTAAATAGCAGACGTTGGCTTACAAGCCAGGTCTTCCTACTCCATGTGCAGAACTCTTTCTACTACATCATGTTGCCTCAGAAGACCCATTAAGATTATAAAGGAATCATAATCAAGTAAAAAATAACAACAGACTTTATGACAGATTTTCAAATGCATATTAAGAAGAAGATATTGTTCACATGCATTACCAAGCTCAGATTACAAATATATAAACCCATTACAATGCGGAATTCAGGAAATACCTGCTGTAGTTCATACATAATCAAAATACCCAGGAGTGAAATACACAGATGCAATCAACATCTAAATAAAAGAAGAGAAAACATCAAAGTCAAATATATTTATAAGTGTGGGTGGGTGAGTGGGTAGTTCTGGAATGCTAATACAGAAAAAGGGGGACCAAAATCCTTACAGGAACTGCACCTCTGTTAAAGGATAATTAAAAATAAATGACCTGCAGAAATGCAGCTGCATAATATGGTATAATAAAATTTAAAAAAAACCTCAAATGAACATATAATACGTATGAGACATTACAAATGGATGACACAAATAAGAGAAGGAGCCTTTTGTTCTCTAGTAGAAAGATGCACAAAGTTATAAAAATAAAAACCTTTGTTTCACCTATGCATAGCAGTTTTCAGTTTTTTTTTTTAATCCAACAGAGCCAATAAGAAGTTAAAGAAAATATAAATATTTGCCAACTCCACTTTTCCAATGGGACAGGAGAAAATGGTCCCAAATCTTGAATGTACAGGAGGATATGGACTAGGAATTCAGGTTATGTTTAACTTCCATTATTAATATCTTCCATCAGTTTTTTAAGTCTAGACAATTAACTAAACAATAAATCAAGCTCTGATGTGTTTTCTCTAATTTCCAAATTGTAAATGATAAGATAGAAAATTTAATAATTGGTTCTCCTTAGCCAGTTTGAATAAGTTTCATTATGTTACTGCATCTAGACCTTCATCCATCTAGAATAGTTTTAATATGCATTTACTATCCATCATAAAGATGACAAAATAAACTGACTACATACATACAGACATTTTCATTTATTTTATAAGTAACTGAATAGACTATTTTTAATAGTCATTATCTGCCTCTATTTTATAAGGAGTTTTTATTATTTTTCTAATATATTAAGAGTGCCAAGAAATAATTGTCACTTTGGTGTTTATCAATGAAAAGAAAGCATTTATTTATAAAATGATTTGCCGTGCAAGCTAATTAGAAAAAACAAACAAAACCCTCTCAGAGCTCTGTTCCCTACCCCTAAAGGATTTTAATCATGAAAATTTTAATAACAACGTTGATGTTATATAAATTTAAGAATTATCCTAATTATTTTTAATAACAAATATACACATGGTAGAAGACTAGTCATGTGTATGCATATATCACATTATCAATTTTAAATAAAATAATATTTCTTTTATCATTTATCACAAAGGCAAAATATACATATTGATGGAAAATTCTTAATCATGTATTCTGATATTGAAATTGATGCTATGAAACTGAAAATCTAATCAACATTTAAAGGATTCTTAGGTGATGAAGCATCATTCTTTTTAACATTTTGTGCACTAAACAAAACCAAGCTATCAAAAAAAATATAAAGCTAATATATACTATGCATGATCAACTAACATCATGATAACTTAAAGGGAAAACTGTGTGCTGGGAATTACAACACTAAGTTTTAGTTATAGTTTGGTCAAAGATACACTATGGTTATAGTTTTGCTAGTTAAGCTAAACTGGGTACAATTAAACTGAATGAGAACAAAGAAGCTTGAAACATTATAGGTTGTTAGACTCTTTCAAAGATTTCACTGACACATGCCTGCTATCTCCCTCTAAACTTCCCCCTTTTCTCCTCTAAAGCATATTTATTTATTTATTCATTGACATCATAGAACCCTTGCAGAATAAGTATAGACTCTAGAATAGCAAATATATCAGTGTTTTTTTTTAAAGACAATTAGACGATTTACAATCACTCCTTTAGAATCTCATTCTAGAATCTCGTTCTCATTCCCTTTCTCTCTCCCTCCCTCTCTCTCTCTCTCTCTCTCTGTCTCTCTCTGTCTCTCTGTCTTTCTGTCTCTCTGTCTCTCTCTCTCTTTCTCTGTCTCTCTGTCTCTCTCTCTGTCTCTCTGTCTTTCTGTCTCTCTGTCTCTCTGTCTCTCTCTTTCTCTGTCTCTCTGTCTCTCTCTCTGTCTCTCTGTCTTTCTGTCTCTCTGTCTCTCTGTCTCTCTCACTCTCTCTCTCTCTTTCTCTGTCTCTCTCTCTCTCTCTTTCTGTCTCTCTCTCTCTTGCTCTCTCTCTCTCTTTCCCCCTCTCTCTCTTTCTCTCTCTCTCTTTCCCTCTCTCTCCCTTTCTCTCTCTCTTTCCCTCCCGCCATCTCTCCCTTTCTCTCCCTTTCTCCACCTGGCATATGACAGCCAATTAATTGCCTTTTTTAGCCAATTTCTCACAGCTCCAGCATGGACTCAGGACTTCAGTCGGTGCCTCTAAGTAACCTACAAGCTATGTAACATTACTCATATTTATGAGGCTGTTGACAGCAGATAGCAATCTCACTGCAGGCAAGCACACACTAGGCCAGACTCATCTTCACTACTTATCTATCACAGAAAGAAAATACACAAAATAAAAAGTGAAGCCCTGATAAGACTCTTTTGTTCCAGCAAAATGACCTTTTTATCTATGAACCTATTTATTTAGACTTTGTGCTAGATGTTTGGGTTGCTAAAATAGCTTCTCTTTAAAATAATCATACTCTACCTTGGGGTAGGATTCAATTCATGAACAAATATTCATGAAGTGCTTGCTGTAGGTGAGGATTTTTGGATACAAAGACAAAACTGATAAAGATGAAAAAACTTTAACTTTTTTTTTTTTTTAGTTTCTAAGCTTTCATGATCTTAAACCATTTTCCTACTGAAACACATTAGTGACAGTGACAGGATAAAACCCAAATTCTTCACTTGTCATTAAAGACACTTCAAAATCCAGTACTACCCTACCAACCCACACTTTTACCTGTCCATTCCCTTCCTATCCTAAACCAGTTCAGGATGTTTGTGAGGTCTTGAATACACCATACTTATTCCCTCTACCAAAGTTTTGCCACATTCTTTTAGAAGCCAATTGGAATGTTCCATCTGTGTCCGTTCTTCTTAGTCAAATTACTTTTACATTTCAGCATCAACATATCTGGAAATTTTAATTTTAATTACTTAATTACATACTTAATACATACTTAATTCTAAATGATCAAAATGCTGATCTTGTCCTTTTAAAAAAAAATCAAAATCCTCTTTCCTTCTGCCATGTTGCAGGCATGTAAGTTATTCTAACTGGGTAAAAGAAAAGAGTGGTTGTAGCCTCCTGCAAGGTTCAACTACCAAAAGAAAATCTGAGTGAGAAATTTTCCTGGAAGATCTATTAAGGAAAATATTTAGTCTCCAGGGAAGAGATAGTATACTGTGTTGATGGTTCAATATCTGCATATAAATTGAGGTATAATTTTTAAAATCTAACACCTGGGGTAAGATAAAATACCAATTAATGAGAAAGGCAAAACAGTATAATGTAGTTAAATGAAGTCTAAACAAAGAACTAGAAAACAATCAATATCCTGAAATAACTGTTGACAGGACCAATTCTGCATGGCTGTAAGGGAGCAGGTCAAATTATTGTCTTTAAGAAACTCCAGGTAAAGTATTCTTGAGTAGTAATTTGATTCTGAATGACTTTTAATGTATAATGCCACAGATAAGCTCTACCTACATCAATGGTAAGACTATGTTGGAATAATTATTTCTAATGAGAAGTAGTTGGGGTATTTTGTTATAGGAAATGAAGAGATTAGAATCAAAAATGAACAAATAAAAACCCCAGCAACCTTAAAACAATGTCTTTAAATCACCAATGGAAACTATGAACAAGTTATATATGGAAGTTACTTTTGGACTGCTTGAAACTTGGGGGAAAAGCAGTGTGGATTTAACAGTTTGGATACCATACACATGAAATATTAGAGGCAAACTCTTAATAAAGGACACAAATGGTGGTACCAATTGCTAATTTGAGAGCTGCCCCATCTATGTATGTTGATTAAAACAGAGCTTGGCTCCAGCTGTGAAAAAATTTCTGAGTTACAAAATAAATATCTATCAGGACACTTATATTGTCCTTTAATCTCACATACATAATAATTTTGTTTCTTATTGCCTTTTGTTAAAAAAATATTCAATATTCTTTGCTATTTAACGATAATCTGTTTTTATTTATTGGTATTTCGGCTATATTAGCACTTGGTTCATATTTGGATCATCCCTTTCAAGTTCAACAAACTGATATATCATTTTAATCTTTGGCTAGCAATTCTCTTGCATAGCAAAATGGATTTGGGGAAAGAATATACAGTTTGTAGATAACCTAAGTATTCATCTCTTTCTATATAATAGTTAAAGGGAAGATAAGCTAAATAATGTCCTTTACAGGGTAACTGATTAGCTGATGCCCTTTCCATGGCAGAAGAATGGCATTTGCTTTGGTAATCACTTACGGATGCTGCACATAAAAGCTTAGATTGGAGTCTGAAAACTGAGATGAAAGACCCAGCTCAGACAATCCTTTGAGCACATAGAAGAAAAAATGTCTTTTCTTTCCCCCTTGTCACTTTCTCTTTTGGGAAAGGGCAGGGGTCTGGGAATAAGATAGAAGAATAAATAAATATTTTTGCTGTAATATTCTGTAGAAGAGACTCTCAAAAGGTGGGGATTTTTGGTTATCGTCACAAACAGTATACCTTGTTTTCTAAAATACTTTGCTGGAATGTTGTAGTCTAAGGGAAGAGGAATATCCCTTGAGATAAGAGCAAACACACTTTTTGAAAGTAATCCCAGGTATGAGGATTAGAAAGATAACTTGAAGCTTCATTTCTTTTATCTTATCATATCTTTGCTCCCTCACCAGAGTGTAAGTGATAAATTCTGTTTAAAGAACACCACATTGCAGCTTCAGAAGCTGAGACAACATTTCTTCCTGACTTGTGATGGGGAGTCAAGAAGGGAAGGCTGGTCTACCTTAAAGCATGATGTGTGCGTGTGTGTGTATGTGCATCTTACGCGCTTTGCTTTAGTCACTATCTTGGTCCCGATTCCACCATACTTCTTGTCTTTCTTCTTTCTACTACTTAAGTCTCCCCCCTTCTCCGAGTCTTTTTTTTTCCTTTGAGTCTTATACACAGACTCAGACACACACATGAAGAATGCTCTATTAAAGATGTTAAGATTCTTTGCCCCATTAAACCTGAAAAATGAATCTTTCATCATCAAGACAAAACATGGCTGCAATGTATATAGACACAAATACTCTTAGTTGAGAGAATCCTGGGAGTCTTTGTGCATTGGGCAGTAATTATTATTAAAATAAGAATGCTTTCAGCTTGTTTCTCCTCAATTACCCAGGCGCCCATTCATGAGCACTTTGGTACCTAAGGAGCATACCAGGGGACAAAAAGATGTTCATTCTGTCTTCTCTTCCCTGAAAGGAAAAAAAATCAGGAGTATAGGAAAACAGAAGAAGATCCATTATTTAGAAATAAGAAGTGAAGGGTTTGGGGGAACTTGGGGGCAAGTAGATAGATGGGTGTGTCAGAGAAGGTGACAGACTTAGGAAGTAAGAATAAAGGGAAAGAAAATATATAAATAGATACGGCATATTTTTTAATGATAAAGATCCTGATTTTGAAGTTGCCAAAAATATTCACAGAATTCTGGGCTATTAGAGTTGAATTAGACCTGAAAGGAATACAAAAATTCAGCATAAATTTAAAAGGCATTTTTGTAAGTACAAGTACTATGGGCAAAGCACTGTGCTAAACACTGGAGATACAAATAGAAAAGTAAAAAAGTATCTATTCTCAAAGAACTCACATTCTAATGGGTGAGACAATTTATATGGAAGGTTTCTGCTGTCAATCAGATGGGAAAGTACCATGGTCTTTAGGGTGTCTTTCTCTTTCTAGTAGTTCGCTAATTCAGAAAGAATGATTCCACTTTGTGGATAGCAGCAGGTGGGATTGACTGACTCCTTCTCTACAATGGTTGATTCCTTGGATGGTGGCTGCAAAGATTATATTGAAGCAGGTCCGGTGGTCTGGGAAGGCGGTACTTGCACTTTGGGGCCTCTTGTGCTTACCTTTGCAATTTTACCTGACTGTGAAATTATTTTTTCTTTAAACTTTTATATTTAATTAATTTATTTCTTTTCAATTTTCAACAATCAGGAGTAGAAAGACTCATATACTCTAGCACTTCCCCACAGCCCATAAAATACCTATAAAAACTGACTCTCAACAAATTCTAGAGCAGTAGAAGTCACAGACTGACAGGGTGAAAGAGATTTCCAGCCAAAGGTAACCTGGAAGGCCAACAGGAAAGATCCTTCACACGGGATACTGAGCAGAGCAGAGCCCAGCCCTGGCTGCGCAGCCCTGGGAGGAAAAGGATCAGAACAAGCCTCCAGGGCAAAATCACCAGCAAGGAGGGTCTCAGATCCTTCAACCCACAAGTGACAAAGAAAGCTTCAATGGTCAGTGTGGGAGGGCTTTCCCAGCTGGGCAGGAGGGGAGTGGGATCCTCCAGCACTTGTCCCAGATAGTGGCAGAAGCAGCAGCAGCAGCAGGCAGCAGGACAGAAGCAGCCTGGGTCCATTGTCCAAGAAGCTTAACTTAAAGCCATTGGGGGAATTAAGCAGCTGATCTGAACCTCAGCCCTGAGCACAATCGTGCTGGGAGGAGAAGCACTAGGACCCTCTTCTTGACAAAAGATTCAGAAGTTAAGTAACTGCCTGGGAAAATGCCTCAAAAATGGAAAAAAAAATAAGACCATAGAAGGTTGCTTTCTTGGTGAACAAGTATCTGCTTCCATCTTTTCAGATGAGGAAGAACAATGGATACTGTCGGAGGAAAACAAGGTTTCTGACTCCAGTACTTCCAAAATGCATATGAAATTGGCTCAAGTCATAGAAGAGCTTGAAAATGGAGTCAGCTGCTTGCTAAAGGAGAACGAAAAAAAGTGCTGACGAAAATAACATGTTTAAAAATAGGCTAACTCAATTGGAAAAAAGAGGTCTAAAAAGTCAATGAGGAGAAGGAAGCTTTAAAAAGCAGAATTAGCCAAATGGAAATGCTTGCTGAAGAAAATAGTTCTTTGAAAATGAGAGTGGAGTTCAGGGAAACTAATGACTATACAATAAACTAAGGAGTTACCAAACAAAACCAAAAGACTGAAAAAATAGAAAATAATGTGAAACATCTCAATGAAAAACCAACTGACTTGGAAAATAGATCTTGGAGAGACAATTTAAAAATTATTGTACTATCTGAAAGCCATGAAAAAAAAAAGCCTAGACATTATCTTTCATGAATTATCAAGGAAAACTGCCCTGATATTCTAGAACTAGGTTAAATAAATATTGAAAGAATCCACCAAACACCTCCTGAAAGAGACACAAAAAGAGAAATTCCTAGGAATATTGTGGTCAAATTTCAGAGTTCCCAAGTCAAGGAAAATAATTTTGCAAGCATCTAGAAAGAAACAATTAGAGTATTGTGGAAATACAGTCAGGATAACACAGGATCTAGCAGTCTCTACATTAAGGGATTGAAGGGCTTAGAATAGGATATTTCAGAAGTCAAAGGAACTGGGATTAAAACCAAGAATTACCTACCCAGCAAAACTGAGTATAATACTTCAAGGGAAAAAATGGTCATTCAATGACATGGAGGACTTTCAAACATTCATGATGAAAAGACCAGAGCTGAATATAAAATCTGACTTTTGAACACAAGAATCAAGAGTAGCATGAAGAGGTAAACAGGAAAGAAAAATCATAAAGGACTTTCTAAAGATGAGTTGTTTACATTCCTACATGGAAAGGTAATATTTATAACTCTTGAGACTTTTCTCAGTATTTTGGTAGGTGGAGGAATTATACACACACACACACACACACACACACACACACACAAAAACATATATAGACAGAGAGTACAAGTTGAGCTGAATCACAAGAGATGATACTCATAAAAAATACAATAAAATTAAGGGGTGAGAGAGGAAAATATTGGGAGGAGAACAGGTGAAATGGAATGGGGCAGACTATCATTCATAAAAGAGAAGAGAAAGATCTTTTTCAATGGAGGAGAAAAGAGAGGAGGTGAGAGGGTACTCTCTTCACATATGGCTTAAGGAGGGAATAACATGCTCACTAAATTTGGTATGAAAATATATTCTACACTACACAAAAATAGGGAAGAAAGGGACAAATGGAGTGAGGAAGATGATAGAAAAGAGAGCAAATAGGAGAAGGGAGTAACTAGAAGTAAACACTTTTGGGAAGGGACAAGGTAAAATGGGAGAATAGAAAAAAGGGGGGACAGGGTAGGATGGATGGCAATATAGTTAGTCTTATACAACATAACTATCATGGAAGCCTTTTGCAAAACAACACATATATAGCTTGTATTGAATTGCTTGCCTACTCAGTGGGGATGGGTGGGGAGACAGGGAGGGAGAGAAGTTAGAATTCAAAGTATTAGAAGTGAATGTTGAGAGTTGTTATTGCATATAACTGGGAAATAAGAAATACAGGTAATGGAGTACAGAAATCTGTCTTGTCCTACAAGAAAAGAAAGAAGATGAAGATAAGGGAAGGGTGGGATGTGATAGAAGGGAGGGCACATTGAGGGAAGGTGTAATCAGAATGCAAGGTGTTATAGGATGGAGGAGGGGAGAGATGGGGATAAAAATTGGAACTCAAAATTTTGTGGAAATGAAAGTTGAAATCTAAAAATAAATAAATAAAACTATTAAAAAATTTTCAACAATCACTTCTATAAACCTTACATTTTTCATTTTAACTTAATTTTAATTTAATTCTAATTTCTTCTTCCTCCTTGAGAAGGCATATAATCTTATATGGGTTCTTATATATTCTTATTAAACACATTTTAGTCATGTTGCATAGAAGAATTAAAACATATAGAAGAAATCATGAGAAAAATCAAACCAAAACAAAACACAAGAGAAAATAGTCTACTTCATTCTCCATTCTAATTCCATAGCTTTTTTCTCTGGATGTGAAAGGTATTTTGCCTCAAGAGTCTTTGGGGAATGTTTTATGTCCTTGCATTGCTGTGAAGGGTTTAGTTTATCAGAAAGAGTCCTTGCACACTGTGGCTGTTATTGTGTATAATGTTCTCCTGGTTCTGCTCATTTCACTCAGCATCAGTTCATACATGTCTTTTCAGTTTTTTCTGAAGTCCAACTGTTCATCATTTCTTATAGCCCAGCAGTATTCCATTAAATTCATATACCACAACTTGTTCAGTCATTCCCCAATTGATGGGCATTCTCTCAATTTCCA
Source organism: Potorous gilbertii (assembly GCA_028658325.1). NCBI lineage: Eukaryota > Metazoa > Chordata > Mammalia > Diprotodontia > Potoroidae > Potorous > Potorous gilbertii. The sequence goes on along the minus strand of CM053774.1, from coordinate 71,639,030 downwards.
GTTCTTGGTCACCACAAAAAAGAACTGCTATAAATATTTTTGTACATGTATGACCTTTTCCCATTTTTATGATTTCTTTGGGATACAGTCCTAGAAGCAATATTGCTGGGTCAAAGGGTATGCACACTTTTGTAGCCCTTTGGGCATAGTTCCAAATTGTTCTCCAGAATAGTTGGATCAGTTCACAGTTCCACCAACAATGAATTAGTGTTCCAACTCTCCCACATCTTCTCCAACAATGACTATCATTCTGTTTGTCATGTTAGCCAATCTGATAGGTGTGATGTGGCACCTCAGAGCTGTTTTGATTTGCATCTCTCTAATCAATAGTGCTTTAGAGCACTATAGATAGCTTTAATTTTTTCCTCTGAAAACTGCCTTTTCATATCCTTTGACCATTTGTCAATTGGGGAATGACTTGTACTCTTGTAAATTTGACTCAGTTCTCTATATATTTTAGAAATGAGGGTTTTATCACAGACACTAGTTATAAAAATTCTTTCCAGTTTTCTGATTCCCTCCTAATCTTGGTTGCCTTCAGTTTGTTTGTGCAAAAACTTTTCAATTTAATGTAATCAAAATTACCCATTTGCACTTCATAATGTTCTCTATCTCATTTGGTTATAAATTTCTCCATTCTCTATAAATCTGACAGATACACTATCCCTTGCTCCTCTAATTTGTTTATAGTGTTAGCCTTTATATCTAGATCATGTACCCATTTGGAGTTTATTCTTGGATGTGGTGTCAGGTATTATTCTATGTCCAATTTCCACCGCACTGTTATCCAGTTTTCCCAGCAGTTTTTGTTAAACAGTGTGTTCTTATCCCAGACGCCTGGGTTCTTACGTGTACCAAATGGTAGACAACTATATTCATTGACTACTGTGTCTGTGTCTTGAGTATCTAGTCTATTCCACTGATTTACCCCTCTATTTCTTAGCCAGCACCAAGTAGTTTTGATGATTGTTGCTTTCTAATAGAATTTGAGATTTGGTATGGTTAGGTCACCTTTCCTAGCATTACTTTTCATTAATTCCCTTGATATTCTGAACTTTTTGTTTTTCCAGATGAATTTTGATACCATTTTTTTCTAGCTCTAGTAAATAATTTTCTGGTAATTTGATTGGTATGGCACTAAGTAAATTAGTTTAGATAGAATTGTCATTTTTATTATATTAGTTCAGCCTACCCACGAGCAACTGATGTTTTTCCAATTGCTTAGATCTGAATTTATTTGTGTGAAAAGGGCTTTTTAATTGTTTTTATAGAGTCTCTGGGTTGGTTTTGGCATGTAGACTCCCAAATATTTTCTAGTGTCTACTGTAACTTCGAGTGAAATTTCTCTATCTCTTGCTGTTCTGACTATGAAATTCTTATAAAGACATTCTGGATTTCACTTGAAAGTCAAGAGTTCATGACAAAGTGACAGAACTGAAGAGATCTTAGAATTTAATACATATTTGATTTACAATTCCCCTTAGTAGCAGAAGGAAGTAGAAAGTGGGACATAGACAAGCATGTAAGTGTTAGTACTGTTAATTAGTAAAGTATACGTATACAGACAAAACAAAACAATGTATAACATACCCATGGTTTCAAATAAGCCTATTGCTTCATTACATGGAAATGTTCATGTTTCTTGATGTTTGTCAGGTTCATGATTTAAAGGGAGAAAAAATTTTAAATAACAAAAGAATCTTCTCTAAAAAAGTGGAAAGGAAGAGATTCCTTTCCAAGGCAACTCAATCTGTCTTTTATATAGCTGTAAGCACTAGCCATAAGCATGCACAAAGATTGGGCTGAGTGTGCTAGCATATCCTGGGGGAACATTCCCTCTGGCCTTTTCCCTTCCTCTAGAGGCAAAGATCAGGGTGTATTGGGCAGCATATGGGCCCTCACTCTATGCATTCCTTTGTTCTTAGGACATTTTCCTTACACATGACCTAAACCTACATCTCTGGATTTTCCACTCCATCAAGTCCAGTTCTGCTCTTTGTATCACAAGGAAAACAATTGAAAACTTCTTTTCCAACGACCAACCTTTCTAATGCTTGAGGACCATTGTCATGTCTTTCTCAATTTATTTTTCCTCCAGTTTAAACATACTTAGCTCTGAGCCTCAATCTACAAACATTTATTAAATATCTACTCTGTGCCAGCCACTGTTCTAGGTACTGAGGAAACCAAGGATAAAGAAAATACTCCTTGCCTCAAAGAGTTTATATTTTATTCAGAGAAATAGCATGTACACATATAAATAGATATAAAATACATAGGAAAAGGTAGAGACATTAGCTGCTGTGGCCATGTAATCATGAAAGGTTTGTATAGTGGTAGCCCTTGAACTGAACAATTAAGGAAATGGCACTCTAAATGGCAGTTGAAGAGTAAGTACATGTCACGCATGGGGGACTGCCTGTACAGGGTCAGAGATGGAATATTGGGAATGGGGAATGGCATGAAGGGCAAGTTATCTGGACTATAAAGTATATGAAATTGTTTCAGCTTATCAATATCCTAGACACAATTTTCTGGGCAATTCCAAAATGAAAAATAAGGAGTCTGTTGATTACTAGGGTCCTTGGTATTTACAACTTTTATTGCTACTGTGCAGCACATACTAAGAATGTAAATGTTCTATCTATCTATCTGTCTGTCTGTCTGTCTGTCTGCCTGTCTATCTGGATATCTTGCTTCTCAAATGGCCAGTTACCTGCTCTTTTGACTCTGTTTAAATGAAATACTTAGCTTTTCAGTTGGTAACCCTTCAGTCTCAGTATTCCTCATTTCCTTCCCTCTTTTGAAACTGGGATTTGCCCTTCTCTAATCTCATAGCACTCTTCCTAGTCTCCATAGCCCTTCAAAAATCACTGATTGTTATTCATCAGTCAAATACCATATCTCTTTCAGTATCCTAGACTTGGTTCATCTGGTCCTAGTGATTTGACTCATCATTGGAAGCCACTTTCTGTCTCCTTATCAACCTTGTATATCAATTCCCTTTTGATTTTTGTTTTGACTTATTCAGGCAAAAGATGATGCTCAAAGAAGAGTTAATTGGCTCTGAATTCTCTCTGTTGTCAGTTATAATCATCCCACCCACCCCAACAGCTGCTCTATCCCCAGTGGGGGTGGTGAAAGAAACTGGTCCTGAATAGGGCACTCCTGTACTAGGAAGCTCTCTCTACAAATGCAAGGTAGCACTTTCATTGCAGTTTATAATTTTACAGAGTCAACTATAGTGCCATGAGGTTAAGAAACTAAAGGGGTTCTTTGAAATTGATTTTTTTCTTTTCACACTCCCTCTCAGTTTCACCATAACTTTAAAAAAATGAAGAAAAGATTAGAAAAAGGATTATTTTAGGTGCCATCTCTTCCATTGGATTGTAAGTTTAGACAAAGAAGGGACCTTACAGCCCACCTAGAACAACATCCTCATTTTATACATGAAGCAACTAACTCCCAGAGAAGCTAAGGAATTCTCCCTGTGTCTTAGAGGAAATAAGTAGCAAAGCCAGGATTCCAGTCAAGGTATTATGATTCCAAATGTCACACTCTTTTCATAAAGTTTTCTCTGATACTGATCCTTCGAGTCATCCCTCCCTCTTCTAATTTTCTGACTGTACTTTGTCTGGAGCTCTCCAATTCCATTCTACCTTGTATCATGTTTATTTGTGTATAGTATATCTTTCCTATTAGACCTTATGCTACTTAGGGATAAAGAATATGCTTTCCATTTTGGGATCCCCAGAGCTAAATACTATATCTAGCACACAGTACTCACTTTGCAAATGTCTATTAAATTATATTAAAGAGAAGGTCTGGGTTGAAGCTTACTTTGGCCCTGTGAGAAATTATGAATTCTCTCTTGTGTTTGCTAACTAATTATTGTATTAAGACCAAAATTTTTCCTCTTTCCTACTTTCTTTACTTTCTACTTCATTCCAGTGTGGGAAATCTTTCTAAAACACTTATTCAACCATGATCTAATCAGAGAAAGTAAAAGAAATCCTAAGTTTGGACTAATGGTACTTTCCTGCTACTTCTGTTTGCTCTGACAAGTCTGGAAACAGTTGTTCAAACTGATATGGAAATCAATAATTTTCTTTGACCAAGATTTGGGTGATCCAAGTCAGGTACCTCAAGACTTTCATTGAAATATAGTCCACACTCTTGTAATATGCATTCCCTCATTAATGGTCAAATGGCCATCCTGTTATTAATAAACATTTTAATCTTATTAATAATATGATTAAATTACCCAGAAACTATGTCTCTCAAAACCTTTTTAATGTTACACACTATTTATATTAAAAGGGTTTTGTTAAGCCAATTCATGGTATTGACAAGATTGGAGGGAGAATGTATATATTAAACATCCAAGAGTTAATTAATTTTAAACATGCTTATATTCTATAAATTAGGTGTAATAATATTCATAACATTCATAACTTTCACAGGATTTAGACCTGTAAGGGACCTTAGAAGTCAACTAATCCAACCTCTTCATTGCAGAATGAAGTGGACTGACCTAGGTCAGGTCTTATAGTTATTTATTGAAATTGCATTCAAATAGAATCTTCTAACATCAAATCAGTGTTTCTTCTACACTGGAATGGCATTTGACAACTTCAGTTTGTTTTGGATCCCATTTAAGGGGGTTAGCTATTATAGAACTGAGAGGATGGTATTACAAAGTCACCTTCCTTGTTACAGCAAGCATCTCACCAAGACTGTACTCCTTAGCAAGAATTTCCACTAGGAAAGTTATGTCAATTTCATTCTAGTCACTATATGTACTGGAAAGCCTAAAATATTTTTTAAAATTTCTGTAGTTCAGATTTTCTTGATTTCAGTATGATTTTATTCCCTAGTCTAATTTTGTGAGGATTTATTCCACTTGAGAACTTTTTTTAAAAAACATCTGGCAACAGAGGATCATAATGACAACCAAGTTTTTACCTAGGTATAACACCTTCCTTCTCCCCCTCAAAAATAAAAAAAAAACCTATTCCAGTCATGTCTTTCAGTCAAGGGAATTAATTCAGTTCAGTGATACACCCTCTACATAATCTTGGAAAGACCAAGAGTTTAGAATGTATAGACATGCCCTGACAATTGACAATTAAGATGGTTCACTAAAACAGGAAGGATTCTTTGGAATTTCCCACTGTACATAAACTCTAGGAGCTGAGTGCAGCTATGAGGAAACACAAATGGAATGAAATATTTTAATATGCTGAACTCTGAACTGAACCCAAATATTAATTTTCTTTTCTCTGAACATGATTTTTTGTTCTCCATGAGCACTGAGTGAACCAACATAAACTAGGCCTGAACTTCTATATTTTCTTAAACTATTGAACTATATTAAAAGTGAAATATCAAAATATCCTTTGGACTAAACCAGATATGATCTTTAATTCATAGTTCAACTGTCTGGCATGTACAGTACAGTGTGCAAAATTAAAATGTGTGATCTGCCTATGAGTCTGCTCAATAAGTGAAGTTACTTGAATACACACATGAGTATATGTGTGTGTTTGTGTATTTGCCTTGAGAAGAGATTTAGGAGGTTCATTATAGCTGTTTTTTTTAACAGTTTGAATTAAATTTGTTTCACCTGTCCCCAGAAAACAGAGGTAGGAACAATTGGTAGAGATTAAAGATGGACTTTTTCTAAGAGAATGCTTTTTAAGGAATTTTTTATTTTTCTTTTAAAGGGAAAGAAATAGTCTCCACACTATTCTCAGCTGCCAGAGGTCTTTCAGCAGACATGCAAGGACTATCAGGAATGCTGGTTGGAGGATTCCTTTTCAGATCCAAGTCAAGTAAGACCATAAAGTACCTTCCAACTCTGGAATTCTATCATGTAACTTAAGACACGAACTAGGAAGAATCTAAAATAGTCAACAGAGCCCTTCCAGGTATGTAGTAAATGACTCTAGGATTCCTCCACAATCTTTCTTTTTTAAGTTCTGTTGTTTATATAAGAACAAATTCAGGGACAGCTGGTGGTCCAGTGGATAGAGCACTGGGCCTGGAGCTAGGATGACCTGAGTTCAAAGCCAGCCTGAGACAATGAACACTTATGAGCTGTGTGACCTTAGGAAAGTCACAAGCCAAATTGTCACACACACACACACACACACACACACGCACCAAATCCAGTCATAGCAAAAGAAAGAAATTATAGAACAGATGAGAAATGGGTCCATGATTATGTTTCTTTGATTAAGAGTCACATAGTTTAATTGACAGGACCCTTATCATAGAAGGTGCATTGTTCCCTGTACCATTAGGCACTCAATAAATGCTTCTTTATGAAGATAAAGCTATTTGCATAACAATAAACAATTTACATAAATGTTTTCATTTGTCTGGAATGAAGCTTTATTATAAATATCCTTCTTAACCTTTTCTAATTTCATGCTTTTATGATTACTAGAGATGCTGTGATTTCTACATTTTTATGAGCTGTAATCAATACATATAGTTAAATTAATAAAACTATCACTTTAAAAGCATCATTTATGTATTCATTTCAAACTCTTACAGATATAATTTTTTTTCATTTCTAAGTTCTGAAATTGCTTTTAAATGACTTTAAAAGACTATTGAAAAGATCATTTAGTGCTAAGTTTATCTAAATTCATAGAGGACTAAAGTGTGTGTTACTTTACTTTCAGTTTTATTTCAGATGTCCAAAAAGCCTGTTTTGAGAACTAGGTATTACAAACTACTAAAATCTTGTAAACAACATTTTTGGAAAATGTAGGGGAGACATTAAGTAAAATTAGACAGTGATTTTTAAAATTTATTCCTTTGCTTTTTGATAAAATTATTAAAGATTACATTGAGAGCATTAATCAAAAACCAAAGAAAGTTAAGAATAAGTTTTAAAATCAATTTAGAGCTTTCTTTTGAGTTTTGTTTTGAGTCATTTTATGTTAGTATACCTTTCTTAATTAAAAAAATACATATTGTTATTTAATTCCATAGTATTATATTTTTTTGTAAAGTTTGACTCGTCCAATGTGTGGTCATATTTAATTTACTTAATTTGACTGAATGTGAAGGAAGAGAGGACACACTGAGAAATAAAGATGCAAGAGGAAGCATGAACAAAAGTCACCTTGACAAGCTGATACAGTGGCATATTTTGCCTCAGGGATCTTGGCTTCATTGCACATCTCTGCTTCGAATGTATACTGATCGACTGTAAACTCTGGGTCATCACCTATGGGTGAGTACTGGAGGAGCCAACTCTGGATGAGCTAGATGACTGAGTAAATTCCCAGAATTCTCTATTCATTGATAATTATTTCAATATATTTTCCAGAATATGTAGGAAGGTTACAGTAGGGGCTCAGATGGCATAAAGAAAAAAAATGATGATTTTCTAAGTGACAGGTACATCTTTGGATTACTTTATCACTCTTTCTGTATGTGTGCATGCATGTGTGCATGTGTGTGTGTGTGTGTGTATACATTTCCTGCCATTGGACATTATTAATGAAGAGTCTAAAATGTCTGTAAAAACTTCCTGAAAAGATATTTATATGTTAGTGCAGTATAGTGGAAACAATGCTGGGCTTGGAATGAAGAGCAAACTGGTTCCTCAACAAGACCAAATCTCTTGACCTGTTTGAGACACGGAGTGCTTGTCTTTCAAATGGAAATAGTGATCTTTATAATGGATAGCTCACAGAGCTAATTATTTTGATAGTCAAGTGAGATAAAGTATAGAAAATGATTGGTAAATCCAAAGGTTCTACTATTATGTTATTCAACAAGTCTTGAAAGATTTAAAAGGGAAAAAAAAATGCATGGAGATTCCATCAGTTCAATTTAGTCTTTGGAATCTGCCATAAATTAAGCAAATCAGCTATGATGTGTATTTTCAGAGTTTACACCCTTTAGGCACTAGACAACAGAAGTCCTTTAAACTATCACTGAATAAAAATGTTGTGCTGATTTTCTTTTATCTTCACGATAGTTACCCTATACATAAGTAAGTACCATTCTCAGAAAAGGAAATTGAGGTTTGATTAGATGAAGTGACATCTAATATCACACATGTAGTGGCAGAAGCAATCTTTGAAATAAGTTCTTTTGACTTGGCAGAGCCAAGATGGCGGAGTAAAAAGACACACATTTGGTAGCTCCGAACCCACAGCCCATGGATTTCCTCTAAAAAGAACTCCCGACAAATTCTGGAACAGTGGAAGCCGTGCAGCAACACAGTGAAGGAGATTTCCGTTCCAGAGAGCCCTGAAAAACTGATACCAGAGGTCCATCATGCCCCGGACAGGAGCAGAGCCCTCCCCTGCCCGGGCCACACTGCACTGAGAGGAGTGAGCAGATCCGAGCAGACTTCAGGGATGGAATCTCCAGCGACCTCAAAGGTCCCCCCACCCACAGAAACACAGGTCAGTGAGAGAGACTTCTGGATGGGCTGAGGGCTGAGAGGGGAGCGGGGTCTCTCTGGGACTCAGGCCCCCTCGGGAGGCAGCAGGAGAGGCAGTGACAGCAGGCGGCCAGAGTCTCTCACAGCAGGCAGGAGCTCAGCAGCAGCTCCATTAGAGAAGGTCTCTGCATAAACCCCCTGAGGGAACTGAGCCTGGGAGAGGGCCCTGCCCCTACCTGAGAACCTGATTTAATCTTACCCTGAATAGCAGCCAAGCCTGCTGCCAAAAGCCCTGAGGCTGGAGAGCAGCATTTGAATCTCAGACCCCAACCACTAGCTGGGCCGACCTAGGCCAGGGGGTGGAGAGGACTCTCAGAAGTCAAGTAACTGGCTGGGAAAATGCCCAGAAAAGGGAAAAAAACAAAGACCATAGAAGGTTATTTTCTTGACAAGATGATTCTGTCATTCCTCTCTGACGAGGAAGAGAACTGCCTACCATCAGGTAAAGACATAGGAGTCAAGGCCTCTGTATCCTAAATATCTGAAATAGGTATCCCATGGGCTCAGGCCATGGAGGAGCTCAAAAAGGATTT
>CM053774.1:71583986-71629524 GCA_028658325.1 Potorous gilbertii | reverse complement strand
TGTGGAGGGAGGGATGGGGAGAAGTTGGAACTCAAAGTTTTAGGACCAACTGTTGAGTATTGTTCTTGCTACTAGGAAATAAGAAATACAGGTAATGGGGAATAGAAAGTTAGCTGGCCCTACAGGACAAAAGAGAAGATGGGGTAAGGGAAGGGAGGGATGAAAGAAGAGAGGACAGATTGATGATATGGGTAATTAGAATGTTCAGTGTACTGGGGAGGGGGGAGGGGAAAATGGGGAGAAAATTTTGGAACCCAAAATCTTGTGAAAATGAATGTAAAAAGTTAAATAAATAAATTTATAACAAAAAAAAAGTGAATTGAGCTATATGACAGAGGGAATGTTCTCCACCCAAGGGAAGGAGGTTTAACTTAAGCTCCTTTTAAGACCTGTTATTAAGGAACCTCCAGGCTTTAACAGTGAATTGAAATGGTGGTGCTGTGTAAATGTTGTTGTTCCCCTGTTAAGCTTTGTTTTCTCAGAGATGGAAGCTGGGGACAGGAACACCTGACAGGAAGGAGCAGGTAGAGCTTAGAGTGGAGCAGTCCCTTCCCCTGTGAGCTGAGACATGGATCAGGAGCAGGATGCTGCCTGCTTTGTGAATCCAAACAGGAGCTGGAAGCAGCTGGCCCACAGACCTGATGGAGGAAAAGCCACGGAGCTCAGGACTTGGCCCCAAGTCAGGATGGAGTTATTGCAGCAAGGCAGGAACAGTGAGAATGCTTTCCTGCTATGCTCCCCTGGTAGGGCTTGGAACCCAGGGGGAGTAGAGTTGTTTCACCTGGAAGTACCAGGTGGAAACCTGCAATGACAGCATGGAAAGGACTTTTATAATTTGGACACTTTATTTTGATTGAGGGGATTGTAACCTACTGTGACCTAGGGGTAGAGTGTGTGGTATTCTCTGCTACCCCTAGGGAACACCCCGGCCTTAGACCTCCCTGATTGTATAAGATATATTGAATGCAGTGATATATTCTCTGTGCCATGTTATATCCTGAGTTTTCATGGGATATACAAAATGATATGTTTTGTTTAAGGTCATATGGCCACCCTGGTAATACATTACCATGCTGTTATGGATTGTGAATGTTACACTTTAGTTTCTTGAATAAGATTCAGTTTTGAATAAATAGAGTGCTTATTAAAAAAAAAAGTTCTTTTGACTCTAGAGCCAATGTTCATTCCATTCCACCATGATATGAAAACGAAATATTCCTCTGCTGATATTCAAAATTTATTGTACATTAATTTACAAAATCTGGTATATTTACAAGTAGTTTGATTTGATAGAAAAAATAAATAATGCACAAAGAGATCCATTGGGTTACATATATAGCAATTATGAAATAACATGGAAGGTGTGTGTTTTGACCAATTTTCTTCTAAAAGCAAATTATGTTATTATCATGAAATATTATTGCATTGAAAGAATTGAAGAATATGAGGAATTCAGAGGAACTTGGAAAGACACGTCTGAACTGAAACAGTGAGGTAGTCAAATCCAAGTAAACAATCTTACATGACTATAACAACACAAAGAGAAAGATAACTAAAGCTATGGTAAATTGTGAAAAATTATATTGACCACTCTTGGCCTTAGGGACACAATAGAAAAAAAAAACATCAACACATACCTCCCTCTTTCTGTTGGAGAGTTGGGACGAGGGACTCTGATTGTGGAATGTTGTATACATTGTCAGAAACGGTCAATGAAACCGTTGATTTTATTTAGTTGTGTTCCTTTGTTAAAAAATAAAGACTCATTGAGATTGAGGTACACTGTGGAAATCACTGTGACAAAAAAAATTTTAAAAACTAATTATTAGTCCAATTAGTTAAAAATAAAAAACATGGGAAACAAATTTTTCTTTGATTTTAAATTAAACCTTTCAAAGAGCTTTTACATCACAAAGGTTATTCATTTGACAACAAATTTTAAAACATATAATTCACTAAAAGTCTATTTTTTCAATGTGTACGTCATCGTGCTGGACTTTGAAGAAAGCATCGAAATGAATATGAGATGTTCACTTCCTTCAAGCAGCTCACCATCTATTAGAGGAGATAGAATATAGGCTCATTGAAGGTAGTGACTGTCTCATTTTATGTTGTACTATCACATGATAAGTACTTAATAAATGCTTATTGATTGAAAGCATACAAAGTACTGTAACACAGAGAACATTATTTGCATATGCACATAGATGTTATGAGGAAATTGCTATGAATAAAAACATTTATACTACATAATTAAACTGTATACGATACAGTTATAGAGTCATAAAAAGGCATCAGTTCATATATTTAGAGCTAGAAGACACTTTACTTTTTAATTTCTGAAGTTAATATTCTTTAATAATTTTCTAATATTATTTGCCTTTATCAATATGAGCTATGCTTAATTGTATCACTTAAAGGCAAAGAGTTCCTTCTTTCTTTTTAAATCCATTATTCTAAATTTTATTTTTTTTTAAATAATGCATGATCCTCAATTTTTTCTGTGCTTATAGTTGTATGGGAAAGTAATACTGAAAAAGATCAAACAATTTATTAAAAGTGGAAGCTATCTCATGTGCCAGAGAAAGACAAAATATTGTCCTACATTACAGCAAGCCGTTTTGGAATTCATTCTATGAATCACATGAAGACAATTCCATTTGAAGATGATTGAATAACTAACCATTACATTCACTTAGCTGATTCTCCTAAATAACCCTGGAAAATAAGAGATTAGCCTTCTCACCCCATTCAACCAGTGAAAATAAAAGAGGTTATGCAAATCATAACTGTTGGATACTAATCAGCTTTTGTGTAACTAGAAAACACTCCAAATTCTGAAAACATTTAAAGAGCTTTCAAATCTTGACATTTATCATCAGTTTTCCAACAAATGAACCATATCATTGAAAATATTTGTGTAGGCAATGGCGAACCCCAACTAAGCTTCTAAATGACTCATTCCAGAAATGTACATTTCATTATTTCCCATGGAGACCTAGGTGAGGCCAAGAAATTAAGAGTAGGTTAAAATCAGACCCCCTTAAGTCAATCTTGCATTTTATCAATGTGTAAACTTTAGGGGCTATTTGCCTTTTATTATATAATAAGAACTTAATAAATCCTTCTACATTCAAAGAGAAAGAATACCAAATAACCAAAGTGCTATAGGTTTCGATGGTAGCGAAATTAGCAATCTCAAGACTAAGGATTTGGATCTAGGGATTTCTCAAGCTGTTGGGGGTCACCTTCAAATAGAATTCATTTAATTGGTGTCTCCCCGCACCCCCCCCCCCAGCTTCACTGATGTTTTCCCTTCAGCTAACTCTTGATCATTTCCCCTCTGTATCCAGGGCTCTTGTTTGTAGCCTCCATCTACATCTTCTACTTTCCCTTGACTCTTTTCAGAAATGGTTCTCATATTCTTTCTTCACAATAAGTTATAAATAATTCATAGACCTGAAAGTTCTACTTATCTCTTCTCAGATCAGTCCCCCCCCCCCTTCACTTAAAAAGCGATCTCTTCCTCCACAAGTTTTCTTGGGATCTTTTGTCTGGATCTCTTCTTTGCTCCTATCATGTTAGAATTGTATCAAAATCACTTGTGTATGTGTTCTTCTTTTTTTCTTACTTAAAATGGGTGTTCTCATCCTTTGTTGCCCAAGAAGTCCATGCCATCAGAAATGATGACATGACTTACAATTTGACTTTGTTTTGAGTGAGAGAGGGCAGGGCAGGTCACCAGCCTCACTTCTCCTCCAGAGTCACCTGAATCCAGTGACCAGATATTCATCAGGATGACTGAAGATGACCCAGGATGAGGCAATTGGGGTCAAGTGACTTGCCCAAGGTCACATAGCTAACGAGTGTCAAGTGTCTGAGGTGAGATTTGAACTCAAGTCCTCCTGACTCCTGCACTGGTGCTCTATCCACCACACCACCAGTGGGTATATCTTAGCTCAGAGATAAGAGCTATGTGGTGCATCTGGAGGAATAGCTCTACTGCTCATTACTGTTTACCTTCCCCAGGGGTGCTTTAACTTGGAGTCTGTGAATGTAAGCATGAGAGAGTGTATGTATACATATACACATAAACAGCTTATAGATAATACATGTTATACACAGACACACATTCAGTATTTCAATATAATTGCTTTGTGTTGTTTTCTTGTTCAGTCATTTTGGTCATATCCAACTCTTGACATGATCCCACCGGAGAATTTCTTGACAAAGGCACTAGAGTGGTTTGTCATTTCCATCTCCAGCTCATTTTATATTTACAAACTGAGGCAAACAGGTTGAAGTGACTTCCCCAGGATCAGAGAGCTAGCAAGTTTCAGAGATCAGATTTGAACTTCTAATTCTAGGCCTGTTAATCTATCAGAATTAGAACCTAGAGCACCAGTTTTTTGTTGTAATTCTAAATTATTTTATGTGTTTAACACATTCTGATAAGGGAGTCTACCAGACTGCCAAAAGGGTCTTTGATCCTGACACAAAGAATTTAAGAACTCCTACCCTATTCTAACTTTGCAAGCCTTGCACATGTTGAATCAAAGTCTCATTTCATTCTCATCTCAAAATATAAAATGAACTGCTTTTTCAGTCTTGAGGAGAAAATTGATACTTCCTACTTTGGCCAAAGGGAATCAGGCTCTTTTCGTACTTTAGCTTTAGTAATACCTTTAGCTCCAAAGAGGTAGGTGAGAGAAATAGGGAAAGTAGACCAAGTCTAATCTTAGTCATTGGATATGTGAATCCATGTCAGGACAAAAAAAAAAAAAAAACTCATGGTGTAGCCTATTCCACTTAATTCTATATGCCCAGAGAAGTTTTTGCAAGGTATAGTGTGGTTATTCCAAAGATTTTTAAAATTTATTCTTTTTAAAATAACTTTTTATTACTGATTCAGAATGAACAAAATGTGGTTGAGTCTTTAAAAGCATTTTTAAAACATGGTGTACTTAACAAATTATTTAATTTCTAAATTAGCATGAGGAGGGCTTATAATTCCCTAAATTTGAAAAGTCCAGCTCTCTTGCCTTTTTAAATTTTTGAATGCTTTATACAAGCTGAGCTAATCACTTCATGATTATAGGTTTGTCAATAGATATTGTTTATATTATCTTACCAACCCAGTTAAGTATGAAAAAAGACTTATTAATAGAGCATTGAATATCAAATGATCATTTTGTTTAAAACCGTAATATTGCAAATAGACAACCTAATAAGATATGGAAAAGAATGAATCTTTTAAAGTAATTATTATAAGATGTGAAATGTTATATATTACTGTCCACCTGGAGTTTTATGTTGTATTCTTTCTAAAACACCCCTTAAGTAGAAAATAGGATTACTATCAGTAGCTACACACCACAATATAAAGTCATAGGACTTTTTTCTACTTCTGGGAAACTACAATCACAGGATCAGCCTACCAATGTTGAAAAAATGAAATCAATTGGTTTGAATGAATGCTATCACCAACATTATAAGACTAGTTCATCTCTATAAAGTTATTTTATTCTGAACTTAAGAAATAAAAGAAGTATTTTGATAATACAGTAGAATGAGGGAAAAGATGGTTGCACATGAAACTACAAATCTATTATGTACAAATTGCTATTCCTTTTAAATATATAATAAAGTTAACATGTAACTTTTTCCCCTTCCCCCATTTGACACAAATATATGGGTGTATGTATAATAGATGTAGGTACATATATATATATATATATTATATACATATATATATACACACATATAGATATAATATATGTGTATGTATAAATAGATGTAGGTATATATAATTACATATGTATATATACATACTATGTATATATCTACATGCATAGATGTACATAGATAGGTAAAATCATTCTACATATACTTCTATTTATTATTTCTTTCTCTGGATTCAGATAGGGAATTCAGATAGGACCTTCATAAGTCCTTTGTAGTTAATTTGGGTATTTATAATAGTCAAAATGACTTTGTCACTCAAAATTGTTCTTAAAACAAATAAGTTGAACTAAGAGAAAGTAAAAGGTTTTAAAAGTATATTTACATACATTATCTCATTTAATCTACATAATCTTATGGAGTTGGTGGACCATGAATTATTTCCATTTTACAGGAGAAGACTCTGAAAGGCTAAATAACTAATCAAATGTCATTCATTTATTCATTCAATAAACCTTTATTAATTGTCTAATACATGCAGAGCCTCAAGTTAGACATTCTGGTAGATATAGAGATTTTGATAAGATATAATCCCTACCCTCGTGGAGCTTATTCGTCTAGCAAGGTCTCACATCTAAGGAGTCCCAGACTCTGAGTAAAAATCCAGATCTCATGACCATGAGGCTAGTGCTTCGCCTAAGACTGGCTGCATTAAGATCAATTTCTAAGCCATTGTGCTATATTCACCAAGAACTAATTTTGTTTAAGATTGTAGAAGTCCATCAACTTGGAGAAAAAGTAGCTACAAGATGCTGATGTTTCCATTTGGTTATTTCAGCTTCCATTGTAACTTTCAAGTGACACAAACCTAGTCATTTTCACATTGTGTATATGGCAGAGCAAAAGCTCTTTCCTGTTTCATTGGGTTTTGTGTGGAGCCCTTTTCGTCCCTTAATTTCCCTAATTAGTCTCAATTGTGTTCTCCTTCTAAGTTAGCGGGCCAAGATGGTATCTGCTTTATTGCCATGGGAGGAAAACTTGCCCTTATTGAGCTTTATTAGACACTCCATTCTCTCATTTAGAATCCTATTAAGTTTCCCCTTGGCATTTTCTAAATCAATTAGTTTTAGCCTTGCCCTCCTTAATATGCTTCTTTTGGAGGCTCCTAATTTTAGTCCCTAACTCTGGTATTTGTAGTTGCCTTTTCCTTTTCTTTTGGGCAAAGATTTCAATCAATTTTCCCTGCCATACTGCTTTGCTAGCATCCCACAGAGTCATATCGGTGACCTCATCATTATCTTGTCTGCTAAATATTCAGCCCATATGTCTTTGCGCTTTTCCCTAAACCATTGCTGCTGAAGGAAGTAATTATTACTTTACCATCTTAGCACTCCCCTGTTGCCTTTCAAGTGAACTAATTCTACGCCCAAGTGAATCATTGCAGGGTCCGAAACTAGAATCTTGTCAATAGAGCAGCAACTTTGCCCTTAAGCTCTAGTGGGAATGGGGGGAAAAGGGGGATGGTTTTGGAGAAGGTTTTAGAGAATAAAATGTGAGTTGTGGGCATTTAAAAAATCAATATAGGTGGTTAAGTGGGGTTTATGAGATCAAAATTTGAAGGCAATTAAAATCTATGACCATGAATTCCTTTCCCAGTGACAATCGTGAAGTCCTTTAATTAGCTGTTCAGTGGAAACATTTACTGGATCAAAGAGTGGTAGCTCTGGAAAGGAATTTTAGATGATCATCTGAGCCCACTCTTTTTACAAATGAACCAACTAAGGACCAGAAGGCTAAAGTAGTTTTCCCACCATCATCTGAGCATTGTAATAACTAGGACTCAATCCTAGAATGTTCTGACTCTATGCCCAGGACTCTTTCCACTGTCAAAATCATATGTTGGCCTGGATTATGATGTCACCTAGTGCTTTCCAAGACTGAAAAGGGAGGGGAAATGGGGAATGGATTTTTTCCTGGATAAATATCTTTGTCATTTTAGGTATTATGATATCAGGAAATAAGCTCATGCAGAAACACCTTTTCCCTTCTTTTCTCCTCCTCCTTTTCTTCTTTTTTCTCTTCCTCCTTTTCATCCTCTTCTATTACCCACCACTATCACCCACACCACCCTTCCTCTTTCTCCTTCTCCTCCTATTAATATTACTTCTACTATCTTAGAATTCATGATAATTACATGCAAATGGCTTTGATTAAATACAAAATATTCTTTAAAACTGAAATATGTCTTTGTCAGCTGAAAAACAAAGGACTATTGGAATAGGGACAGAAAGCCAAAATGGTAGCTGGATAAGGAGAAAGGTAGAGAAAATGGAAAAGCTAAGATAATTATATACTCTTCTCTTCCAAACTATTCTCATCACATGATCCCAAGCAACATTAAATATCTTATGATTCTAGGAACTTGACATTTGGAATCAAATATGGCAGAAAACAACAGGAAGTGTTTGAAAGTTCAGTCTTCTGAACAGAATCTCCAGTATTGAAATAGAAAAGCTCTTTCAAAATTCCCATGCCCCTGGAGCATATTTAATAAAACAACGAAGCAGCCATGGAAATCATCACTAAACACATCTCTTTTCAAATTATTTCGGGTGTTGAATCATAAACCCTGCAATAAAGAGGGCCCCTAGCTGGGTGCTGGGAGTCTTCCATTGCCATAAACACTGCAGCACAGAAGTTGTTTCCAAGTGAATTCACAAAGGACTCTTCTAATCCTATTCAGTTCTCCCATTACCATTTTATTAGCTTTCAGAAGGTAATCTAGCAACAATGCTTTGGAATCCAAACACGGTTTTGATTTATGTTTCTGAAAGCTACTATGCTCAGTTGTTATATCTCTGCTCCAGTAATATTTTTGATTGGGTATAAATAGGACTTTCTTGACTTTTGAATTTAATAGAGCTAGTCAAGGACAGTGTTAGAATTAGAGTAGATAGCCACCTTAGAAGACCAACTAGAGGGGTGTTCAAAGGCACCTATTGTACACTCACCCCCAAAAGATTGTCCATTGACCCTGATCAAATTCCAACATTCTTTTGGGAGTAAGAAAACAAGCTCGCTCCTAAAATCTTGAAATGATTCATTAATTAATTTAATAAGCATGTAATTAAGTACTCCTTGTAAACAGAATGCAATAAAGGATTTCAAGATTTATCATCCATTCAACAGATATCTTCAATGTTTTAAATTAGGTAGGCACTATGATGACACCATGATTAATAAAATAAAGGAACACATTCCCCATCCTCAAAGAGTTTGCCATCTAATAGGGCAGATGTGATAAATGTCATAGCAAAACAAAGTGTTATGGGAATTCAGAGGCAGAAGAATTCGTATCTAGCCAGAGTAATGAGGAAAGACTTGATCACAGAGATGGTATTTAAGGTGTCCTTGAAGAGTAGGATTTTGACAGGTAGAGATGGGGGTGAGGTAAGTGGACATTCTAGGCAGATTAAATATCATGACACAGTGAAATCTAACAAAGAATGCTGACCCAGAAACGAAGAGACTTGGGATTTAGTTTGCTCAGTTGGCAGCTAACATTGTGATTTTGATGCAATCACATAACCTCTCAAAACAAATATATATATATATATATATATATATATATATGTGTGTGTGTGTGTGTGTGTGTGTGTGTGTGTGTGTGTGTGTGTGTGTGTCTGCATATATACATATATATTTATTTACTGAATACATGTGTGTATATATGTATATATGTGATAACTATATATTTATTTTTGTCTTTCTGTAACAGAGAGAAAGAGGCAGGAAACAAGGAGGGAAGGAGGAAGGCAGAGAGAGAGAAAAAGACAGTCATTGACTATAAAATTAAACACAACTTCCTATATTTTTTAATCTCTTCACAACTTATTCTCAATTTATTTATCCAGCCTCATTATAAAAAATAAATTAAAAAAACAATCCCATTTTTAGATCCCATTTACTACCTGATACTATCATCCTATACTCTCCTTTTTAGAATCAAAATCCTGGAAAAAGATACTTCCACTTCCTCACTTCTCACTCACTCCTTAGCCCTTTGCATTCTAGACTCTGCCTTACCCAACTAAAACTGTTCTTTCCAAAGTTATCAGTGATCTTTTGCTTTGCAATCGCTCTTCCTCAGTCCTCATTCTTCTTATTTTATTTGTTATATTTGGTGCTATTAGCCACATTCATCTTTGGATATATAAATATATATAACATCTTTTCAGAGTTTTCTTTACATTATTCTCTCCTATTTCTTCTCCTGTCTTCCTGCCTATTCTTTTTCAATCTTCTTCACCAGTTCATCTTCTATAAACTTTTCTTAGCTGTCAAGTTTTCTTATTTCTCTGAACTGAATCTTCTCATTCCTCCCTACATTTTCTCTCTTGATGACAAAGGTGCCCATGAGTTTATCATCTCTCTGAAGATGACTTTTAGATCTAAATATCCTTTCCCAATCTTTTACTTGAGCTCTAGTATCACATCACAAGTTGTTTATTTCACACTTTAAACTGGGAAATTCCAGAGATTTCCTCACCACCACCCCTGAATGGGCATTACCTCACTCAAAGTGAGAATCTGAAAAGACCAGAGTCTTCTATTGCATCCTGAGCCACCTCCAGTCATCCTGAAGAATATCTGGTCCCTGGAACCGGATGACTCAGGAGAAGAAAGTTAGACTGGTGACTTTCCACAGCCCTACCTCATTCAAACCAAAGTCAACTGCAACTCATGTCATCATCTCCCTGATATCATGGTCCTCCTCGAGAATAAAGGACAAACACAACAACAACCCAAAGACATCTCAAACTCAACATTACCAAAACAGAATTCATTGTTTTTTCCCCTAAATCCACCCCTCTACCAAATTTTCCTGATTCTACTCAAAGTCTTACTATTTTTATAATCTAACTTCAGTGTCATCCTCTACTCTTTCATTCTATATGGGAATAATCTTTTTCCCAATATTGCCATTTTCATCTCTACAACATCTTATATCCAAATTATTATCTGTACTCACATGCCCACCATGTTAGTTCCAGCCCTCTTCTCCCTTCAGCTAGATTATTGCAATTGCCTTCTAATCGATTTCCTTGACTCATTCCTGCCCCCCACTCCAGTCTATTCTCCCTGTACTCTCCCCAAAATAGTTTTCTTTAAGTGAAGACTTGACGATGTCACTTTCCTACTCAACTTCAATGGCTTTGCAACCCCTGTAAAATAAAAGACAAACTCCTTTGTTGGACTTTCAAAACCTTTCATAATCTGACTCCAAAATTATCTTTCCAATATCGTTTGATATTACTGCCTTTCCCATATTCTACAGTCAAAGCAAACTGGTCTATCTCTTCTTTTTATTTTTGCATTGTGTTTATTTTATACTAAACAATAAAACAAGCATTTGTAAAACAGCAGAATAGAAAAAAAGATTATTGTACATCAAATTGAAAATCTCTTCTATAAAATTTATAATTCTTTTAAAATATATAACAAAGTTTTCATGTTACTTTTTTTCTTTATTTTTCTTCCCTCCCCTCCTCTCCTCCACTCACATAATATACCATCTCCCCTCAGCATATCTCCCTCACCTCTGCCTTTTGCTGTTATTCAGTTATATCAGTCATGTCTGACTCTTTGTTACTCCATTTGGCAAAGATACTAAATGGTTTACCATTTCCTTCTCAAGCTCATTTTACACAAGTAGAAAGTGTAGCAAACAGGGTTAAGTGACTTGCCTAAGGTCACACAGCTAGTAAGTGTCGGAGGGCAGATTTGGACTCAGGGCTGGTGGTTTATCTATTGTACCACCTCTGACATACTTCCTCAAAGACACAGCTCAAACACCACCTTTTCTATGACTCCTTTCCTGACACCCTCAGCTTCTAATGTCTATCCTTTATCAATTCCCTTGTATTTTATTGAATTTATCTTTTTATATCTTTTTTATACATACTTACATTTTTTCATATAAGTTCATGTTTATGTCCTCCTATTAAATGTAAGTTCTTTGACAGAAAGGATCATTTCATTTTTCATCTTTGTACTTCTAGAATCTCACACAGTGTGTACTTAATTCATGCAGGCTGATTGATTGAAAGATTTGACCAAGGCCCCGACATAATCATAGTTATGTATTAGGATGATCAATCTAGAAGCAGCATACAACAAAGACTTCAGTAAAGATGAATTTGTGGTGAAGTTTAAGTGTGTCAGGAAAAAAGTCAATAGATTCTGTGAAATATTTTGATAGTGTAGGGAGTAAAAAAGGTGATGACACTGGGGGAGCAATAGGACTTTTAAAAAGAGCAAAATATACTTTAGATTGGATATGATTTTAATGTTTCAAGTGAGGTGCAAGGGAAAGGGAGAGACCAGGGGACCCAGTGATAGGGAGAATGATATTACCATTTATAAAAATGTGGAATTTGAGGGGAAGAACTGGTTTGATTTCTGACATGTCACTTTTAAACCCATAATAAAATGAGAAGTGATTTTTGATAAAGGAGAAAGGTAAAAAAAAAAAAAAGAATATCAGTGAAAGGTGAAAAAGTGGCCTTAAAGACATTATAGTGGAAGAAAACTGATGGATTCATGGGGACAGCAAAAAAGCTGTAGGCATGTGCTGACTGACAGAGAGAAAAGAACCTCCCCCTCCCTCAGAGGGAATGACCATAGACCAAAGAAACTTCAACTGTTTTGCTGTTTTACTTAGGACTGCCCTGGTGAGTAAGAAAAGATTGGTAACTCAGAGGATAATCAATGCTATGATAAATGAAGATGACCTTTTCCTTGCACTCTGTCAAGCTCCTTATTCAGACATCTTAGGGGGTTCAGGTTTATCATCTGGCTTTACAGACCACTTCCCCAGGGGAGTTTGAAGTAGACACTTATCTGCTCTTTCAATTTCCAGAACAGAGTCTTGAAGCATCTCAGCAAATATGCTCAGCAGTCAGGATGTCATGAATGAGCTTATCCAGTGATCCTTTGCTCTCCTGGAAGTCTCCTTAATTAAAATACACACACACACGCACACATGCACACATGCACACACGTATATGTACACAAAAACACACATACCATGGGAGAAGAATATGGGGTTTAAGAAAACACCTCCTCTCTTCCAATAAATATTTGGTATTAAGCTGAAGTATTCTCTTTTATTAGGTTTTCATCATCTATTCTTAGCACCAATAGCAATGTAACTCCTGATTTTTTTTTAATATAGATTGGAAGCTTCTCTATGTCTAAATGGAAAAAAATATCAAGTGGACATCCTTGGTACAAGTAAGCCCGGTTATAGGCAAATCTGATGATAAACATCCAGAATTTCCAAACTGATACATTTGATGATGATTATTTACTTTATTAAATATATTCAACATATAAAGAGTACAAGATTACTACAATTGGCTACTTACCCAATCTCAATTAATAATAACCAAAAAGATAGTGATTTTGGAGGAGAGTTAGTTTTATCTATGCTTTCATTGGCATAGTAAGAACCTTAGTGCGATCATTTCCTCTACCAGTGTGGATTGGCACGTTCTCTTGCAAATTACAATTTTAGTGTTGTCTGGGAGAATTGAGAGGTTACGGACTTGCCCAGGACCACACAGACAGCGTGTATCACAGACTGAACATGGTCAGCTCTCTTTCCACCATGACTTCCTCAAATTCACACAGTTGATCACTACAGATAGATCAGGAGAGGGAACTGATTACCCTTTAAGGTCCATTTCAATTCCCAATCTGTGGTGCCATGATTGTTAACTCATTGTATCACATGTTCCTATTATGTGTACTCAAATTCCAAATTTGAACTGCACATAAAATTACAAAATATCTGCCTGCTTATAACTTAGCATCTACATATTTATTTCTGGATAGTAGGTTGAACCACAAATTACTCATGCGATGTGGGTCAGGATATCCTTTATTATTCCTGGAAAAAGTTGAATTTAAATATATTTTCAGAAAACAAGATTGGTACACATCCCTAAGCTATTGTTGTTGACTTCCTCAAAGCTGAGGCACCTAGGTGGCAGAGTAGGTAGAGCACTCAGGTTGGAGTAAAGAAATGAGTTCAAATCCAGTATCAGGCACTTACTAGCAATGCGACCCTGGGAAAATCACTTTAATCTCTGTATTCCTTAATTTCTTCTTCTGCAAAATGGAAATAATGATGTCATCTAATTCCCAGGACTGTAGTGAGGATAAAGTGAGATAATGTTTGTAAAGCTCTTTGCAAACATTAAAATGCTATATAAATATAAATTATAGCTAATATTCTTAGTATTATCACCTATAATACTTCAGCTGATCCAGGACCACATGAATGTGAATGAGTTCCTTCAATGATATAATTTTGTAATGTGCATTTCCTGCCTATCCTGCCAATAAATCCTTCATAGATTAATATTAGTATAACCAGAGCATAGAACACTGGGCATGGAGTCAGGAAGTTGGGTTGGAAAACTGTCTCAGAAGCTTGCCTTAAGTGTGATCCTTGGCAAGTCACTGGACCCCAATTCTCTCACTCATAAAAGGAACAGTCTGAACTAGACAATTTCTAATAATCTCTAGCAGATAGATATTTGTTGGTTTTTTTGACCAAAGAAACTTTGAAATAGTCTTCTATTTTCTAAGGTGTGTAAGAACTGTGATCAGTGTTAGAGAAAAGAGTCCCCACAGTGACAAAGCCATAGATACCTGAAGGTTTAAAATATTTAGAGATGTATGTATTTGCTACTTGTATGTATGTGTATATATAGGTATATATTACGCATGTAGATAATTTCTAATAATTTCTAGTCCTAATGTTTACTCCCTATGTGATTGACTTATATTCCTTTATTTTTTGCGACAACTTAGAGATGAAGGAAAGAACACACATACACACACACACACACATACAAACACACACATTATTCCCATTTGATAAAAGAGAAAAATGGGACAGGGAAGTCTATAATTACTTATGCTTATATTATCACTGGATGTTCCTAATAGCCTTTCAAGTTAATTTGTTCTGAAAATAAATTGGGGCGGGGGAGCCGAGATTAACCCAAAATAAATCAGCCATATCATATTATGAATATGATAATAAATAATCTGACTTCTCTGGAAAAGTGTTCTTTATGGACAGATAACTTAGACCCTCAGATTTTGAATGATTTGAATTCTTCAGGAGATGTCTTGTCCAGATATGCTCTTATATCTAATTTGAGATAGAGAGTAATCTGTGTTCCTGTGAAGTTACTAATGTGAAGTACTTAGCATACAGAGGTAAGTTATTTAGGTCTTTGAACAACCTAATTCTCATTGGATATGTCATAATATAAGCTGGGTCCTGTAGCAGTAGGTAACTTGGTTTGAATAGCTGATAGTGCTCCTCCAGGCTCATAGCCAAGTCAAATCATAAACACTGAGCAAAAGAGAACCACCTCTATATCTTAAGTCAGCATGGGGAACCTGGATGTCAAGGCCACATGTGGCCCTCTAGGTCCTCAAGTGTGACCCTTGGACCAAATTCAAATTTGTGAAGTCAAAGGGTCATTTTTGAGGACTTACAGGGTCACATGTGGCCTTGAGTCCACAGGTTGCTCACTCCTGTCTCAGATGATATAACTAACAATACAGCTTTATTCTTACAAAAGGGTGACTGAAGAATCTCGTACTTAGTATATGCTATAAAAGCACGTCTCAAGGAGACTTAGGTTCCTTAAGGGACCATCTTTCACCTATTTTTGTATCCCCAGCATTTAGCACAGGGCCTGATACAAAGTATTAAAAATGGCTTAAAAAATATTGATTGAGGTGAGAAATTGCTTGATTCTTGCAGCAAGCTTACTTTGCTAATTTATGCAGAATTCTCACAGGTAGAGGACTTTATTCTTAAATAGCAGTGTTTTAGTAATGAATAGTGGTCTTTAAATACCCTCTGCCATTTTATAAGTAAACATTCCCCTTTTACTCCAAGAGGGGTACATCAGCAATTTAAAGAAATCGTTCACCTGAAACATCATGTACCCACACATACTCAGGGACTCATACATGCATCAAGTACTTAACATTCCAAAAAATATCCTTGTTCTGGTAAATTTAATACCATTGAATACCCTTATTAAGGAACATTCAGATGACCTAGCAATGCCAATCTTTTGTGGGAAGGAAAGTTAAAAGCTCAATAGGTCCAGGAAGCAGGGGTGCATTGATAAATTTTTAACAATCAGATGTTTGGGTGGAAAATGTGTAAAACTGATACACTTTTAAGTTTAATCTGCATTATTGACATTTTTTACATCATTTTCTTATGTCTAGACAATCAACAAAACAATAAAGCAAGCCCTGATTTATAGAGTATGCTGATTTCCAAGGTACAAATATTCAAGCTGAAAATTGAACACCCTATTTCCCAAGATATTTTGAGCTGATTCCAACTTACACCAGCCAAGAAGGCTTGAAACTCATTTCTAGAGTTAGGCAGGATTACATATGAGGAATAGCAGTGGCTTGAATATTTGAAAATTATGAATTATATAAAATATATTCATATGGATCTATGCTTCCTAAAACAGCTAATTCAGGTGACTCATTATGTTGTGGACTCAATATGTTGCATTCTTGAATGCAATCCAAAAGAAGTTCAAATTTTGGTGAGTCCTACCAAGATAGAAAATCTTCAAGTATGAATATGGTGATAGACTAGAAAGCATCCAGGAATTAACCTAGCCACATTTTGAAAGATTCGTTATCAGAATGTTGACCATCTGATAGTTTGTTTTTTAACCAAAGAAATTTTGGAATTGTCTTCTAAGATGTGTAAGAGCTATGATGAGCATTATCTAAGGATGTCCTCACAGTGACAGAACCATAGATACTAGAAGGTTTAAAATAATTAGAAATGCATATACTTTTTATCTCTGTGTATTTTGTATCTTTATGTATATATGAATATACACATGTATGTATATGCATTATACTCATATACATATGTGTGCATGTGTTTATGTATGTGTGTGGATAGATACAGATATGCTTACGTTTTAATTTGTCTCTGGTAATGAATGTATATGTGGGTGGGGGATGAATTTTTAACAAAGATTCAGATATTAAAAATACTAAAAACTAGTCTTTTCTTATATGATTTTTACAGTCTTGACATATTAGGACTTGCTTCTCCAATGGAATTTTAACATCTTTGAAGTCATAGACAATATTGAAAATATATACATTTCAAATATATATGGGCATGTGGGTGTGTGAATACTCACACAATTGCATTTATGGAGCTGCCTTCATCAATAAAATCCCAGCTACTATCAATACAAAATTACATACTTACATGTATGTACATAAACATGCTATTCAATTTGTGAATGTTTGTGGAAGGGTGATAACTTTAAAAATAGTACATACATAAGTATCTATCAAAATGGAAAAAATGAAGCCAGTTCCATCTGCTTTATATAAAAAAAACCTTTATTTACTGAACATATTATAGAATGCTGACAATGAAATTTCTGGAGACAGGTACAAAGATATTACCTTTTCAAATACTATACAGTACATAAAATTTTTATATCTAAGTTATTCTGAAAAGCACAGTAGTTGTGCTAAAATATGCACAAAGGTTTGTTTTTAAAAGGGTCAAATGACCAATCACATGACATCTCACTCACAGTGCTCAAGAATGCCTTGATCAACTCCTTACTTCCTCAGAGCATAAAATGAGAAGATATAATCACTGAATCAAAGTTTATCTTGGGCATCTATCAACTGTTTAAATACCCAGGCCTGATTCAATCATGTTCCAGGCTATGAACCTCATTGGTTAAACATCACATCACTACAGGATATCAGGACAATGTCAGTTTCGTTCCTGAGTACCTGACCAAATGAGTGAGAATATTGGAAGCAGTAGATGTAGAATGTGCTTAAGGAAAATAAATAATTTGCCTTCATTTTCTAATATAGAGGAAATAACATTTTATTTTGAAGGAAATGAATTAAAACCATTAAGATCAGTTATATTAATGTACTTAAACTTAAAATGAAGGGGAAAATTTTTTGAGTCAGTTTTCACACTTGACATGACATTTCTTCAATGGGTTGAACTCAAAAGGTAAATAGGGTAATATTGTCAATTGGGAAAAAATGAAGTCAAGGGTCTTTCATGATTATTAAAACTTTCTTGTGGAAGGAACAACCACAATTTAATTTCCTGGACAGCTGGAAACAAAAAAACCCAATCATTTAAAAGCCATGGCCCAGCATCCCCTATGACAAATCAATTTAAATAGTCAGGCAATTATTTGCCTCCATTCATGTCTTATGGACATGAGTCCGAAAGTTTGCCTCAACACCAACAAATTAGATTATGAAATATATTTTTACCTTCTTATCTTAAGGCATCTAGATGGTACAATGGAGAGAGCATTGGAATTAAGAAAATCTCTGTTCACAATCTACCTCAGACACTTACAACCTCTATGACATCGGATAAAGTCACTGAATCTTCATATATCTTGATTTCCACATATATAAAAATGAGAAGAATAGTAGCGCCTACTTCATATGGCTGTGTGAGCATCAAGTGAGATAACAGAGGGGAAGTGCTTTGCAAAACTTAGAATTCTGTATAAATACTAATTGTTATCTTCTGAAAACTATCTGCTAAATCTATGTACAAACCTTATACAGGTTATCTATCTGCTAAATCTATGTACAAACCTTACACAGGTTATAAGGATCCTCATGAAGGAATTTCATCAATAGATCACAACCACCCTCTATGACTGAGGAAAGAGTTGTTATGGCCAAAAGTCCAGTATTTTGCAGTCAACATGTTAATAAGTCTCTCTAAATCTCTCAAGGCAGGTACATAGACAGCAGAGCATATAGGGCCTGTATTATAGGTCTTTCCTGGGCAGTTGGAAGCTAAATAGATAGAGTGTCCAGCCTTTAGTCAGGATGACTCATCTTCCTAAGTTCAAATCTGTTGTTAGACACTTACTAGCTGTGTGACCCTGGGCAAGTCAACTAACCCTGTATGCCTCAGCTTCCTCATGGAAATGGAAATGACAAACCCCTCCAGTCACTTTACCAAGAAAACTCCAAATGGCGTCATGAAGAGTCAGATGTGACTGAAAATGACTGAACAACACTGACAATATCAAGGAGAATCATAAAGCACAAGGACAGGAATAAAGAAAGTTTAGATCAAAATATGTTGCCTGGGGAAGAAAAAGGAAAGGCCAACAGGGGCAGCAGATGGACTTTTTGACAGAAAAGAATGTCATTGCTTCTTTAAGTCAATTTAAAAATAAAAGTCAGTTTCATAAAAAAAAAAGGTGATGACAGTAGCAGATAGAAACATGAAGAAGGGTTCAATTGACTCAATTATAATGCTTTCTGGCTGAGGAAAAGACTAATTATTATAAGTAAGGCAATGGATAAAATTTTAGACCCCTGTGCTGTAATACCATGTCCTCTTATTTTTTTATGTAGGTTAATCATCATTTAATATTTCTTAAGAGATATAATTTTCTTAACACTAGGCTTAATATAACAGACTCATAGTTTATCTTTGGTTTCTCATAATTTTTGTTTGCATTGTTCCAAGTCCGTGAAGTCATCCAGGGCATGACTTAATTCCCCCTACTTCAGGATGTCCTTCCTGATAGGATCCTAATGCAATCTCCTAGAGTTTGCCAGCCATAGGTCAAATCATCAAGACAAATTTTTCTATTCATCTACTGATAGCTACTTCCTTTAGGAAATAATGAGGAATTAAAAACAAAGTTCAGAAAACTCAAACTTCCTTAACAGCTATAGAACTGTGGTGACCTATAGCTAAAAGGAAATGGAAATAGAATGAAGAGCTCCCTTGGATCCAGAGCTTCCTCAGACCTGGGTGGGAGTACTATGGCATACCAGGAGAGGAGAAATCATCTCCAATGAAATAACCTGAATCACACATTAGATAGGAAGGAATCTTTTGTTAATGTTGCTAATTTACCTAATCCTGACTCTAAGTGTTTTCTTTTTCTTTTTAAACAACATAATGTATATCTGAATGGGGGAAATTGCTGATTGTGCAAGAATGAGTGAATAGGAAGAAAAAAAATAACATCTGCTTTGCACAGATAAAGAAAGAATGTGAAAACCGGTTTTTATTATAGCCACATAATGTATAAATATGATTGAAAAGAGAGTCATAATGGATTTAGTTGGCCAGGGTTGTAAAGAAATTCTGAGAAAAAATATATATGTTAGCAATTATTAAATTGAGTGAATACTATTTGTCTTCCAGTGTAGAAATTCCCTGAGTGAATAAATCAGCTTTTTCCAATGAACAGAAGACATACTGTCACTTAGGTGTTTTAATATTTTTAATCTTTAAAACATGAACAAAATACAAAACATAGTGAGAAATCCCAACTTGATCACTGTAATATGGTGAACAATTATCAGAGTAGTGTTGATTTGCATCCATAATTACAAATTGGACCCTAGAAAAGCTGAGGTCTTGATAAAAAGGTATTGCAAAGAGGTCTATTCATTCAATGGGTATATCTCACTCAAAGTGAGAATCTGGTAAGACCTTAGTCTATAATGGCCAGGGTCTCCTACTGCATCCTGGACCATCTCCAGTCCTGATGAATATCTGGCCATTTGACCCAGATGGGTCTATACTCTTTTCTTATTAATATCATAAAAATGATATTCTTTAAAACTGGAGAAATTCAAATCAAGATAACCTGAAAATAATTATTTTCATGTAGAATGAATATATATAAAAAAGTTATTTCAATGTGTATGAGTCTCATTTAGTGCTCTAATACTGGCCTGCCACTGATGATATAGATGATTTTGGATCTTGATTATGACCTAACACCACCCTTAGGGTCCATGCTATTAAACCACAGTGTAAAGGAAATCACCATAAAGCCAAGTTATAGGATTATAGAACTAAGTTATAAGGGACCTCAGAGGTTTTCTACTCCAACCCTTCATTTTACAGATAAGGAACTATGAGGTTAAATGCCTTGCCCAAAGTCACATTAGGTAGTAAACATCAGAGCAGAATTTGAACCCATGTTCACTGACTCTTGAGCCGGGTCTCCTTCAGTGCTCAAAATAAGAGAAATTCAAATCATGGAATACAAGAGTTGAAAGGGACCTCACAGGTAATCTAGTCCAATATGTATTTGATTAAAAAAATTCCCTTCTCCAAAGGCCTTAAGAAATACCATGCAAACTTACTGGGGAACCCACTACTTCTGAGGGAGGAAAGAAGCAGCGATTAAGCACCTGCCATGTTCCAGTCTCTGTGTGCTTACAGATCCTCACAACAAATTATGGTCATCTCCATTTTACAGATAAGGAAAATGAGACAAACAGGTTAACAGACTTACCAAATTCAGACAACTAGTGAGTATCTTAGGTCATATCTGAATTCAAGTCTTGCTGACTCCAGGGTCATTGCCCTACCCACTGGACCCCCAGTTGCCTAGGTTAGCTCGCCCTGCTACAATAGACCATCTTGGAGATTGCATCCAACATAAAAACACCTCCCCTTATTCTCCAACACTCTCCCCCTCTGAGCCCTCCTCATACTGTGGAAGTTCCTAATTTCCCTGTTCTGAGGCAGCCATGGTCCTTTGAGCAGTCCCTGGCACTCAGAGCAGTAGCCTTGAAATTGTTCCTTATTCCCTGCCTCCAGATTCTTTCTATCCCAAGCAGTCACTACCTCCATTATACAATACAGTTCTGTTATTTGGATCAATTTTATGCAAGAGCTATCAAGGCACCATGGCATAAAAGTGAATTAAAATCCACTAAATGATGCTTACTTACTGGTGTGACCTTAGACAAATAATAAAAATAAACTATATATAGATTAATGATAAGGATAACTAGCATTTATATAATGTTTTAAGATTCACAAAGTACTTGACATATGCTATATCATTAACCCTTACTAAAACTGTGGGAGATGGTTGATCTTATTAACTTCACTGCAAATGGAGAAATTGGGGCACAGAGAATTTAAGCATCTTGTCGAGATTACACAGTTTATAGCATTTGAGGCAGGATTTGAACTCATCTTCCTTGACTCTTAGTGGAGTGCTCTATTTACTGAGTCACCGAGTTGCCTCTAATCTTTTAAACTTCTTTTAGCTTCATTTTCTTCTGTCACAAATTGGGGAAGTTGACTTACATTACCACTGAGGTCCCTTCCAACTCTATAAAAACATATAATCTATGTGACTTTGGGTAAGTCTCATCCTCTTTGAACCTCAGTTTCATCATCTATAAAATGAGGTGGGTAGACTACATGTCCAAGGTCACTTCCACCGATTCTTAACCTGGGGTCCACGAACTTTCTTTTTTAAAAATTTAATTATATTTGGGTTCCAACCTTTCCAACCCTATACTAGAAAAGGTCAATATCTGACACAAATAGACACATAAAACTATACAATATGTATTTCTATATATGAGTTTGTTCTCTGGAAGAGGATTGCATCTTCCTTCATAAGTCATTTGTAGTTTATTTGAATATTTAAGTAGCTCAGAACAGTCTAATCATTCACATTTACTCTTTGAACAATATTTCTGTTACTGTATATGATATTCCCTTGATTCTGTTCATTTCAGTCTTCCTTATTTCATGCAAATCTTTTCATGTTTTTTCTAAAATCAATCGGTTCATAATTTCTTACAGAACAGTAGTATTCTGTCACAATCATGTACTACGGATTATTTAGCCTTTGCCCAATTGATGAGTAATCCCTTAATTTACAGCCCTTTGTCACCACAAAGAGAGCTGCTGGAAATATTTTCTTCTCCTTTTTCCATGCTCACCTTGAGAAACAGACCCAGGAATGATATTGCTGGGTTAAAGAGTATGCACACTTTCATAAGTCTTTGCGGATAATTACAGAATGCTTTCCGAAGTGGTTGAATCAGTTCACAGTTCCACCAATAGTGCGTTTTTACACATCCACTATGACATTTTTCATTTTTCCTGTTCTATCATTTTAGTCAATCTATTAATTGTGAGACAGTACCTCAAAGTTATTTTAATTTTCATTTCTCTAATTAATAATGCTTTAGAGAAATTTTTTCATGTGAAATGAAAGTTTTATCTATCTAGTTTTAGTTTCTTCCTCCAAAAACTACCTGTTCCTATTCTTTGAACACTTATCACAGCCATAATTTTTGAAAAGTTCCCTCTGAATCTCCCAAGAAAATAGCTGTCCAAATTACTATCACGACAGACTAACCCTGTGCCCACTTTTCCAGCTGTGCTTTTCCCAACAGACCTATATCTGTGCCTCATTCTGAATAATAAAGGTTTCAACATTGCAAAAGTAACTAGTAACATAATTTGGCAAGAACTTTGCATATCATCATTGATTTGGTGCTATATTAAACTATTCTCAATATATAACTATCAAACCATGAACCCACAGGGAAAATATGAAGTAGATATATATTATTATGTAGCATATCATATTGAGAAGAAGATGATATAGGAACTCAATCAACATATTATACCAGTCGATATTTATAAAGTTATTTAATACTTTAAGCTATCAAAATGTAACCCAGCAGTACCTAGCTAAAAAAAAAATCATGAATGTGTATGTGCGTGTGTAACAAGACCTGTGATTTATTAGAAAAGGGAATAGCCCATGTGCAAACTCCCTTCATCAATGGACCTCCTCTGTTATGGCTTGTCTTTGATCTTTGCCTGGGATACCAAAAGACTAAGACCCTTGACAAGGTATGCACAGCCAGTAAAGGCAGCCCCTTGAAGCTATGTCATTCTGACTCCAAGGCCAACTCTCAATCTAATATACTATACTACCTCTTATACATTTTTTAAATAGTAAATGTCTTATTAAAATAAGTCAATGGTAAATAGTTTTTAATATGTGCTCCTTGACTGAGTCCTCCTCCTTGGATGCCTCACCATGGTATGAAGGTAACAGCTCACATTCGTTTGTGATAGTGGACCCCAAACTCTCACACGTCCTACCAATTTAGATACCATAGTTCTCACAACAAATTCTCCATGTGAGGGCAAGCCTAGATAAGGTCAGAAATACTCATCACAAAAAGATTGGCCATAATGTGGTAAATTATTTATCCTAGAAATTCCTGAAACTACCACTAAGGTTTGATGGGGTTATGATGTGTGTGTGTGTGTGTGTGTGTGTGTGTGTGTGTGTGTGTGTAAAGAGAGAGTGAGAGAGAAAACAATGCCATACAAATGTTTTTTAAGTATTTAATTTAAAATATATTTACTAAAATATATAATCTGGGATTTTATTAATGTGAGATCTAATGGGAAAATTCTCCACCAACAGAGCTAAGCCATTAATGACTTACTGGATAGAACTTAGAAGTTGCCTTAGGCATCTAGACCTTAAGTTACTTGCTTAGAGGGTCCTACCAATAGGAAACAGTGGAAGGTAGAATTGAACCCAGCTTACCCTGAATGAACGAATGAATGAATGAAGCATTTAAGCGAAAGTTATGTGCAAAGCACTGCATTAAGTATGGGGGGTACAAATAGAGAAGTATGACAATCCCTGCCCTCTAAATGAGGAAGACTACAGATTTGGAGGCTTCAGCTATAATTCAGATGGATAAGCCCTATAGGCTTTAGGTTGCAGTGACAAAGAAGATGTTAATGCCTCCCCTTTAATGTAATTCCACAGATGAAATTATATTGAAACTGATTCCCAAACTTGGACTCTATCCACTACTCTATGATGTGTCATAATAGAAATATACTATATAAAATGAATATTAAACAATTATAATACTTTAAAATATGTGATTCACTTGCTTTTTAAATTACTACAACAAACCTTTTTTTCTTAAAGAAAAACTATCTTGCTTATCTGTGCATTAATAGATACTAGGATCTAAATGAAATACTGAGAGCGACTTTAAATTCACTTTGGATGCAAGAAAGCAGCTGGATTATTGCAGCCCCCTATTTTACTGAAAATAAAAGAAGGTGGCATTATATACAAATCTTTTTAAAAGCATCACTGAAAACAAAATTGTACTTAGTAATGTCAATGATAATTGATAACCTTTACACTTCAGATTATACTGGTCAAAATACCAAGAGACACCGAACTATTACAGTGGCACTTTCTGGGTCAGTGATGCCTACACAAAGCATTATGTAGCATATCCATGTTTTCAGTGATGCCTGAAGTAATTGATAACCTTTATACCACTATCAAATTGGTCAGAGCATTCAAAGCACACCAAACCATTATGTACTGAATTTCTGGATCAGTGACTGCACTAAACATTATGTACAGTCTCACCTCTGTGTCCTCAATAATGTCTTAATGCATGTTCTCTGTCAGAATAAATATTATTTAGCAAAAAGAAAGAAAAGAAAAAGAAAAGGGTACACTTCTATGCATATAAACACAAACATAGTTATTGTGGGTATATATATATTATATATATACAGTTTATTAATTTTCATTGATAGACTTTGGGATTTTTTTTCTTTTTCAATGGTTTTTAAAACATACAGAAAAGTTCAAAGGGCATTATTAATGGAACCAAACTTCACTTAAATCAAGATGCTCTAATTGTATAACTAAAGTGCATGGCTGGGGCTTCAGCTTTTAATAATATGATTAAGTGTATCGACAATTTAGTCACCTTATGGAACTCTACTTTATCCTCTTATTAACACAATAGACTCCCAGAGACAGGTACCATCTACTAAATGACCATCAAGTCAACTTAAGTGGCATCCAAGAAACTCTAAATTTTCCCCAAATGATGTAACTAACTCCATGAAAGTGCTTTGAACTCTGGAAGAATATGACTTGATATATCTTCAACACCAAGTGCTTCATAGGTCTTTCCAGAGAAAGTGGCATTTTACTGAGCATGGTGAGGCATGAGTACATTCAAGGTATAGAGTCATTCAAGGCAGAAGAATGATAATAAGCAAAGCCTCAGAAGTAGTAGGCGATAATCTATCTTGGAAGAATGGATTTAGAGTTGAAAGATTCCTGTGAAATCATCTAATCCAAAGATAAGAAAACTGTGAGCCAGAGAATTCATCTTACCTAGCCAATGTCACATAGGTAGCAAGGGGAAGAACCAGGATGTGAAGCCAGCTTCCATAAGTCAAGAACTAACATTATTACTACTATATCACACAATTTCTCCAATAGTTAATTCTAATTAATTTGAAGCATGAATGGATGTAATAGGGAGCAGAGCCAAGATGGTGGAGTAGAAGCAGGAACCGGCATGCCTGAGCTTTCCTCCACACCCCTTGAAATATCTGTAAAAATGACTTTAAACAAATTTTAGAGCAGTAGAAGCCACGAAATAAGAGAGTGAAGCAGATTTCCAGCCCAAGACAATATGAAAGGTCCATCAGAAGGGCCTATGACAGTGCAGCTTAGCGCAGAGCACAGTCCAGTGTAGCCCACACCAGCACAGATGGAACTAGAGCAGGTCTCAGGGCAGTGTGGAGTTTTCCAGACTTCTCAATCCACAAAAACCAAAGACAACTTCAAAGGTCATTGTGAAAGTACTTTCAGCTGGGTTAGAGAGGAACATGGTCTTGCCCCAAGCCCAGTTCCAGCACCAAGGTGGTGACTACTGTTTCTGGAGCTCTTAGCCTATAGAGAGTGGGGGAATCAAGCACAGTCCTGGGTGGTGGACTTGGGGTGAGGAAGAGCATTGGCATGGCAGAGCTTGTGGTAACTGTGGAGAGAGAATAGTATCACAGTTCCAGGGCATAAAAGAGTGTTTGTGGTTGCTCACAGATCAGAATGCAGGCCAGGAAAGGAGTAAAAACCTCTTCTTTGATCATACCATTATGGAGGAACTGAAAATTTATTGGTCCCTGGAGATATCTCTGAAAAGAGCTGCACAAAATTCCTGAAACTTGGGGCAGTACACTCTCCACTTTACAAAGAACTCAAAAGTCAAGTAATTGGCTAAGGGAAATGACCTAAAAGAGAAAAAAATAAGATGATAAAAGGTAACATTCTTGGTGAACAGATATTTTCTCATGACAACCAGAGAGCATACAACCAGAGAAAGACAACAAGGTTCCTACATCCAAACTCCAAGAAAAAATATGAAATGGTCTCAGGCCATGAAAGAGCCCAAAAAGGATCCTGAAAATTAAGTAAGAGAAATACAGCAAAAATTGAGAAGAGAAATGAGAGTGATGCAAGAAAAAATGAAAAACTAGTCAATAGCATGCTAAAGGAGACCTGAAAAATGATGAAAGTAATCCCTTTAAAAACAGACTAACCTAAATAGCAAAAGAAGTCCAAAAAGTCAATGAGGAGAAGAATGCCTCAAAAACCAAGAACTGACCAAATGGAAAAGGAAGCCCAAAAGCTCACGTAAGAAAATAAGTCCTTGAAAATTAGAAAGGAGCAGATAGAAGATAATGACTTTATGAGAAACCAATAAATTATGAAACAAACCCAAAAGAATGAAAACAATAGGAGAAAATGTGAAATATCTCATCAGAAAAACAAATGACATAGAAAATAGAACCAGGAGAGATAATTTAAAAATTATTGCTGTACCTGAAAACCATGATCAAGAGAAAGAGCCTAGGCATGATCTTTCAAGCAATTATTAAGGAAAACTGTCCTAATAATCTAGAACCAGAGGGTAAAAGAGAAATGGAAAGAATCCACCAATCACTTCCTGTAAGAGATCCCAAAAGGAAAACTCCTAGTAATATTGTAGCCATATTCCAGAGTTTTCAGGTCTAGGAGAAAATATTACAAGCAGCCAGAAAGAAACAATTCAAGTACTGTGGAAACACCATAATAAACATAGGATTTACCAGCTTCTACTCTAAGCGATCTGAGGGCTTGAAATATGATATTCCAGAGGTCAAGGGAGCTAAGATAAAAACCAAGAATCACCTACCTGGTAAAGTTGAGTATAATAATTCAGGGGAGGTAGAGCCAAGATGGTGGAGTAACATCATGGACTTTCTAGAGTGCTCCTGCCAAGACCAGTCAAATAACTACAAAAATTCTGGAGATGCAGAACCCACAGAATGACAGAATGAAGCAAATCTCCAGCCCAAGAAAGCCTGGTAGGTCACTGAAAAGTATCTTTCATGCCACACTGGGAGCAGAGTGCAGTCCAGTGTGGACCATGAGTGCACAGAGGGGACCTGAGCAGACTTTGGGGAGACTGAATCTTTCACACCTGTGGTGATTTCCAGACTTTATGACCCCAAAACACTGAGGGTAAATTGGAAAGTCAGTGGGAAAATCATGTGGGACCACTGCAGGAGAGTGAAGTGGTCCAGCCCAGCTCCAGGGTAGCAGACAGGGGAGGGGGAGGATGAACCCACAGTAGTCACAGCAGCAGCAAGTGTAGCTGCAGTCACTGTTTATGGAGCTCTAGGCCCACAGATTGTGGGGAATAGGGTGGCTGACAGCACACTCCCACCCCCACTGGAAGTAGAGAAGTACCTTGACAAAGAGCTCAAAAATGAAGTAAATGACTGGGGAAATGAGCAAAAATTAGAAAACAGTCAGACTACAGAATCTTACTTTGGTGATAAGGAAGACCAAAGCATGCAAACAGAAGGAAACAAAGTCAAAGTGGCTCCATCTAAAGCCTCCAAGAAAAATGTGAATTGGTCTCAGGCCATGAAAGAGCTCAAAAAGGCTTTTGAAAATCAATAAGAGACATAGAGCAAAAATTGGGGGAAAAAATGGGAGAGATGAAAGAAAATCATGAAAAATGAGTCAATTACTTATAAAAAGGAGACTTGAGAAATGCTGAAGAAATTTACAGTTAAAAAAAAAAAAGACGAAGTCAAATGGCAAAAGAGATCCATAAAGCTAATGAGGAGAATGCCCTAAAAAGCAGAATTGGCCAGATGGAAAGGAGATCCAAAACCTCATTGAAGAAAACAATTCCTTAAAGATTAGAATGGAGCAGATAGAAGTGAATAACTTTATGAAAAATCAAGAAATTATAAAACAAAACCAAGTGAATGAAGAAATAGCAGACAATGTGAAATATCTTATCAGAAAAACAACTGACCTGGACAATAGATCCAGGAGAGACAATCTAACAATCTTGGGAGTACCTGAAAGTCATGATCAAAAAAGAGTGTAGACATCATCTTTCATATAATTATCAAGGAAAGTGGTCTTGATATTATAGAACTAGATTTTAAAATACATATTGGAAGAATCCACTGATCATCTTCTGAAAGAGATCCAAAAAGAAAAACTCCTAGGAATATAGTAGCCTAATTCCAGAGTTCCCAGGTCAAGAAGAAAACATTGCAAGCAGACAGAAAGAAACAATTCAAGTATTATGAAAATACAATCAGCATAACACTAGATCAAGCAGTTTCTACTTTAAAGGATCAAAGGGCTTGGAATAGGATGTTCCAGAAGTCAAAGGAACTAGGATTAAAACCAAGAACCATCTACCCAGCAAAATTTAGTATAATACTTCAGGGGAAAAAATGATCATTAAATGAAATAGAGGACTTTCAAACATTCTTGATGAAAAGATCAGAGCTGAATAGAAAATTTGACTTTCAAACACAAGAATCAAGAGAAGCATGAAAAGGCAAACAGGAAAGAGATATCATAAGGAACTTACTAAAGTGTAATTGTTTACATTCCTACATGGAAAGACAATATTTGTAACTCTTCGGACTTCTCAATATTTGGGTAGTTAGAGGATTATATCCATATAGACAGGATGAGTTGAATAGGAAGGGATGATATCTAAAAATAAAATTAAAGGATGAGAGAGGAATATATTGGAAGGAGAAAAGGAGAAATGGAATGGTGCAAATTATCTCTCATAAAAGAGGCAAGAAAAAGCTTTTTCAATGGAGGGGAAAAGGGGGAGGTGAAAGGGAAGAAGTGAAGGTTCCTCATCACATTTGGCTTAAGGAGGGAATAACATGCACACTCAATTTGGTATGAAAATCTGTCTTACACTACAGGAAAGTAGCAGGGAAGGGAATAAGTGGGGTGTGGCAGAAGGGAGGTGAAATGGGAGGAAGGAGTCATTAGAAGTAAATAAATTTAGGGAAGGAAAAGGTCAAAAGAGAAAATAGAACAAATAGGGGGCAGGATAGGATGGAGGGAAATATAGTTAGTCTTTCACAACACTTTTATGGAAGTCTTTTGCATAATTGCACATATATGTTCTATTTTGAATTGCTTGTCTTCTCAGTGAGGATGGGTAGGGAGAGAGGAAGGGAGAGAGTGTGGAGCTCAAAGTTTTAAAAACGAATGTTAAAAATTGTTTTTACATGCAACTGGGAAGTAAGAAATAAAGGTAATGGGGTATAGAAATCTCTCTTGCCATACAAGAAAATACAGGAGATGGGGATAAGAGAAGGGAGGGATGTGATAGAAAGGAAGGCAGATTGGGAAAAGGGGTAATCAGAATGCATGGCATTTTGGGGTGGGGGAGGGGAGAGATGGGGAGAAAATTTGGAACTCAAAATTTTGTGGAAATGAATGTTGAAAACTAAATATAAATAAATAAACATTAAAAAAAAGAAATGAGGGAGGAAAGAGGGGGGAAGGGGGGGAAGAAAACAAGTTATTTTTCTACTTGTTGAGTTTGAGATGCCTCCATGGAATATTCAGGTAGAGATGTCTCACATGTAATCAGAGATGTGAGATAGATGCTCAACAAAGAGATGAAGGCTAAATATGTATATCTGACAGTCATGTGAAGTAAGATAATGACTGAATGCATGGGAACTGATAAGATCATCACAGAGAATGGAGAGAAGGAGAGAGCTGAGGAGAAAATTTGGAACTCAAAATCTTTATATAACATATTAGAGTTTATAAAACACTTTTCCTCACAATAACCCTATATGCTAGTGCAAATATTATGGCCATTTTAGAGCTGAAGATACTGAAATACATAAAGGCTGATAGAATCAAGGGTTAGGGTTAGAATCGAGCGCATTTAGAATTGAGTGCATTTTAGGGTTTAGGGTTAGGGAACCCTAACCCTAAATGTGCCTTGATTCCATTGTCTCTTCCTATATTCCTACAGCCAATAAGTGACATAACAAGAAATTTGACCCCAGAACTTTCTGACTCTAAGATACAACAATACTACCTTTAGAAAAGCAGAAAAAATAGAAATCTAGAAAGGTAGCTGAAGATGTTACTTAAATAACTAGCAAAAGAACCTTAATATTGTCTTTTATGGAATAAGCAGCAACCGAGGCAATTGATGATTTTGCATTTTGCACTCTGGGAATTCCAGACCAACAATAAAACCATATCATCTTCCAACAGCTTAACCAAACAGTGGTATGGAAGGTACATTAAAAAACAAACATAAAACTGCAGATAGAGAGACATGTGAGGAATTTGTCTCAATGTTTTAAGCTTGAGGTTATAAATATACCCACTGGAACAGAGAAAGTAAGAACAGAAAAGAGGGAATGAATGTGAAAGGTTGTAAAGCTTCAATGAACCTATTTTTCTTGTTAACTACATGTAAGTTTGACCAATAGAAAACGATAACTCCCAAATGTTAAGCTTGAGTTACTGGGAGAATGGCGCCACTCTGAAGACCAGTTTTATTTATAGGGAAAGAGGAATTTCCCAGTTTTCTCTCATTCCTCTCGTTCTTTCTTCTACCAATCTGCCATATTGCGATACTTCCTATCACTGGTTCATGCATTGTATATTCTGGAGATTTCTGTTAATACAGATACTAATGCACGGGATTCAATTTAATTCAATTTGTTAAACAGCAAGTCCCTGTTCTGGAATTATTGCTATCCTGAACGGGAACAATTGGGTAAGGAGTGGCAGAGTGGGCAATGGGAGAGAGATGGACTGCCAGTGACAAACTGCATACTCCACTTAGAGTTGGCCTTGCTCTTAATGACATCAATGCTCTTAATAGTCTGTTGAGAGTCAATAAGTACTTTCATTTTTACTGTTAAGGAGAAATGACTATCACTTGTCTCAAGGAACTGAAGTAGAAAAAAGGATTTAAGATTTTGGACTTTGCTCAATGGTCCATGAAATATATAATATTTAGTATAAAGATTAAGGATTATTAGTAAGGGGTTTAGAGCTATTCCCAATCAGATTGGATTTACCATCAGAGTAATACCTATTACCACAGTGATGCCTTTGTGGGTTTTATAAAGGGTTTTGTAAACTCTTAAGACGACTTCATAAGCATATATCAATACTATAGTCATTAAGATGGTAGTCTGTTTTTCAATGATTTGAATAGTTCTTAGCCTCTTTAGAAACAAAAAGTCTGCCTTGTTTACATGCATAGGGATAAAACATCACTGAGAGTAAACATTAATTTTAATACTATCTACATTTTCATGTGATAAGTGCTCAGTTGTAAAGTTTTTTTTTAATGTATCAAAAACAAACGTTATTTCAGAAGTCCCTTATAAAAAAAAGTAAAACAACTAAGTAAAACTATTACAGTGACCTCTTGTGAAAAAAACACATGAAGAATTTCACATCTATCTGTAGCACTCCCACTTCTCTCTTTTTCTTTTAATTAAGAAAAATCGATTTTCTCTCCCCATCTACTGACCCACCCCATCAGGGGAAAAAAGAAAAACAAAAAACCAATTTGTAATAGCAAACATGCCTACTCAAGCAAAGTTTTAAAGAATCATCTAAGACCCTTTAGCCAAAGTAAGATGCATTTCCCACCCAGGAATAGACTTGTAGCCAGTGATACTGAGCAGAGTACATCAGCACCTCTTTTATCTGAAATTATTGAGTAATAAAATGTCCTATGTTGATTGAATTTTCTAGATTACTAAAATTCCTCCAAAAACTTGTATTTTAAAAAAGATAATGCATGTATTTTAATGAAATTTTTTTATACATGGTATACTGATATCTTCTACTATAATCCTACTCTGATTCTCTATCCCATAGTACATATTTCATAATGGTTTGTTGATTTCTTTTGATAGTCAAAGTTAAGTCAGCAGATCAAGCTGGGAATGTTTCATGCACAGGCAAAGCAACTGACCAGGTGCCTACTGTCTAAAGACCATCTCAAAGTTCAGAGAGGACCATCTTTGAAAAACTTGCCAAAAGGGGACAAACTTTTTGGGCAAGGTGTAATGTTAATGGTATTTCTGTTAATGAGAGTTAAAAATCTTCCCTGGCTCAGGTGAAGCCCAGTAAGGGAAGCTTGATTAGGGGAGGCTTCTTTTGTAGGAAGACCCATACCTTTTGTTAATCGTTAATGAAGTACTGAGTCATGAGATCTGTGATGCCTTTCAACTCTGAAAAGTGTATATATATTCTGATGCGAGGTTTTGCTTGGGGGCTTACTCTTTCGAATAAGATTCATGTGCCAGTAGACACTCAGGGTAGTCATTAAGGACATTAAGGAAACCCCCTCTGCCCTCCTCTCCATGCCTGTCTTTGAAAACCCAGATGTTGGGGCTTCTCTCTCTGGTAATTATGTTATGTATGTAAGGGTCACATAGTCGGATCTGTCTGTTGATCCATGATGTATATATTGCTTATAGTCAGACAGTTAAAAGTACTGTCTGTTGGTCTTTATTTCTCTGCTTGTATTTTCTCTGGTATATGTGATTAAAGAAGATTGTTGACCCCTCAAAGGTTTCTTTCCTTTTGAAAAAGCAAATCTAAGAACTTGTGCTGGCAGATCATCCTGGATATGTCAGGGTGCTTGGTACTACATAGGGCTACCTCATTAAATCATGAGGGCTTTTAATCTGCACCAGGGGGTACTACCAATATGAGTGAACTCATAGATGCTCAGAATGATAAGAAACATAAAATAACTTTTATCCATGCATTAAAATCAGCACTGAAAATATCACCTACAGTGCTGGCCTTGAGGACTCCTCAGATGTCTAAGTTCTACAATGGATGCTGATGGAGATTATTGTGTTTAAGTAGCTTTTTTGCATGATTTTGATATTCTGTCTATCTTCCTAAGATACATATGTGTTTGTTCACTCTCCTTTCCTCACCTGTAAAATGGAGATGGTAATATTAACCATTTTCCAAGGTTGTTACATGAATCAAATCGACAGTACCTGGCACACCATAAGTACTATAAATATTACTTATTTTTACCATTGTAGTTTTTGCTGCTACCAATGTTCTTACCCATAGCATACCACCGTTTTTTTGAAATGTGCTTCTTCTCATCTGGTGTGGAGAAACTAATAACTAACCTTGCTTGAATTAGATCTGGAAGTAGAGAAAGTGCTGACGGAAGTCACCTAGTATTACTCCTGTGAATACCACTTTCACACAAAAATGTTGTGATCCCTACACTAGCTGAGTGGTCCTTCTCTCCTGACTCTGGCTCTGAGCTGAGTCACACCACTGAAATTGTAGATGAAGTAACATCAAAACCCATATTTTGGAAATTAAGTCTTTAAGAACTTTCCTCAAAGATAAAGCCATGTGTGACTTCCCTTAATGAACTCTTCCTTAATCTCTTTTGAAAACAAACAAGAAAAGTCTAACATTCCTTTGTCCAAAGATTCCTTTTTTTACACTGCTGTCACATGTCATTTTCAAAGCATGCATTCTTGTCAATGAATGGACTTGCTCCTTAAAGTTAATTAGTGCAAATGGTTTTACCTCCCTA
Source organism: Potorous gilbertii (assembly GCA_028658325.1). NCBI lineage: Eukaryota > Metazoa > Chordata > Mammalia > Diprotodontia > Potoroidae > Potorous > Potorous gilbertii. Next base: position 71,595,135 of record CM053774.1, on the reverse strand, counting down.
TTAGAATAAAAAATACTTTTACATCATTATTTGGGAACTAAGCTGTAGCTAACGTGTAGAGTTAACATGGAAAGTTGTGTCTGAGGAAGAGGTCCCACATATACCAAAATGCTTGAAGTAGCACTTTTGTAGTAGCAAAATAGCAGGAAGAGAGTTTATATAATGACAAAAATAATATGGTATAATAATTAATAACAATAGTTTTTGAGAATTTACCCTGGAAATGCACTTGCATATCCGTAGTGATTGCAGTGAGTATTCGCATGGGTGCTACAAATGATGACAAGGATAGGATCATGAAATATACAACCTCTATTTGGAGACAGGAAGACTCTAAGGAAGGAAATGGGTATCCTTGGATGGAAATAGGGCACCCTCTTTTGGAGGTGTTGGATAAGATTTCACAGTTAAGTGACTTAGGGGAATGAAGAAAAGATCAATTTCCTCAAGAGAGCCAGTGGATTCAAAGTCAGAACAGATAAACAAGGAGAGAAATGTTTACTGCTTTATTGAGAGCAGGGATAGATTTTCGAAGAACAGATGGTATTCCAACTAACTAACCACATACAATTTACTGAGAAGAGGGGTATAATATTAGATGCAATAGGGAAGTAAGAACTGCCTCTACAGAGCCTCCTCCTGCAAAGAGAATGGAAAATTATCCACGCTCCAGTTCAGATTAAAGAAATACACAGATGAGATTACAGATCTCATATCAATTTAATCATATACTGGAAAAATGGATCAACTAGGACATTAATAGATACTGGGGCAAAGGCTTATCTTATATATGGAAACCCTGAAGTAGGGAAAATAGGAATTAACGAGGTTCTAGTGGATTCATATATTCCAAAAGCATGGCTGACATTATATGTAACCAGCTTCTGGTTATTGCCTCCTTATTCTCTTTGGCCTTTGTGTATGTGTTTACCCTATTTAACCTAACCTCAGGATTAGTGCCCTCCACATGTAGATGACTGACAGTACATGTAAGCTAGATGTCACCCTCTGTCCAAGACTGGGATACATCATCCCTGGACCTGGCATTGACCAAGCTCCAGATACTGGCTAAAGACCTCACCCCTTTGCATGGGACCTGTTAAGCCAGGGACAGCTCTATGTCCAATCTCAGGAGGAACTGGCTGTAGAAGAAGAGACTTTTGCCTCTTATCCCAAGGGGTTTTAGGTGCTATTTGTTTGAGGTGAGAATGATGGATTGCTTATACCCAAGATCCACCTTAAGATATTGTTTCATGTGTTTATTTTGTGTTATCCCTGTTAAATTATTGTTCAATTATGTCATACATTACTCCTAAACTCTCATTGACCTATTAATGGACATGAACGATCTTGAAATTGAGTCTAACATTAAGTGACTTTGAAGAGCTTCCTGTCCTTTAATTGGCCCATGTGACTTGCTTCGAGCTTTGGCTCAGTCACAGCCTGAGTTATATGAAGTCAATGATGGGTGGAGATAGCCTAATGGGTGAAACAGGAAGAGTGGAGCTGAGAGAGAGGGTGAGGCAGAGTTGGGAGAGAGCAGACAGAGCAGGACAATGTAGATAGCATGAATGAGAGGAGTGATTTTGCCTAGGGGAGCTTGTTTGTGGGGAGACCTGACAAAGGGAAGGCTTGGGGATGGCTGTGCTCCCTTTATGGGTAATGTGTACAAATTGTGTTGTTACCATGGTGGAACTGACTTTCTGGTATTTGAAAAAATATTTTAGTTTCCTCTTTGAGGAAGAGAGTTTATATTTTGTGAATTTATCCTGGAAATACACCTGCAAATCCATAGCGGCTGCTGTGGTATTACATTGTCACTACAATATGCTAGAAGCAGAGGTGAAAGAATTCACCATTCACCTCTTGAAAGGGAGAGCAAAATGAAAACATCAAGTAATATTGTATCCAAATTCCAGAATTATTGAGTAAAGAAGAAAATATTTCAAGCAACCAAAAGGAAACAATTTAAACATTGTGAAACCACAGTCAGGATTAGTTGGGACTTAGCAGCCTCTACATTAAATGATCAGAGGGTTTGGGACAGGATGTTCTGGAAAGCAAAGGAGTTTGGATTACAACCAAGAATCAACTCCCCAGCAAAAATGAGCATAATATTTCAGGGGGAAAATAGACATTCAATGAAATAGGGTACTCTCAATCATTCCTGATGAAAAAATCAGAACTGAACAGAAAATTCAATATTCAAATACAAGACTCAAGAGAAGCATAAGAAGGTAAACAGAAAATGGAACAACAGCATGTTATTCAATAAGGCTAAACTGTTTACGTCCTTACATGAGAAGATGACATTTATAACTCTAGGGAACTGTACTTTTATTACGGCATTTAGAAGGTTTACACATAGACTGAGGGTGCTGATTTTGATGTGATGACAAAGAGAATGTAGGACTGAATTATGGCAGAGAAAGGGCATATTTAGGAGGACCATTTCAAGAACAGACTTGGGATGATGTCACCAGTTGTATTTACTACCTCAAAGAATGAAGGTAGTTTCTAGGGAAAGTTTTCTCTTTCTCCAATTTGCCCTCCCAGTATGTATCTGTTAAGCAGACACTGTGATATACAAAGCTGCTTCATTTTTACCCAAAAGTTTCTTGGTAACTTGAGTTTTGTTTCAACCACAAAGACACCAGGAGTTAACTAGAAATATGGATGTAAAGTAAAGCAGAAAGTCAAACATCTGCCTATATGATTGTGTTGCATTTGTAACCTTTCATCCCATATAAACTCTCTACAGCATTAAAGGAGGGAAGCACATGGACATTACATTACCCTCTAGGTTTAAAATGTTTATATTTCTAGGAATTGCAGAGTGAAGTTAGAAGAACCATAAGAATATTATTCAATATCCATAAAAATTAAAATAAAAACAATAAAATATATGAAAAAAGATATGAAAATTGTCCTCAATTTTGACTAAATCAAAAGTGATGATGAGATTTATCTCTTTCCACTCTGTGAAGAGATGATGAAATTTGAATATAGAAGTAGGCATCGATCTTCAGTCATGATAAATGATCCAGTTTATTTGTTATTATATTATAATTTCTTATAAGGAAGATTTCTATTGCAAAGGTATAGAAAGTTCAAATAATATTAGAAAACACTTTTTTTAAAAATATGAGAAGAAATGTTGCGAATCAGGGGAACTTTCATGGAGGTCTCACACAGTTACAGGATTCAGACAGCTTTGCCATCAGAGGACTTGGGTTTGATTTTACCTGCATAGTTAAAAAAAACAAGTAACTCCACCATCTGGTACTAAAAAGGATATAAAGCCTGGGGCAAGCAGTCAATACGTGTGGTCTACCACTGCTACAATAGAGACGTCATGCTTATCTATCTATCTATCATCTATCTGTCTATCTATCTATTTATCTACCTCTCTATCATTTTGTTTTTGTTTTGTGACATTCTTCCCATCTTGCTCTTTCAGGGCAGTCCAGAGTTTTGTTCATTCAAACCAGGTTTCAACTACTTGAATGTGGTGGTTTCTCCTTAGGAAGGAAGACAACCTACATTCAGATCAATTTACTAATTATTTTCTTTAATTTGGGGGATTTGTTAAAAATTCAGGCAGCTATACCCTACCTTGACCCCATCCTTAATAGATACAGAAGGTTCTGCTGTTGTCAAGTCATTCTGAAATGAAAATTTTCATAGCTGATGAATCATGTAATGTTGGTGAGGCCTGGAGTGTTTATATTTAGCATTTTTTTTTTGCATCTTTTAAATATCTGAATCAATTCCAGGCTACAAGATATAGCTTCTAGACATAACTTTCATGGTAATAATCCCCAGAAGTGCTGCATATATTGCAGCAAAGATAAAATAATAATTGCTTTATGGAAAGACAATACATTATTTTTCCCAAATGGGATTCTTCAGGTACTGAAAAAACTTAGGTTGATGCTTGTGAGCGTTTTGAATTGCTCAGCCAGTTTCTTCAGTGGCTGCCTTTGATATAACCAGTTTAAGAAACAGGCTAATTTGAAAGGACACAGTTAACTGTGAATTATGATTAACTTGCATAGTGGCTCAGCTGGAGAATTCAAGGTAACTATAATAATATAAATGAAAAACAAATAAATATAAAAGGAAATAAACACTGAGAAATTGTAGCTATTAACCTTGTTCTTGAGGAATTAAATAAATTAAGTTAAAATAAGTTTTCCCTTCTTCACTGGTGAAGGGGAGTGGGTATAGATTCAAAATGTTGCTTACCCTGTCCAGCATCCACTCTGTGCTCATTGAGTTTTATTTGTTATAAAAGAGGGCTCATGACAAAAATGAGATTCATTCATAAATGACTTAGATACAAAGCAAAATAAGTCATCAAAACATTTTTTTAAATGGTTGGAAACCAGAAGTTTTCTAATATCCAAACTTCAAGTGGATATAACATAACATAATCTGAGACCTGTTGTAGCAGAAGGTGTTGGGCAGGTTCATTAATGATTATTCTTTCAGATTCATAAATAAGTATTGAGCAAAAGATTCCAGGATACAATTTAATCCTCAGGAAAAAAAACAGATAAATATGTATGTGTGTATATGTACGTATGTGTACATATACATATATGTGTGTATATGTATACATATATACACATGTATACAAATACACATACATATATACGCATGCACTCACATGTATGCATACATATATGTATACAAATATACATACATATACTCACAAATATATGTAATACACGTGTTTTTTCTATATATAACACATAGATAACTATGTGTGTATATGTGTGTATATAATGTATATATATATCTATATATATATATATATATTTCCTTTGTGTTTCATGGCTTCTGAAAATCAAGTAAGAGAAGTGGAGCAAAAATTGGAAAGAGAAATGAGAGCGATGCAAGAAAAACATGAAACATGAGTCAACAGCTTGCTAAAGGAAACTCCAAAAATGCTGAAGAAACTAACCGCTTTAAAATTATAATAACTCAAATGGCAGAGAGATATGAAAAGCCAGTGAGAAGAATGACTTATAAAGCAGAATGGGTCAATGGGGAAAAAAGGCCCAAAATCTCACTGAAGAAAATAATTCCTTGAAAATTAGAATGGAGCAGACAGAAGCTAAAGACTTTATGAGAAATCAAGAAATTATAAAACAAAACCAAAAGAATTAAAAATAGAAGACAATGTGACGCATCTCATTGGGAAAACAACTGACCTGCAAAATGGATCCAGGAGAGATCATTTAAAAAATTATTGGACTACCTGAAAGCCATGATCAAAAAAAGAGCCTACACATCATCTTTCAAGAAACGGTCAAGGAAACCTGCCCTGATATTCTAGAATCAGAGGGTAAAATAAGAATGGAAAGAATTCACTGACCACCTCCTGAAAGAGGTCTCAAAAGGAAACTCCTAGCAATATTATAAACAAATTCCAGAGTTCACAGATAAAGGAGAAAATATTACAAGGAGTCAGAAACAAGTAATTCAAGTACTGTGGACATGCAGTCAGGAAAACGCAAGATTTAGCAACTTCCACGCTAAGTGATCAGAGGGTTTAGAATATGATGTTCCAGAGGTCAAAGGAGATATGATTATAAACAAGAACCACCTACCCAGCAAAACTAAGTAAAATACTTCAGAGGGAAAAATGGAACTTCAATGAAATCGAGGACTTCTAAGCTTTCTTGTTGAAAAGACCAGAACAGAATAGAAAATTTGACTTTCAAATACAAGAATCAAAAAAGTATGAAAAGTTTAATAGGAAGGAAGTTATTGAAGTTAAACTATTTACATTACTACATGGAAAGATGGTATTTTTAATTCATGAGACCTTTCTCAGTATGTATGTGTGTATAGACAGTGATACACACACACGCATACAGAGCGGGGGGCACAGAGTGAGCTGAATATGAAGGAATGATATCTAAAAAAGAAAATTAAGTGTTGAGAGGAATGTACTAGGAGAAAGAGAAAGGGAGAGGTAGAAGGTAGCAAATCATCTCACATAAAAGAGCAAGAAGGAGCTTTTACAATGGAGGGGAAGAAGGGGAAGGTGAGAGGGAATAAGTGAGCTTTGCTTTCATTGGATTTGGCTTCAGGAGGGAATAACATATACACTCAATTGTGCATGAAAGTTTTTATTATCCTACAGGAAAGCAGGGTGGAAGGGTATCAAAATGGGGAGACAACAGAAGGGACTTCAGTTGGGGAAATGGGTAATCAAAAGTAAAGACTTTGGTAGAGGGACAGGTCAAAGGAGAGAATAGAACAAATGGAGGATGGACAGGATAGAGGGAAATATAGTTAGTCTTTCACAACATGGAAATGTTTTGCCTGACTACACATGTATAACCTTGTTGTTGTTGTGTTCATCCTTTGTTTTTAGAGAGGACCATGGCATCAGAGAAATAATGACATGACTTGCATTTGACTTTATTTTGAGGGAGGGAGGGCTCTGCAGGTCACCAGCCTCACTTCTCCTCCAGAGCCATCTGAATCCAGTGACCAGATGTTCATCAGTATGATTGGAGATGACCCAGGATGCAATAGGAAACCTTGGCCTTTTAGGCTAAGGCCTTTTCAGTTACTCACTTAAAGTGAGGTAATGCCTATTCAGTGGATAGGTCTCTTTCAAAGATAGTCAAGGGGATGTCCCCTTTAATAGAGAAGAAAAAAATAAATATATAAATCATGCTGGGAGGGTCAGGGGTCGGGGTTGTTGTTTTGAAGACAAACTGTTACTATTGACATTCACACTACACCAGGGAGGTCCCAAAGCAGCCACTGATTGGAAATTGAGCAGGGACCCTTCCTTGTTCAATCCATGGGTTTCACAGTGCATGGGGTCTAAGATTTTAGGGGAGACAAGAAAGAAAGAAAGAAAGAAAGAAAGAAAGAAAGAAAGAAAGAAAGAAAGAAAGAAAGAAAGAAAGAGAGAAAGAAAGAAAGAAAGAAAGAAAGAAAGAAAATGAAAGGAAAGGAAAAGAAGGGAAGGAAAACGAAAGGAAGGTAAGGAAAGGGAAGGGAAGGAAAATAATCTAGCCAATGTACCCCAAGTTAACTGGGAAGCTTCTGGCCATCAGAATTTACCTTCTTTTGGAGAAGACAAGGAAAGGGAGAGGGCTTGATTGAGAGGATGAGCTGAGTTACCCAGCTAGCTGGGTCTCCATTTAGGCAGCTTGGTCTACTCAAAGATTGTGTTCATCCTTTGTTTTCTAAGAGGATCATGACATCAAAGAAATGATGATGTGACTTGCCCTTGACTTTGTTTTGAGTGAGGGAGGCCTGTGCAAGGTCACTAGCCTCACTTTCTCCTCCTGAACCAATTGCTTGCCTTGTAGAACTCAGAGTTTTAAAAATGAATATTAAAACTGCTTTTACATGCAACTAGGAAATAAGATATATAGTCACTGGACTTTAGAAATCTATCTTGCCCTGCAGGAAAATAGAAAGGAAGAAGATAAGAGGAGGGGGTGATGATATAAGGGAGGGCAGATTGGAGGAAAAGATAATCAGAATACAAGCTATCCTTGGGTAGGGGAGGAGATGGGGAGAAAATTTGAAACTCAAAATTTTGTGGAAGTGAATACTGAAAACTAAAAAGAAATGAATTTTTTAATAAAGCTCAATCATCCATTTTGAAAGAACTACTCTCATAAGGTGGCTGACCGAATACACATATCAAATATATCCTTAAATATGCAAGCAGGAAGCTGATGTATGCTCTCCAGGGTCTAAAGAGGAATTGATATAGCTGAACTGGTCTGCAGATATTGTGGAGTTTTTCATTGTTAGGCTGATTTTGTTGGTGAAAAGATCACTCTGGATGGATGATTTGGACGGTTTTTCTTAGGAACTGCTTCTCTAAATTCTATAACATGGACTTATAGAACTATAAGATTATAGCTAAATCTGTAAAGGACTTTTAGGGAACATTTAATCCAACTTCCTCATTTTACTTAACTCATTGGAGTGATAGAACCTTGCAGATAAATGATGAACTCTAAGTGGTTAGGGACTTATATGTGGTCATTGTAGATGTCTAATTCGGTTCAGTTAAAAGATATCATTGGATGACTGTGGGAAGCACTTTATTGTGAATTCCATCTACAAGATGATGTCACATTAGTATGACAGAACAGGAAAATGATAAACATAGGAGAAGATGTGGGAAAATTGGAACAGTAATGAATTGTTGATGGAGTTGTGAACCAATCCAACCATTCTGGAGAGCAATTTGGAACTATGTCACAAGGGTTATAAACTGTGCCTTTGACACTGCAATACCACTTCGAGGTCTGCATGCCAAAGAGATCATAAAATCAGTAAAAGGACACATATGTACAAAACCATTTTTAACAGCTCTTTTTGTGATGGCCAAGAATTGGAAATTGAGGGGACGTCTATCAATTGGGGAATGACTGGATAAGTCATGCCATATGAATGTGATGGAATACTATTGTGCTATAAGAAATGATGAGCAGGCAGACTTCAGAAAAACCTGGAAAGTGTTAGATAAACTGATACTGAGTGAAATGAGAAGAACCAGGGGAACACTGTACGCAGTAACAGCCACATTGCTCCATGACTTATTTTGATAGACTTAGCTCTTCTCATTAATGCAAAGACCTAAGGCAACTCCAAAAGACTCATGATGTAAAATGCTATCCATATCCAGAGAAAGAACTTGGGAATATGAATGCATACAGAAGCATACTATTGGCTCTCCTTTTCTTTTGTTATTTCTTTTTCCCGTGGTTCCTCCCATGAGTTCTAATTCTTCTTTACATCATGACTAATATGAACATATGTTTAATATAAGTTGTTGTGTTCATCCTTTATTTTCGAAGAGGACCATGACATCAGAGAAATGATGACATGACTTGCACTAGACTTTGTTTCGAGTGAGGGAGGTCTGTGCAAGGTCACTAGCCTCACTTTCTCCTCCTAAGCCATCTGAATCCAGTGACCAGATATTTATCAGGCTAACTAGAGATGGGCCAGGATGCAATGGGAGACCTTGGCCTTTTCAGGAATTCACTTAGAGGGAGGTAACACCCATTAAGTGAATAGGCCTCTTTAAAAAGTCGTCAGGGAATGGCCTTTTTAATGAGCAAAAGAAAAACTAAATAAATAAATGAAGCAGGGAGGGAAAGATAAACTGTTGTTACTAGTGATAATTACTTTAAACCAGACATTAAGTGGAACTTGGGCATTGAAAATGAAGGCGTTTTCACTAGAAGCCCCTCCATGGACTCTACCTGAAACTGAGGCCTAGCATGTCTAATGAACATTGTATGTGCACTCATAAGTGTCCAAAGAGAAAAAGTTGCAAGTCCTTCAGAGGTCTTAGAGTTCAAACCCTTTATGTGATTTGAAAGGAAACTGAGTCCTAGAAAGCTGGATAAGCTTTCAGTGTAAGATCACTAATAAGTAGAGCCTATAATAGATTGTGTGCCATCTTGGCAAGGGAGGAAGAGAGGGAGAGGGATAAAATTTAAAACTGAAAATCTTATGCAAGTGAATGTTGAACACTAAAATTAAGTAAAAACATATATATATATATATATATATATATATATATATATATATATACATATAGATATATTTTAAAAATGATGACACCAAAATAAACCACTTGAGAAATCACTCAAAATTGTAAAGTAAGACAAATGGTATAACACTGAAATATAAGCTATAACCTCCTCTATAGTTGCAAAGCCTAAATATTCTGAATAATAATGGAGGGCACTGGTTAGAAGTATTCATTTCATAATCCCAAAACATCATGAAATGTCTCAGTTTTTCATGTAGCATCAATAGAAATAATTTTCAACACATTTGGATTTCATATGCATCAGGTACTTTTTGTTGGAGGAAAGTGTACAGGAAATCTTTTAATTGCAGCAATAAAGAATGAAGCTTCTTCAACATCCTAATTCCTGCAACATGGTAACTGACATCTAAGTCTTTTTTATTCAAAGCATCATTATATTGTAAAGCATGTAAACTTCAGTTTGTCTTCAATCCCATCTATTACCATCTTCACTTTAGAAATGAAGAAAATGATACCCACAGAAATTAAATGACTTGTTCAAAATCTCAACATTTTAGTGAAGGTATCTAAATATTAATAGTAATATATAAACTTTATTGTTGAGGGAAATTGATTTGTAAGCAAGAAACACCACATGTTGATGAAGTTTAATGTCATCTACTTAACAGTAAAATTTAAGGAGTTTTTAGGTGATTTTTCAGATGGTAAATTGAATGATATATAAAAATCAGTCTCATATTTCATGACTATTTGTTAATATGGACAGACAGGCATGAAAAAAAGACAGTTTCCTTCTACTTTTAATCAAAGTGCAGTTTCCATTAGAGCATAAATTTAAGAATTATAGCATGTAAGAACTCAAAATGGCATGTTGTTATGAAGAATGTTCACAGTTCAACTACCTAGAAAATAAAGCATCTCAGAACTGTACTTAAATATCAGTATCATTTCCCACATTGAGCTCAGACATGTAATTTTATTTTTGGAGATGAACTCTGTATGTGTGTGTTTTTAAATTATGGATTTGCCTGGATAGCAAGTTATGATGCTACAACTCCCTTTGGAAAGAAAAAAGATATTTTTGAAAGAGGATTTTGGCACTTAAATCTAATGTGCATATGATTTGCTGGTTTGAATCTGCGCTGTTTGTGCAAATATGAGGTGTAGTCTAGGCACAGAAAAAATAATAGGGTAAGAGATTGCAAGATCATCAAATAATACCTTGTTTTGATTCCCTAAGGAACTACCATCTGTTCTGCAGTTTCTGAGATTGGTGAAACCCAAATAAATGCTTCTCATAAGAAAAAGACAAGTAAAGGAGAGAATACAGGAAATAAAAGTGTGCAAATATGAAGATATTGAAAATATATGATTTCTTTAATAGAAAAATAGCAAAAGAAAGAGTTCAGCAAGATGGGTCAAAAAAAAATCAGGAAGCATCCCCAGTTGATAAATGGTCAAAGGATATGAACAGGCAATTTTCAGGGGAAGAAATTAAAGATATCTATAATCATATGAAAAAGTGCTCTAAATCACTTTTGATTAGAGAGATGCAAATCAAAACAACTCTGAGGTACCACATCACAC
>CM053774.1:71459000-71583886 GCA_028658325.1 Potorous gilbertii | reverse complement strand
AAAAATATTTATAGCAGCACTCTTTGTGGTACCCAAGAACTGGAAATCAAGGAGATGCCCATCAATTGGGGAATGGCTTAATAAATTATGGTATATGAATGATATGGAGTACTATTGTGCCATAAGAAATGATGAACAAGAAGACTTCAGGGAGGCCTGGAAGGACTTATATGATCTGATGCTGAGTGAAAGGAGCAGAACCAGGAAAACTTTGTGCACAGCAACGACCACAGTGTGCGAGAGCTTTTTTCTGGTAGACTTGGATCTTTGTAATAACACAAGAACTTACTGAAAAAAAAAATCCCAGTGACGATTTTCTAAGGCAAAATGCCTCCCACACTCAGAGAAAGAAATATGGAAGTCTTTCGCAGAATGTAGCAGATCATGTTTGTGTGTGGGGGGGTTTTAGTGTATTATGTTTTGATTTGTTATATGATTTCTTCCATTTATTTTTGTGCGACTGCATAGCATGACTATAGTGAAAATGTGCTCAATAGGAAAGTATATGCAGAACCTGTACAGAATTGCATGCTGTCATGGGGAGGGAGGGGGGTAGCGGGGGGAAGGTACGGGGGGAATAAAATCTTAATTTTAAGGAAGTGATTGTAGAACATTTATAAATAAATAAATAAATAGATAGATAGATAGATAAATAAAGGGGAAAAAAAATCAGGAAGCATTGAAGTTCCTGGAAAAGACACTATAAAAATAAGAGTAAAGTATTAAAATCCTGATCTTCAAACTTAATCAAATGATACATTCTAGAATGATCTTTCCTTCTCCTTATATTTTTTAGCTTTAATATGAACATGAGATCTGATATATTCTTATACCTTGTAAAATGTTATTTCTTAATAAAAGATTTCTATGATTTTTCCTGTACACTTAAGCAAATATGTGTCTCTAATATTACATACAAAATAATAACCAAGCTTGAAGAAACTTTTCTAATATGTTGATTAGTTTTGTGGAACATTTTTTCTTCCTCTTTTACTCTCTATTTCAAGGGAATTTTGGAGAGATCTTTCTGGAGAGGGTGAGTGTGAACACAGTGGGGGATGTAGATGACAAAAAACAACAAAAATAAGGCACATACAAAGAAGAAAAAAATGTATGATTATATATATCTAATACTACTATTGGGGTCCACTCTTTCTCCTAAGATAATTTGCTAAAACACTTTAAAACAAGATACTCCATAGATGCTTTGATGTTGGTCAGATTCCTTGTTTCCCTTAAAGGGTAGTAATGCAAGATAAAAACTAGAAAATAAGGAGACAGAAAACTTTGATCCTAGATAGTTAAAGTTCATTATTTATCAAATACTTGGTAGATATTATTATATTAGAGATTTCAAGATTTCTTGTGTTTATGTTCTTCCATAAATGGTTTTTTGCAATCTGAAAAATCTCTGAAAAGCATAACTGTTCTGAACCCCAAGGTACATTGTTTGTCTAAAACCTATCAAACTCATTGTGTAATAAAACAAGCATTCTTTTAATAATTATATTGTGCCATAATGGTGTAGTGGATAGGGCATTGGATTGGAAGCTGGGAAGACTGGAAGGCGAATCCTCTCTCATACATTTACTAGCTACATGAGTCAGGGCAAATCACACCACCTCTCTCTAGACTTCCACAATTCCTTATCTGTAAAATGAGGATTTTATGCTGGATGGCCTGTAAGTCCCTTTCCAGTTATAAAGTCTAGATGATCATATAACTTTAAATGAAAGTACATTTTTAAGAAAATGGGCATATAATATATAAGATTTCATGTGGCAAGTTAATGGTGGAGTTTTCCTTTTACTGCCCTACTTCTAACACATATTAGCTGTTTTTAAGAATCTAGGTTGCAAGAAAGGTGTCAACTTATATTGGTGGAGTATTTCCTTATCTGTAAGTTCCCTAAGTGAATAAAATCATTGGCCATCCCAACCCTCCTGCTACAACATCATACAATGGATGCAGTGCCTGATATTAAAGATATATAATGCAGAAGAAACTGAATATAATGGAATATTGTGTTGTATGAAATGACAAGGCATGGTTTCAAAGAAATTTGGAAGGACTCAGCTGAACTGATGGAGTGAAAGCAAAACCAGAGATTTAAATAACAATATCAATATTACAAAAATTTTGACCACTTTTACAAACTGGAGAAAAGTGAAATGAGAAGCAGAATCAGAACAATGCATACAATAACAATACTGTAAAGACAAACAACTTTGAAAGCTGTAAGATCTATGATCAGCACAATGATCACCAATCATTTCAGAGAACCATTGATAAAACATGCTATACACTTCTTGAAAAGAGGTAATGGATCCACTGAACAGAATGAGAAACAGAACTGTTATTACAAAACAGTGAAAAAGGGAATTTGTTTTGCTTGAAGATGCATAATTTATTCAAATATTCCCCTCCACACATTGGATGATAGGTGGTGGAAAGGAGATAAAACAGATTTCTGTTTATTAAAAGAAAAATAAGACAAATTTAATTTTTAAAAAAATCAGATCTTTAAGGTGGGGGGTTGTATCATTGCCATAATAGCCTTTCTATCTGCTGAGCATGGAACTCTGGGGACCAAAATGGAAAATACCTTGAGAATATGTAGTCATTTGCCCAATCATTGATTTTTAAGGAGAGAGAAAAAAAAAGAAAAAGAACAAAGGGAGTACACTGTTGTATGATTGGAATTTTAATCTACACAAGTCAAAGATCTGAATTAGAATTTCAGACTCTACAAGTTTCTAAAAGGCATACACTTACACTCCACTCTGGATGGGTATGAAGATGGAAAAATGCAAGTGTGACCAAGGTGCTAGGAATGTCTTAAAGGGTTAAGGAGGAAAATAAAGTTCACTTAAATCTTGAAGAAAGGCAATGATTTGTTTTGAAAATCAGTTCAAAGCAGAAGGAACGTGTGTAGGGGGGAACAGTACTGCTGCTCAGTACTTTGTACTTGAGGAGAGATGCCACCTTGCTTCTCTGCTAGCCTCAGATGTAAGGAGAGGAAACAGCAGCCCTGGGTCTGTCTTGCTGCAGTCAGTTAATTACCTGGGAGTCAATCCAGAACCATTGGATGCACCCTCACCAAGCGGAGGTAATTGTGATTATTCTCTCTGTAACTGTCGCTCTTTGAAACCTGGCTTCCTTTTCCCCAGAACTTTCATGACAACTTTCCTGACTTGAAATTCTAATGACGTGAAGCTTCATTTCCTTCCCTCTTCAAGAGCATCTATACCCATGGTTATGGGTTGGGGTTGGCAGCTGGGTTATGCCCTTTCCAAGGAATTTGGCAGTTACGTGGATTAAATGACTACTCTCTGATACCCTCTTTCTGCAAAAATATGAAAGATTTCCTTTTTAAAAAATCACAAAACAAACCCATTGTAATAATGTGTCCTCCTGAGTTAGCAGTCTGAGTATCAATTTTCTGATATGCTTAAAGAAAAATTGTATAATACTAGTGAACGAGTCATCCCATTACAACTTTATTGAATGATCTTTACTCAAGAAATAACAGTTCTACTCACCCTGTGTGTAACGTAATCGGGGAAATAGCTATAATCATCGATCCCGGTTGGCAAAGGTAAAGTGTTAGCTCTGATGGTAGATTGCAAAGCCAAGCATTAATGAAGTGGGCATTATGTGCAATGCAGTTCCATTTGGTTGGATATTTGTATTTCAAAACGAATGTGCTTCTAGATTAAGAGTGTACCTTTTTAAAATGGAGTTAAATGGGCTTCCCTCTCATAAAAGCTGTATATCCAAAGGCGGAGGAATCCCTTCCAACATGCTAGAAGTTGTTATTAATGTTAGAGCTTTTTTTTTCTTTTAACAATAGTTTCCAGCCCAAGGGCAAGTTTGAGACAGAGGAGACTTAAAGTAACTCAGAGCCCTGATTTTAATTTCTGGCATTCGCAGCATTTAGCAGCCTAATGTCTCAAAGGAAAACAGGTACTTTCATTTTTGCCTCCTGCAACCAACCCTGTCAGGGGAGAGGTCTAGGCTCTGAAAACGCAGCTCATTAAAATGAAGAATTTTTCCCGACTTTGATATTCACAGTTCACTGGGGATATGCTACCTGTTCACTGAGCTGTTTTGTCTGGAAGGCGGGAGAAGCACAGTGGAGTACACTTTAATTAAACTGCTTTAATCAAATTCATTAGGTCTCTAACAATTATAAAATATATTAGGTTATGATGCCGATGAATCTCATAATATAACATAATTATATATATATATATATGCATATATAGGCATATATGTGTCCTTGCATATACATATATGTGTATAGATACAGAGAGAAAAATGAGAGCGAGAGACAGGACAGAGACAAAGGGAGCTGAGTGCGGAAAGAAGGGAGAGATGCTTCTCTTTCTTTCACTTAATTGGCATGTTCAGAATGATTCCTTTCAACTTATTCATAAAACTCTCACTGACATGCAAGCTCCATATTTTTTCTGATTACTGGCAAACAAGACCACAGCTACTACTGATGAAGACACCTAGTTTCCCATCCTATTTCCAAGAAGCTTTGGTGTAGTCTATTTACTTGAGGAAAGAAAATTTGTCTTCCAGAAAAAACAGCTCTGTACTAACCAATAAGACTTCCTGTGTGAGCAACATATGAAAGTCTGAAAGTCTGAAATGAAGTTTAAAAGGTAAAATCTGAATATGTGTGGTCAGGAATTATTTATAGCAAAGGCTTTAAGTCTAGAAGGGAAATTGATCTCATGTTTAGGTGGCTTTAGCCCATAGGCAATATAGAGCCCATGGAGGTGTGAGAACAGGGGAATGATCATACATACATACACATGCATATGCACACACATATATACCTTAGATACACATGTGTACCCACATATAAATACACATACACACATATTCATATATTCACATTAGGACAAAAATAACAGTTTCAGGAAGAACATATATTGCCCCAATTATATCAATGGGTCAACTGTACTATCATAAATTCAGAGCTGAAAGTACATTCAGAGATCACATACTTGAATTACCTCATTTTACACATGATGAACCAAGTCCCTCTGAAGTTAAATGACTTGTCCATGGTCACACAGGTAGTTAGTGGCAGCAGTAGGATTTGAAATGAGGTTTTCAAACTCATAATCTAGCATCCTTGCCATTACACCAATCTATTTCCCTATTTATAAAATAATCCATATTTTACTGCTCATGGCAGAGATGGGTAATGAACTGAGCCTAGAACTCAAGAAAAAGATTAAATTGGACTGGATCATTTTTGAGAAAAGAGGCAGCACTTTTAGTAATCTCAACTTGACCCTGATCATGAAAACCAGTTTCAAATAGTACTACTCTTGCAGTGATGCTATGGTGTTATGAAGCATAGAATATCATTGTCTTAAAAGAATAAAAATTCCAGGGGACCTACAGGGCAAGGAAAAATGCATAGCAGTTAGAAGTAGAGTATAAGAACACCAAGAATGACTCACGTGGGCAAAAGTAACATAATGACATCATCTCTTGACATAGGAGAGAAAAATAGGTGGGCTAGCCATGTCAGTAGAGTAAGGGAATAATATGGAAAAAATACAGTAATAGTCATAATAGCTAGCATTTATGTAATGTTTTAATATTTGCAAAGTATGTTATGAATACTATCTCATTTGATCCTTACTATGACTTTGGGGGGTAAGCACTATTATGGTCTCTTTTTTTACAACTAAGGAAACTGAGGCAAACATAAGTTAACTGACTTGTCCAGGATCGCACAGCTATTAAGTATCTGAAGCCAAATCTGAACTCAGATCTTCCTGACTCTAGGGCCAGCATTCTATCTTCTGTTTCATCTAGCTCCTTTTAATGAACACAATGTATGTTCTGGCATACAGTTTACCTTCACGTAATGAGTGTCTTGGGCGATGTTCTATGGAAGATTTACAGAAAGCCAGAGAAAGAATTGTATATAAAGTTATGTATAAGTTTCTATTGGCACTGGTGAAAGGAGTGTCCCCACGGACAAGCTAACAAATCCATTTAAGTAAGATTGTAAGACTTTTTTCCCTTTCAGCTATTTCTCAAAATGATCCCATAAAGCAGATCATTAGTTCTGTGAGTTTTTTTGGGGTGAGACAGTTGGAAAGTCACTAAGTCTAAATTCTGTACCCAAAGTTATCCATCCAAAACATACCACAGCTCACATCTGGCCTCCCTTACATTTAATTTAGCACAGACATAGCTATATCCTCTCTGAGGTTATAGACATACAAAATTACACTGATGGACAATATAATTTCTAAAAATTTCACTCAAGCCTGGAGCATTGTAATCTATTTTAAAATTGCTCTTTAAAGTAAAGCTAAAGTAAGTTTTCTAAAGTAAATAGTGATGATATTTCACCATTTCATTCTTTTCCTATGTCTCTCACAAGAAGTAAAAACAGAAAGCTGATTTAAAGAATGAAACTTTGGATATACTGATGAATATCTTACTTTATTAATATTAAATTAATAGTTATTCACTCTAAGTGGGGAGGAGGAGGAGCAGGAGAGTCTCTTAGATGCCCTTACCTGACCATGAAGTTGAATTAATGGGCAAAGTCTTGGATCACTGAACCAATTAAGCCTCCTTGAGTTTAAATACCTTGTAAGGAAAAACTGGTCTGGCTCATATGGTTCAGGATCTTTTGAAAATCTGACTCAGACTCCAAGGCAGATAGTCCATGGCATTTTGAAGCACAACATTCTTTAAAAAAATTGTACAATAAGCTGTGGCTTGTCATACACCCTCTTGACCTATAGTATTCTAATTTCAAATTATTTCCTTTTTATTTAAAATTATTTACAAGTACAGAAATGTAGTGTTACAGGAAATAATCTATGGAACTTTTTGTGATCAAATATTTTATTAGAAACAACATAGAAAATCAATATAAAATAATTTATTCAGTTTTTTTTACTACTTATACTATCATTTAAACTAATTTAAATACATGATATTTTATAAGATTTTTTTTCATCTTTTTAAGTGGTCTGCCTAGTTTTATTTAATTACACTTTTTGGTTGTTAAGAGTTTTGGACTTACCACCCCATCAAATATTCTAATAAACTTTTATTGCCCAAGTTTATTGATTTCCTGTGTACTTTTTCAGTAATTGGTGCTATCAAGAGCTTCAAATCTATTAGTATGGTGCTTGCAATTTTGTACTACACTAAGTGCTCCCAAGGCCCTGTGCCAATGTGAGGCTATCTTAGTCCTGAAGACACCTGGATGTCCAGAGTTTCCTCCTTCTCAATTTCACTCAATGGGAGAAAACAAATATAATAGTATGTGTAGTTTATTTCACATTGGCAGCATTTCACATATACTGCTTAAAACTGTATAATACTGAGGAATAAAATTGATTAAAATAGAACCAAATCAATATGATGTGTAACACAACCCTCTCAGCCCCTTGAATTATAAAATAGCTATTATAGACAGAAATTATATTGGGTAGGCTACCAGCAGATATTGTTTTTGTTGTTACTACAAACCTATTTTCGTGAGTCTTGAGGAAATCTACATGTAGAATCTACTTCAAGAAAGACGGTCTTAGAAAGTTGTCTGGGGCATTAAGAGGTTAATGTCACATCTATATTTATATAGTCAGCATGTCAGTGGCAGGATTTGAACTCATATCTTCCTTACTGGAATGCTGGTCCTCTATTTGTTATAGCATTCAAATATTGCTTTAAGGTTTGCAAAAAACTTTGCAAATATTATCTCATTGTATCCTTATCACAACTTTGGGAGGTCTGTAGGTTCTAATATTATATTTATTTTACAGATGAGGAAACTAAGGCACCCAGAGGGCAAAGGAGTTCCCAGAGTCAGACAACTGTTAAGTATCTGATGACAGATATGTATTCAAGTCTTTCAAATTGCAGGTCTAGCACTCAACATTGTCACTAACTGGCTACTCATGTGCCTTTGTTTTATGGAATGAAATAGTCATGGCACCTTTAAAATGGTAAAAATGATGAGATGTCTTGTTTTTTATAACTCTCCCACTATTCTAAATTATACAGGGGCATTTAAGACTGGAAATACTCAACAATGAGTGAATTAAAACAAAAAAACATACACAAATTAAAATTTCACATTTTCTAGGTTTTGTGGTCCAAATCTAAGCTTGAAATGATCATAATTTATATGTATGAAAACCTATTTTTCTATTAACCCCCAGGAATAAGAATCAAGAAGTTTCATTTAATGGCTTCTGACTATCCAGTGTATCTTTAGAAACATGACATCATAGCCACTGGGAATTATAGAGAGCCTTCGTCTTGTCTTCAAATTCATTTCTGACTTAAAAAAGACAATAGCTGACATTTATAGTATTGTAGAATATTACAGTAGGAAGCAATAGTAGAGAACGCTTTGACCATTACTCTTAAGTGATTCCTCAAATCTCTCCGGTATCTTTGCCAAGAAAACAACAAATGTGGTCGAAGAGCAGGAATACAACTGAAAAATCAGAACAACATCTCCTGAGTCAGTTTCATTTTTTTGGTTTCTTTGTCTGCAGTGATGTCGTCTGGTTAAAACTGTAAGCTAGACAGCTAAGACGGCGTCCAGTGTGCTTACTTTTTAAGGGCACCCAGCACTATATCACTCTCAAATGGATACTCAGGAAAGAATTTCAAATCTGAAAGGTAATAACAACCAATTAATTCCCTTATTAAGATTTTTACAGTTTAATGCTTGCCTTTCTCTGTTTCCACAGGGCTTACTGAGCACAGTACTTACCAGCACATAGTAAGTACTATTGTGAGCTGACTTGTTGAATCCAAGTGTGTCAATACCTTGGCATTTTTTTCATTAAAAAAACAAACAAAATAAAAAGAAAACTGAATTTATCTATTTATTTCCATAGTAGGAAAAAGAAATAACTCAAAGGAACTACAGAATACCAAAATTATGCAAATTTAGTCATTTCTTTTTCATCCTTAAATTTCAAGAAAACTTTGCACTATTATCAAAAAAATGGAAACAAATTTCAAGTTCATTATAAATGGTAAATGAGGCTATTCAATGAGAATGACGCTAGCTGTACTCCTCAGTACAGTTATCTATTTTACCCTTTCTCCTTCACCTCTGAAATATCTATTCCCTTTACTTAATCTATTACCATGACCTCTACTCTTGTATCCCATCCCCTCTAGCTTAATTTGAGGTTATGTTCTAATAATTCTTCTCACTCTCTCAGGCAGCTTTCATTAATTCCTCTTCACTGGCTCCTTTCCTTTTTGCCTACAAACTTGTTTAGGTCTCTGGAGATATTGAAAATGTTTTCCCTTCTACTTTCTGTCCTTTGCTATACCACCATTCCAGTTGCCCTCCCCTTCCCTTCTCTTCTGGAAAAAGTGAGGCCTTCATCTTATCCCTATTGAGTATCTTCTCTTTTCATTGCAATCTAATTTACATTAACATTAATGAAATTGCTTTCTCAAAAGTTATTAATGACTTCTTAAACCCAATACCTTTTTAAAAAATCTCCAAAAAAAACTTCATCTTCTTTGGCTTTTTTGCTACATTTGGCCCTGACAACCACTCCTTTTTAGTTATTCTTTGTATTCTCAGTGATATTTCTACCTCCCCTACTGATAAGTCTTTTTGTACTCTTTATTTTTTAAAGTATATCCTTAGCTGTTGTATTTTCTCTTAACACTTACTTCTTTGGCAATTTTATTTACTCCCGTGGATTCCTCTTATCTGATTCCACATTTCTCCTCCCAATACAACCATTTTGGTTCTGAATCTTACTGCCTCTCATTAAGACCATTATGACTGACTCCTAATTGGCTTTCAATGGCTTACAATGGATGGTCTTTTACAAATGTCCAAGTAATAATTCCTATTGCAATATTATGATGATATCATTTCTCTACTCAAATATTCACAGCTAAATAGTATAGCTGATTGAATTCTACGCTTGAAGGCAGGAAGACCATGGTTTAAATCCTGCCTCAGCCATTTATGCATTATATGACCTTAAGCAAGTCAACTACTCTGAGCCTCAGTTTCCTCATCTGTAAAATCACATAATAATAACTCTTTCCTCACAGGGCTGTTGTATCAAAGGTGACAGGATAGGCAAAGTACTTTAAAGGCTTTAAAATACTCTATAATGTTATTGTATATTTGACTTTTATTCTGCTGAGTAAAATATAAACTTATAATCTTTAAGATACTTTGTAACTCTAATGTTTTAAAAATATTTAAATGTCATCTATGATCACTTTAAGTTAGACGTGATTTTGTTAGTGTTGCTGTTTTGTCGTCTGCCCGTTCTTTAGCCTCCTTCCTAAATTCATGCAGTGTTAGGGCTGGGCTCAACCACAGTCCTGCAGGGAAAGCCTGGGCTGAGCGTCTCGTTGCTTTCCTGGGGTGCTGAATCTTGAATTATTCCAAGATCTCAGAGACAGTCTTGAATTCTGCCACTTTTCACTGTTCCCATATTGGTCTGATTCAGGGCAAAGTTTGATTGCTATCACCTGTGGTTTGAACTTTGCGAGCTCCTGACCTGGGTTGGAGTCTATGCAAGAGACTGCAGCTAAGCCTTTATCAGTTAGTTAGAAAGCTCTATTGGCTCAGAATGGCAGAATTGTGGGCTCCACTTCCATTTGGGATTCTGGCTTTAGTTACTCTCCTGCAGAGTGGGCTAGGTGCTTTAAGTGAGATCCTCTTCTGCACCTGGAAGCTAAGCCATATAACTACTGATGCTGGCTTCTGAATTTCCTCCTTTCTTCATACACAACCCAGGATCTCTCTATCCAGGAGTACACCACCACTCCTCTGTGCAAATCCCCTTCTCGTCCCTCCTTAAACAATAAGGTTCTTGGATTTTATGTTGTACCTAATTTTTTAGCCCTAGCATTCAAGAAAAAATGCCTTGTGCAAAGTTGTTATTCATTGTTTTCAGTCAAGTCTGAGTCTCTGTGACCCCATTTTGGGGTTTTCTTGGCTAAGATACTGGAATGATTTGCCATTTCCTTCTCCAACTCATTTGATAGATGAGGAAACTGAGACAAATAGGGTAAAGTGACTTGCCCGGGGTCAAACAGTTAGTAAGTGTGTGAAGACAAATTTGAATTCAAGATGAGTCTTCCTGACTACAGACCTGGAAGTCTATCCACTGAGTCACCTAGCTGCCCCCTTTCAGAGAGGAGGCCATCATCATCATCATCATCATCACCATCATGAAAACAGCAATAAATGTTAAAGTACTCAAAATATAAATCACTACTATTAAACTATTACCTCAAAGCAAATGAATACCAGAGCTATGCCTCTTCATAAGTCTAGTCCCAAACATCCAATCATGTACAGGATATTTGCTTCTGCTCATTTCTTCCTTAAATTCAACAGGTCCAAGAACAAGCTGGTCTTTTTCACTAAACTGGGTACTTCTGGCTTTACTATGCCAAACTCTATACCTGCCATTCATCTAGTCATTCACATTTATAACTTCTGTGTTATCCTTGAGATTAACCTATTTCTACCTTGCTTTCTCTTTATTTCTAATGCTACCCACTCCCCACTCTAGTATATACACTCAGTGCTACTCAATTATACAGTTAAAATACCCTATTGGCAGATCTTCAGGCAATTATATGGCTCTGTGGATAGAGTGATGCACCTGGAGTCAAGAAGACCTGAGTTCAAATCCTGCTTCAGACACTCATTAGCTTATTACCCTGGACAATTCATTTAATTTCTGTTTGCCTTAATACACTGGAAAGGGAAATGGGAAATCATTTCAAAATCTTTGCCAAGAAAATCCCACGGACAATATTGGTGTGCTATGGGTCCATTGAGTCATGAAGAATTGAATTACTAAAGAATAACCATAAACAAATCTTCCTCCCTTCGTCCTTTCCCTCCTAAAACTGACACCTAATAGATTTGATTTTCTTGGTTCACAGATCTGACCAAATCAATCTTCTGCCCAGAAAATATCAATGGATCACAATTTCCTACTGAATGAAGTCTAAATTCCTGAACTTAGAATGTAAATCCCCACGTAACCAGACAAAATCATATCTCTCTAGTTTTTCTCATACAATCTCTTAGTCAGACTCCATACCCTTACCAAACTGGACACCAGGCAGCCTCAGTACAATTTCCAGCTCAGTTTTCTTGGCTGGGATTTTGCTTTGTTGTTTATTCTTGATAGAGGGAGACAGGTGGATGTATGAAAGAATAAATGAATTAATTAATCAATCAATTACTTGATGGCAAAGTGTTCACTAAGTACTTATTATATATGAAACATTGTGTTAATCATTGAGAATATTAGTACAAATCTAAGACAGTCTCTGTTCTCAAGGAGCACAGAATCCAAGAGAGAGAAGAGACATAAAGGAGATTTCAGCTGCAAGTCCAGTGGAAAGATTCTAGGTTCTTTAGAGTATAGCAAAAAAGCAGATGGTAAAGCTTCTTAAATTCATTTCCGGTGATAAAAATCATATCCACTTTTTTTGCTGAACTATTTTATACTACAAAGACTTTGGTGGCAGGAACTTTTATGTTGCAGGTCTTAGTAGTTGGAGACAATGGACATCTGACAAGCTGCATCTCCCAGTAGGTGCCTCATGAGATGATAGCTTTGCATGCAAGGCTGGAAGAAGAGTCAGTAGTTGGGGAATACCATTGTATGAACTCCTGGAGCACTTGATCCCATCACTGGTGGGAGTTGGTCAGTAATTGGTTGTGGTGATGATGAGGGTGATAGACCTATTCTCCATAGTGATTTTTTCCTTGAACTATGACTATAGGACCCTGAATAGAAGTAATCTCTGTACTACAAAGTCACTGTTATTTCTAAGGCAATTTGGTTCAGGGCCCTATACTGTCTGTATTCAGTTGTAAGAAGAAATGATGATCAAGGCGATACTGGACTGACTTGTTTGTCATAAGCTGCCTCCTTTGTCTTCCTTAGGATGCCTTACTGCATTACCTAGACTAACTCCCATTCCATAGGCTCCAATCAGTTAGACATTTGTGAGGATGAGTGGTACCTTCTCAGAAGGAGATATTTTCATGAAAAATATCTGTAGGGACCAGGTTGAAAGTTGGACCAGTGGTCTGACAGATGCACCTATTCCCTAGGCTTTTGTATCTATCTATCTGTCAGTCTGAAGCATTTGTAAATTTAGAGTTAGAGCACTTGAGATCTAATTTTGATTTTGTTACTTGCTGTGGATGATCTTGGATAAATTCCATAACTTATTGGGGTCTCATTTTCTTCATCTGCATATAAAACTGAGGATCCTTCCAATTCTTGACCTATGATGCATTTTCCCCCACCTTCCACCATTGTTATCACTATTCTTTTCTACCCATCCTATAAAGCTAAATCAAACGTTTAAATGTTATCTCTTCCTCTACCAGGAAACTTTCCTTGATTTTTTTTCTCACCTCTTTTCAACACTCAGTGATGGCCTTTCCCTACTTGGCCTTCATATACCATTTTGATTACATTTTTCTGATGCACTTACGCATCATTTTGTTCTCCAGTTATTTGTGTATATGTCACATTATTTTCTTAGTCATCAATCTCCATGAGAACAGGAATCATATTTTAGATAAATGTTGCATCTCCTGCAGAGCTTAAAACACAGCTCTGAACACAGTACACATTTAATAAATGTTTACTGAATGAAATTAAATCAAATGGAATTTAACCTGAATCCCTAACAGATTTGGTGAGGGGGGAGGTTCATAAATCTTCAAGGTTGTACCTGAATGAGTAAATCAGTCTGTCATAACATTATAAATGACATGGTTTTAAAATTTTCCTTGCATGAAATTTAAAGCTTCTAATCCCTCATTTAATTGTTCACTTATCAAGTTAACAATTCAGCTCATAAGCAAGCTTCAATATATAACTCACAGATTGAAAGTGAGTAGCTTAATGGTGATGTAAGAAAAATAAATTTTCATAAAGAAATTAATAGTAGTTGCTAAAAAAATCACAGAAATTATATAACAAACATTTAAACACATACTGCTATAATATTATTGGGCATTCTTTTTAAATTACATAGTCACTGAAGTAGAAGGAACTCAGTCAGCTCCCTCTTCCAACAAATACAGGAGATATTGCCTTCTCAACCTCTATATCATCTGTTTTCCTTTCTTCCTCATACTTTTTAGGAATAAAAAGCATTTTAGTAAACAACTATTTTCCATCCCTTCTCCCATTTGTGGGGGTGTGGGAGAACTTTGTAGCAAATATGAAGAGTCAAACCAAACAAATCTCGACATTTACTATGCCCATTGTTTGTTTCATTCTCATCCTGAGTCTACCACCTATTTGTCAGGAAGTGTCTATCAGGTTTCATGATCAGGCTTTTAGAACTATAGTTGATCATTGCATAGGTTAGAATTCTTGAGTTTTTTAAAGTTCTTTGTCTTTATAATGTTAGTTCCCTTCATTTGGTATATCCCTTTTTCCTTTCTCTGTCTTTAATACTAGAGTTGACAAATAGTCCTGAACCAAATAATAAAATATGAGAGCTAGAAGAAACCTCAGAAGTCCTTCTGGGGCCAACCAGAAATCTAATCACTTTTCCATACAACAGCCCTCTGTATACCTATCTTGAAAGCTATGAAAGTGTGTGGATAGGATGTTAGCAGGTTTTGTTAAACTATCATGTAGTAACATGAAAGGAAATTTTGTGTGGCAAATGGAGATGGAGCATCAGAGCAAGGAAACGCTGAGTTTAAGTCCTTCCTACACATCCTAGTTGTGAGACCATGGCCAGTCTCTTACTTCTCAGGGTTCTAAGTCATGGATTTGCAAATCCACCTGAGGATCATAAAATCATTCTTAGCTCACTGACAGTATGAAAACAGGAAGTTTAGACTGTGACCTGTAGTTTTCCAGATCTTGCTCTAAGCAACTCCCTAAGAGTAGAAGCTGAAAAAAATTTTCTACCTGCACTGGTAGAGGTAGTTTCTTTATCTGGAATTAATCTACATCAATTGAAGTGTAGATCCCAGTTCATATCTTAGTCCCTAGTCCTATAATGACATCCTATAAGGTCCCTCCTTCATCTCTATCACACATTCCAGCTCCTTTCTATGTCTTCTGCCATCATCCTTAGCCTCTCACATCTGGACTAGAATAATTATTTTTAATTAGTATTCTTACTTCCTATGTTTAACTCCACTTCAGTCCCTCCAGCATACAATCACTAAATTAATTTTTCTGATTCATAGATCTGAACACTTTACACCATACTGCTTGAAATCTTCAAATATTCCTAACTAAATAGAGTCCAAATCCCTTAGTTTGGCATTCAATGCTCTCAATAACTTGATCATTAAAATTTTCCAAGTTTATCTCCTAGAACTTCCCATTATAGTAGGTTTTACAGTCAAAACAAATCGATTATTCGTAGTCTCCCAGCCACAACATTCCATTCACATTCAATTTCCATCTGTCTAAACTCAAATGACTCCACAAGATCAATCTCAATTCCAATATTCTGCTTTTTGTGAGCCCTCCAGCTTGAAGCAATCTCTTTTCCTGACTTTGCTTATTGTCTATATCATTTGATGGGCAATTAATCATGTGACATCCTTTGTATCAGAGTTTTGAATAAAGAGTTAGACCCTGTAGCATTAGTTAACTTTTCATGTGTTTATGCCTTATTTCCACTAATAGATAAATTCTTTGAAAGCAGTAAACATTTCATATTTTTCCTTGTATTCTCAATAGCAACTTTTTGCTATCTGTCCTGGAAAATTACTATGAGATTTTTCTTTAGTTTTTCTTAGCCTTTAATATTCCTTTCAGCTACTAAAATCACATCAGTATTGAAGCAAAATAATGCAGTTCCAGCTGTTCTTTCCAAGAAACCCTTAGCTTATTCAAAACTTGGGCCTTCTTAAAGACTCATTTGAGACATGCAGAAGTAGAAAAGAAAACAAGAAAAGAAATGCCAATGGACCTAGGGCTATATAGCATTACAAAGCTAACCTTCTTGATATTTTTCATGGGGAAATAATTGGTTTATTACAATTCCTATGACAAGGTACCAAATTTAATAGAACCAAATATCTCTTTTTATGAGACCAAAGAGATAAAAGTCTGATTTAGCCTTTCCCAGCATTTTAGAGGCATAGTTCTTAGGAGTATTTAAGAATGAACAAATCTGATCTAATGCCACAGACTCCTTCCATACAAATAAAAAAATGTTCATAAAAAAGAAACTATTTGGTGAACATAACAATAAAACAAAGGAGCCACTAGATCCTGGAAATGTTCCAGTCTTTGGTTCTAAACTTTTCTCTACCTCTAGGAGATTAAGTAAACATCCTGGAGAGAAGAAACTGATTATTTCGAGAGCTGACGGCCATAGAAGATTATGATCAGCGATAAACCATAATAGATATTTTAATGAGTGGCAAAAAAAGACTAGCTTTATAGAGAACTAGATGAAAATGTTGTAAACATTCCTAACTTCTTTGAATTAGCTTCTTGAACAAGTTCTTTGGGAAAAAAATCTAAATATTTTTATATTACCGAGATATATAATCTCTCTAATTTGATAAGTAGTATAATTCAATCCAACAAATATTTCTTAGTCATATATTATATTAAAAATATCGTGGTAGCCATGGGGAAAAAACCTGTTAAAATTGACTACACCCTACCCTGAAGGAAATATCCCAGCTCGGACATGCATAAAGATGTGAATGAGACAGTCATACACTATCTGAAATGAGAACAAAGGAGCTATACCAAGCGCTCCAGGAAATCTGATGAGGGAGAGAATGTTTTCATGTAGAGAAATTAGAGAAAACTTCACAGAGGAGGTAGTACTCACTGTACCTGAGTCTTTAAGACCTCAGACCTTTTCACATATGCAACAAAAACTGAAGAGATTCAGTGCATGGTTTGAAATCAGGATATGTGAATGTTCTAAATCTTCTGAGAAACATCTTTCCATGGTTCCAGCTACCTTCCTACTCTCCAGTTTCCCATATCCACCATCAATAGTCGTTAGCTCCTCATTATCTACCACACTATTTCTCTCTCCCAATATTCTTGAAAGAAAAGAGAGATTTTTATAAATGGAAATGGGGAAAGGTATATTTCAGGGATCTGGAATGGACTGGCATAGTACATGACCTTTGTGAATATATGGAGGTAGGAGACAACACATGGAGTTTGAAGAAAAGTTAGAAATCAGGTTTGACTAGAACAGGAAGTACATTAAAGAGAATAAAGTGAAAACAAGCTGTGAAGGCAAATTGGAACCAAATGTAGATAACATTAAGTGCCAGTGCAAGAAGATTGTATTTTATCCAATTGGTAATATAAAACTACTGAAACTACTACTAAAAACTACTGTTTTTAGTTGTTTGTTATTTAGCAGGGGAATGATGTGAAAAGACCTGTACAAGTGGAGCCAAGGGATGTATATGAAAAGAACTGGAAAGGTAAAATTGACAGGATCAGTAGCTGATCAAATACAGAAGGTGAACACCAAAGTTGGCAGGTTTTGATCCTAGATGAAAGGGAAGAATGTAGTGACCTTAATAAAAAATAAGGAAATGGAGAAGATAAGAACATTTAGGGGAGGACAGTCAACAATGTAAAACACTGCAGAGAGGTAAGAGAGTGAGGACTTAGAAAAGGCTGTTGGATTTAGTAATTAAGACATGATTGGTGACTATTGAGAAAACACTATCTGTAGAGAGAGAAGGTACAAAGTTAAGCTACATGATGTCAAGAAAGAAAAAAGTGGCAAGAATGAGAAAGAAAATATAGTGGACTATTCTTACTAGATGTTTAACATTTAAGATCTGGGCAGCAAGTAAAGTACCAGCAGATGAAACCTATGGAGAATATAAAATAATGACCTAGTTTTTCTTCAAATTTTCTTTTTAACTGATACTACAAAGTCCATTTTTTTAAACTTGATGTAGAAAATAGCATTCCAGCACCACCTACCACATTTCACAGAAACTGCATTTAAATGGGAATAAATTTCAGAGCAATTTATATATAACATTATCTATTTCTCTGTATGTATATAATTATTATGTATTTATCCCTTGGTTCTATACTTAATCAACAAAGTTCGTAATATGAAGTACATGCCCACGTTGATTCACTGACTCAATATTTTCTAAGCATGAATTATATATTACACAATGTACAAAATAGGAAACAGGATACTTGTCCCAAAGGAACTTATAATATAGGTATTATTTACAGAGCATGCATTTTTACTTGAGTTGATTATAAATTGATGTACTATATAAAAATTCCTGTTTCTACTGAAAACCATCGTGACATTGGTTATGTGTTTCTCTGGGAAGAAATCAAAATGGGCCATTAAAACTCAATTCTTTATTGCTACATTCTAGGTTGGAATCTGTTATAGATGATTATTATACTGGTACAAATGAATTTAATTCCAGGATCAGGGTTATAAAGTGGGCCGTTTCTATCTTTGTCTAAATTGTCAAAAAATTAATTAGTTATCTCTCTGTCTCTGTCTCTCTCTCTTTCTCTTTCTCTCTCATTCTTGCAATCTCCCCTCTCTTCCTTTCTGTTCCCCACTTTTAATTCTTTCTAAAACTCTAGTGGTTCATAGCTATGTTACATTTGATTTCTGACAGAGTTCAAGCAAACAGACAGAAAGGATCAATGTAGGAACAGGAAAAACAGAGCAGATGGTTGGTAGGGAATTCAACAAGCCAATTAGAGAGTCACATACAATTGTACTCCAAGGAGAAGCCAAGGGTTAGGACAAGATTTTACATTTTATACATGCAATTTTAATCCAGCATACCATGTTTATCATTTATTCCATTGCATTACTCCCTATTTTCCTTATTACAAAGGATACCTGTATGAGACACCTGCTTGGAATGTAAACTAAGAATTGTTTCCTCTGTTTCTATGGGTTTCTAGTAGTATAGGTTTCATTTTGTTTTAATTCAATTGAAATTGTGGAACATGGGAATTTCAGTTCTTATTATCATGCCATGGATAGATATTTGGTCTGTGTTCATGTCTATAGAGCCCAAACTATTTGTTGCATTACTGCAGAGTTAAATTTCTAACAGGTGATATCATAAAAGAGGGTCTATATAGTTTACATCTAATCTTAAGACATTTTATCATTTTAGTTAAATGGCTTTTTTCCTTAATGATAAAATTAATGTCCTAGGCAAAGGTTTATCATCTGTCTCTAACAGTTATTTCAGATCTAAAATTATGTCAAATAAAAATGTATCTTACATAAATTAATAGCTTGAATAAGACATGGCTTTATCCTCAATATATGCTAAGTATTAGTAGCATTACATACCTTAATATATTTATGTGCAAACAATAGGTCAGATCATTTCAAATAACAATGCTCAATTTTTCATCCACTTCTCCAGTAAGTAGTTCCTTCTTCCCTCCATGAGTCTTGTTGCATACAATAGCTTAAAAGCAGTGGCAGCCTCTAGAAAACTCAATATATGTAGTCTACATAAATTCAAATAATCCTTTAGCTTCAAGAAGAACTGAATGAAAATTCCATTTTCTCTTCACTTAATGTATAATGTTCGCCTGATGTCCTTGTGCCTCAGCGTTCATCAAATTGGAAGCTATTATATAAAATCTATGAAGAAAAACATTTTGAAAACCCAGAATATATGTAACTAATTAACAGTAATAATAGAACATAGCTTAAGACTTGAAGTGATTTTCTTTGATCAGATAGTTCATATTTTACTTTGTCTTTTCTCTTTATGTAATATCAATGGAACTTTTATTTAAAAAAGAATAAAGGTACGTATCAAGCAGAATTAGAAAGGCAGTTAAGACTATTATATCCCAGGTCAAAGCTACATTTGTCAAATACCAGTTATCTGTAACATTGTTTCAAATCTTAATAATGGTTCAACATAATCTTAATAAGGACAACTGTAAAACACTGGTTGCCATTCTGTATCACAGACCTCAGCAGTTAGGCAATGAGCTTCATGTATTAATCCAGAATAAGGTACAAAGGATACTTCATTTCTTGATTAGTAATTCATAACTCTGTTTTTAAAAGGGACAAGTTCTATCTTAGCTCTGATTAAAGAATGCATTGAACAACATACATTTGACCCTGATAACGCAGATCTGTTTTCTATTCAATTACAATTCAAAGAACTATACCTGCATATGAATGGGCAAATTTATAGGCTCTCCGAGTCAGAGACATTCAGTACTAGAACAGTTATCAAAGACCACAGTATCCTTAGCAGGCGATCATTCAGCCTGTACAGCTAGAGCACTTCAGGAGAGGGAACCTAGTCCCTCCCAAGGCATCCCATACCACTTCTGTATATCTTTTTAAAAATGTTTTCTTTATATCATCAAAACTTCTAGAATTGCCTCCCATTGCTCCTATTTCTGCCTCCTTGGACCAAGGAGAACAATTCTAATTCCTCTTCCATGTGCCAGACTTTTATTAAAGCTAAAAGTGCACTAAGGCTTTGGGGACTTCTTGTGCTTATGTTATCATAGGATCATCCTCCTGATGTCTTCTCCAGGCTAAACAGTATAACTCCTTAAATGGCTCTCCATACAATACGATCTTGAGACATTTCACCATTCTGATAGCCATGCTCTCGAGGTTCTTAAGCTTTTCAACATCCCTCCTAAAATGTGAATATTCTGGATGTGATTTAACTGAGATTGAAAGAGACGTCAGAGGCTTTGCAACGCATACCTCCTACATTATTGACAAATAAGTGGGACAATTAAATTTTGCTTTGTAAATATTTCTAATAACGGTGAATCCATTACCCCCTAAGGCAAACTAGTCTATCATCTGTGTCAGGACATTTGTTTTATATCAATATGAAATCTGCTTCTCTGGACCTTTGACCCATTTCTCCTAGATATGTGTCTTTAAGGCCAAGGAAAATAAGCCTAGTGCCCTCCCCCTTCCACATGATAGCCTTTAAAATCTTTGAAATGAGTTTTCATGTCTCTCTCCAGAATCTTTTCCTCTTCAGGATAAATATGCCTAGTTTATAGGATAGATGATGGGATTGCAGTATCTAGAATCAGAAGAAATCATTTCATCTAGCACCTTGAAACCAGTCTTCATATAACATGATCTCCTTTCTACTATCCTTGTTTTCATTTTTGAAATGCATTCTAGTTTATCAATGTCTTTTCTAAAATATGAGGCCAAGAACTGAACCTAATATTCTGAATCTGGTCTGAATAGGTCAAAGTAGAGCATATCCTTCATGCCAGACAATATTTCTTCATTGATATAGCCTATGATCATGTTAACTTGCATGGCATATCGTGCTCTTGATTCTTACTCGATTTGCAGCTCATCTAGATATCTAAAGCTTTTTCACACAAATTATATAAGAGATAGACAAATTCTAATGGTGAGGGAGTTTTTAGTAGGGTTTTCTTACTTAGTATGGCAGACCACATCCTTCATCCTCTGAAAATCCAATGCAAACAAATTTACTCACTCCTAGCTATATGGAGTGATACAGTTGGATAACATAGTCATGCTGGGTGAAAATCCTAAAATCTGACTTTCTGGAAATGTTTTGAAATATGACCTCTCTCCTGTCACTTTTGTCTTACTTTCTTATGTGTACATTTTTTTTCTAGTTTTGTTCAAGCCATTCTAAAGAAGCTCTAGACAAGAAATGTTATAAATAATGAATCAATCAGTCAATAATTATTCAGTGCCCATAATGTGCTAGGGATTGTGTTCATTATTGGGAACACAAGTACAGAAACTGGACAGCCTCTGTCCTCAGGGAGCTTGTGTTCCACTTGGGGGATTGAAGTCAACAAATAAGGAAATACAAGATAGGAAAAAAATAAGCACAAAATGATATGAAGTTTGGAGAGGAGGCTTTATTAATGAGGAAACCAGAAATTACCTCTTTTAGGAGGTGGCATTTGAGTTTTTAAAGAGCTAGCAGGCAAAAGTGAGAAAGGAGATTATTCCAAACTTGGAAGATAACTTATGCAAAGGTATAGGGGTGAGAGATTGAAGGCTATGAACATGAAATATCAAGAAAGCCACTTTATCTAAAGGGGAGTAAAGTATAATCAGTCTAGAAATACAGGCTAGAGTTAGGTTTTAAAGAAATGAAATGCCAAGAGTTTTTATTTTCTACAAAAGTCAACATGAAACCTCTTAAGTTTCTTGAGTAGAGGGTGGTAAGACTTGACCTTTATTAATCACAATTTGACAATGTTTGAGGATGTGAACCTGGGTGATAAGAATTTGGTGATATCAACATAGACTGAGAATAATAGGAGAAAGTTGTTTAGGCAGAACGATAAGTGTTTTTGGATATGTTGATTTGACCGTGTCTGTGGGACTTCCAGTTTGAGATGTTCAGCAAATAGTTTGGGAGCAGGATGGGAAGTTAAGATGATGTTGAAGGAATCTGCAAGAGCAGAATCCATGCAAGTGGATGACACTGTTGATAGAGTGTACAGAAAGAAGTCAAGATAAATCAACAAATATTTGTTGAGTCCTTACTCTGTGCCAAGTACAGTATTTAGAGAAGAGAAATTAGGTAAGAGTCATGGCATGGACTAGATCAGATGCAGGATGGGTAGTGACAGAACTCCGCATTCTATTTCTTTTTGAATGCTATTCCATTATGGTTCTTTCTTCTTCTTTCTACTTCTCCCAATTTTGTTGATTATAATTACGCAATATAAAAGTTCGCCTAACATAACTAAGTGAATATTTTACCCCAAAATAAAAGGTTAAGTTATCCATTCATTTCTTCAACAAGAATTCAGTGAGCATCTACTCTGATGTATTGATGTAAAAGACAGTTGACTTTTTTCTTCTGAAATACATATTTATACTTTAAATTCATTCCCTACGCTGTGACTCTGTGGTTCGGGCATTTTAATATCCTTGGTTTAAATGACTTCTTGCATAAGAAACAGATAGAAAAATGAGTGCTGGTTTTTGGCCTTCTCAGATATAGACTAAAATTTAAGTATTTGTCCCCTGATGATATTTAGTAAATGCAGTCTTTCTTTTTTTTTGCTACAACTGCTATTAAGCAATCATGAGAACTTATCCTTTTCTTATTTAATACTGGCATCTCAATGAATGAAAATGGGTATTAGTTATATGCCCAGAGTGGAGAATTGTAATTTGGAACTCAAACATGAGAAATATTTCCAGAAAATGCTTTAGCATTGTATAAAATATATTTAAATTGTATTAATTTGTTAACATTAGACTCGATTTTAGTGGAAAAAAGATGCACGTCTTTAAGTAAGTTTTATGGTAAAAAATAATGCAATGGTACAGATACTAGCTTTATAATGCTATTTTTTCTCAGAACAAAATGGAAGAAAACACTCAAATAGGATATCTACCAATTAGTTCTGAAAGTTCTCAAGTGGTACCACTCTTGGAGACAAAAAAAAAGGTAAAAGGATAGTAAGAGCTAAGGAGAAAAGCTTAGGCCAACATCTAAGATGTACTTTTAAGACTATAAATTTCCTATACTACATAATAAAAAGGGGGAAAACTATAGAGTAGAAAGAAACGGCATTTTTGCTTGATTCCTCCACATTTGTCTCTAATATAACCTCAAAGTAAGGTACCATGCCGATGCATGTGGATTAATTTAATAGGAAGTTAGATCAGGAACAAATATCATGGGTATTACTTATGGCTGAAAAACTGTTAAACGGGACCAAATATGGTCTCTTTTTTCATTTATACACAGAAATAACTTAGTGCATTAGGTTTTTCTTTTTTTCCTAGTGACTCATTTTAGAGATTGCAAAAAATATTGGCCATATTATTTTGAAAAACATGCTACAGAATTTCTGCAGATCAGGATGTTTCATGCTGTGGCACATAGTAAATATCCATTAGAGAAGGCCTTCAACAAATATATGTGCTTAATAGAACCAGGAGCTATGGTTAACTCAAACCACCTGTGTACAGTTGAACAGATGAATGTATATGTCTTTATTTTATGCAGGGTGAAGTCAGCCTGCATTCCATTTTATCAGTCAACATGCATTTATTAAGAACCTACTATGCATCAGGCTCTGACCTAGATGCTAGGGATACAGATGCAAAGAAAATGAACAAGTGGAGAGACAAGTGCATAAAGACATATAATGACAGAGATTGGAACTGTGGTTGTATTGATATAGGAAACGGGCATGGGAAAAACTTCCTCTAGCCACACAGGTTGATGTTTTCTCCATAAATCACTATCTTAGGGATCTGCCTTAGACTAATGCACTGAGAGAAGAAATGACCCACCCAGTGTCAGACAAATAATATATGTGAAAAGTGGGATTTGAACTTAACCCAGGTTTTTCTAATACCATGAGAAGATCTATAGCCATATACTATGCTGCTGTTCCATGTATACCTAACACACTCACATATATACACATACATATCTATAAACATATGCATACCTGTTATATTAATGCCTATGTTGTATATATACATACAAACACACACACACACACACATATATATATATATATATGCAAGTTTCTGGAGAAGGAAATGGCAAACCACTCCAGTATCTTTGCATGAAAACTCCAACACGACCTCACAAAGAGTCAGACATGACTGAAACAACTGAACAACAAATATAAAAGTGTGCTGTATACCCACAACTACAAACATATATTTGTGCACATGTAAAGAGAATAAATAGCTAGGATAGGACTTTAAGATCTGAAAAGCACTTTACAAATATTATCTCATTTTATCCTCACGGCAACTACAGGAGATAGGTGCTTTTACTGTCCCTGCTTTACAGATGAGTAAACTAAGGTAGTCAGAGGTTAAGTGACTTGCCCACGGGTACACAGCTAGTGTCTAAGGCTAGATTTTTAATTCATGTATTTTTGACTACAGTCCTATTTCATAGTTGCCTATTATAAAAAAATAAATATGAGTTAATTTGTTCAAGGAATTTAAGGCAAGAGGATACTATAAGTTGGAATGATCAGGCAAGGCAGAATGTGGGGCTTTATGTGTATCATTAAGGAAGAGAGGGACTCTATTAAGGGAAAGGAAACCATGTTCTTCTAAGCATGAAAGATGGTCAGTGCACAGTTATAGAGATAGATGATGGAGTGCTATGTGGGAGGGGCAGAGTCAAGGACAGATGGGCTGAACTGTGAGTAAAAGTCAAGACACAATGAACATTACAGCTGGAAAAATAGTTAAGGGTAAGGAATCAAAACCAAATATCATACAAACTAACCAGAGTCCCTAGAATTGAGTAGAGGAGTGACATGGTCAGACCCACACTTTCAGGAAGTCACTTTCACAGCTCTTTGGAAGACAAATTAGGGATTGGGGATATTTGGGGATAAGAATAAATAAGGGACTCTTGCTATAGTACAGGCAAAAGGTGATGGGGGCCTAAACCAAGGTGGGCCTAAGTAAGTAGAGAAGTTAAACTCAAGAGACACTGTAGAAGTAGAAAGGTCAAGATTTGAAAACTGTTTGGATATGCTGAGTAAGGAAAAGTGAACTTGGAAATGAGGAATTAATTACTCACCTGTGGTATTGGAAGAATGGTGGTGTCTTCCAAAGAAATAGGGATGTTTGGAAGAGGGGTGAGTTTTAAGGAAAAGATAGTCATTTCTGGTTTAGATGTGTTGAATATGTTCTAATTTTCCATAAGCGGTTGGTGGTAAGAGACTTAAGTTCAAAGAAGAGGTTAGGGGGATGTAAGATCTGGGAGCCTGTTACAGAAAGATGCAAGTCATGAAGCTGATAAAATTACTGAGAGTGTGGAGAGAAAAGAGAGGAGGGATATTAGGACAGATTTTAGGAAGCCCCCACAGTTAGGAGAAGTGATATGAATCAGATTTTTTATCTGGAAGGGTCCGTAAAGACCTCAAATCCAACCTTCTCATTTTATAGATGAGGAAAGTGGTAGAAAGAGGTTAGAATGACTTGCCCAAGGTCATGTATCTGTTAGGTATCAGAGATAGGGTTTAAACTCAGATAGTCCTGACTACAAATTAATACCCTATCTACCATAGCACACAATAAATACCATCCAGTTAAGAAGATTGAAGAGGAACTGTTCATGGTAGAAATAGAGCCAAGCATCATAAAAACCCAGAGACGTGAGAACGTCCAACAAGAGATGGTAGTTCAACAGTACAAAGCACAAAAGATGAATGAATGGGTGAGACTGGGAAAAGATGATATGATTTAGCAATTAAGAGTTTATTGCTAACTTTGAAAAATGTTTGTTAAATGATGAGGCAATAAAACAGATTAAAAGAATTGAAGAACAAGATAGAAAAGAGGAATTTGGAGGCAAAAAAATGTCAACATCTTTTTCTACGAGTTTCTAGAATTCTTAGGAAAGAATATAGGATGATAACTTGAAGGAAATGTCATTTTTTAAGGACAAAGGAGACGTGGGCATGTTTGTCATCAGCATGAAAGTAAACAGTAGATAAGGAAAGGTTGAAGACTAGAGAGAAAGAACATGAAAAAGCATTCTTAGGAGTATTCATCATGTAATCAAAATTTCTGAACTAGGTTCACAACAAGAATGAGTAATCCAATCATTAAGATAATAGCTCAATTACAAAAATCTTTCCAAAGTATCCTTTAATCCAAGTTGGGTGAGATAGTTCTCATTTGGCCACCAAATAATAGGTTTGGGAAAACTACCCATTCCTTCTCGTCCCTTCCTCCTAATTAATGAAGAGGCAAAATCATGTTTGAGAAGCACCAAATTGCATTCTAAAAGTTGCAAATGAATTATTAAAAGACATTCAAATGAGGGGAATTATCTTAACAAGTCTGCAAAGCTGTGCTAGATACCCTTGTCCTTTCACACTGTACTGCTGAACCATGAAGTGACTTATTCATGGGACAACTTATGAAAATCTACTGATTTAAAAACGTATGTCTTTCTTCAGTGGGTCAGATAGACCCTGTCTCAGTTTAGACAACTATTTAGGGCATTTCAGAGGCAGCTATAGTGTCAGCTTGGGAAGGAAATCCATCTTAATGCAAATTCAAAATATCCTGATTGTCATCAGAAGAAAGCAAACCAATCTCACCAGGAGGTGTTTGGGAGATATTCTAGCAGCAGAACTAGTTTTCTTCAGCAGATGTTTCTTTCAAACTACTAGGCTCACAGCAATTGATGATCTTAGTGCTTCTGAAAAGCCCTACATTATTCCCCAACCTTCTCAGATAGTTGTACCTGTCAACAAATAGTCTTGTTTTTTATAAATGTTCATTCATTAAGTCATGCATACAACAAAGATTTGGTTTGTTCCTAAGGTGTACATGGCACTGAATTAGGCAGAGGTCATATTAAATAGTTTTGTTTTATAAATATTTATTTATTAAGTTGCTCATTCAAACAAACATTCAGTTTTACCCAACTGTGTAAAGGACACTGCATTAGACAAGGATTTGCCTCTTATAAGGAGGTAAAAATATTAGAGCTGAAAGGAATCTTTGAGGAACCATAATTACACTGTTGAAAGGATGCATGAATTCCCTCTAGAGACAAATGAGCATTCAGCTTCTGCTTTACATCATGAATCAGACATGTTGTGGCAGCTATATTGTTAGAAAGTTCTTTATTTGTCTCTATGTAAAGGCCACCCATGGATTCTGTCCCCTAAAGCTAGGCAAAATTATTTCACTCCATCTTTCTCTTCAATTCTATGAACATTCTTCACTGTCATAATCCTCAAGGAATCCCAAATGATTTTGATGTATGAATAGAAGACTGTTAGAAGAAGGGTCAAAATGAGGATAAATTATAATGGGAAATAACAAGATTATTCTGGAACATATTACACCTGAGATCACCATAAAATTATCCAGGTGGAGGTAGCCAGCAAGCAACTGGAATCAGGATCAAGGAGGAGATTGAGAAAAGATCACTGGATTGAGCAATAAAAAAGATCACTGGTGATATAGGAGATTTCTGAGTTACACAGAGAGAGATCATATTACAGTGAATTAAGAATGACTGGGGGGAGGGGTGAGAAAGTACTATAAAATACATAAGTATAATTAATAATCACATTAATTAATTATTTAAATATACATTGTGATCAATAATTCACTAATTTATGACTCATATTTATATAATAAAATAGTTAATCATTAATAATATATAAATATACTATATTAACTAAGAATTAATATAGTAAATTTGATTACAAAAGGGAAGAGAGAGAGAGACTAATTAGGGTGATGGTAGGAACAAGTAACTTTTTTTTTCAGGAAAAGGGAGATCTAATCATAACTATAAACATCAGTGAAGCTTTTCAGTTGACAGAAATAGATTGAAAATTAGGGGTAACATATAATATTATACATACACATATATATTATATATATTATATTATACACATATATACATGCATATATAGAGAGAGACAGGAGACAGAGAGACAAAGAGAGAGACAGAAAGAGAGAGAGAAGACAGAGAGACAGAGAGACAGGAGAGAGAGAGAGAGAGAGAGAGGAAGGGAGGGAGGGAGGGAGAGAGCAGAGTTACAGTTTAAGTTTGTAGAAGGAAATAGGATCAAGGGTACAAGGGTCACCTATTGCTTTGAGACAGAAAAAAAATTAGGAATGACTTTGAAACAATTTGAGGTAAAGTGCTGAGGAGAAGAAGAAACTCCTGACAAATGGCCTTTTTAACATCAGTAAAATATGAGGTGAGGTCCCCTGCTAGGAGGCAAAAGGAAAGGATGGATGTGAACGACTTGAGAAGAGAACATTTCGACTTGACACCAAGGCAAGCATTTCTCATTTGTTATGTTACTGTCTCGGGGTTAACGACAGAGTTCTACAAATGATAGACAGTATATTTTTCTGAATCTTAAAAAAATTGTCCTCATCCTAGCATGGAAATTTTATGGTAATAAGAAGATAATTCAAATAATAAAATGCAATACAGCAAAAAAAAATGCCAATAATTAGAAACATTCCATTTCAGCATGTGAAAAATGGCCCATTTGGTTTCACATGCATCTACACACAAATTTGAATCTACTTTGATCTTAGACTAATTGCTTAAGTCAAGTCACTAGTGCTACAGTATACATCTAAGATGGTAAAATTCTTATCTTAAATGTATTTTTATTTATATAGCAATGAATTAAATATTCATTATAAACTAGAAGAAAAAGTCTGTAGAAAAAGTTAGGATTTTCAGTAAGGCATTTAAACTTATTAAGACCTGAAATACGTCTTTTATTCTAACATACTTCAAATGTTTGTTAATTCAGCAGTGCATTAACTCCTTCCACTAAAACAAATCACAACCTACTTTTCAATATTTCCCCTGTATCCTCTCTCTTTAGAAAAAAGAGAGCCTGTCATATACTTGTAGATCCATTCAATAATACTTACCTTTCAATCCACTCCAATCTAGATTCTTCTTAAATTTTAGAATCTAGAAGTGGGAACAACATTTGATTAAGGTGTTCTTAGTTATCATGAGGTCTAAGTAAAATGGCAAAGAATCATAAATCAAAGGATGAATTGATGCCCCTTCTTCTTTACATGTGAGGAAACTGAGGCCAAAGAGGGGAAACAGATTGACTAAAATACACAAATCTTGGATTTCACAGAACCACAGAATTTTTCTGTTCTAGCCCAATCGATGATATATACCAATCATCTCTTTTTATAAAAATTCTTTTTTAAGTTAATTTTAGTTTTCAACATTCACTTCCATAATTTTTAAATTTTCTCCCCCTCCCTCCCTGCACCTTCCCCAAGAAAGCATGCAATCTGATATAGGCTCTACATATACATTCCTATTAAACATATTTTCACATAAGTCATGTATAGAAGAATTAGAGTGAATGGGAGGAACCATGAGAATGAAACAAAACAAAAAAAGAAAATAGTCTGCTTCGGTCTGCATTCAGATTCTTTCTCTGGATGTGGATGGCATTTTCCATCATGGTTCTTTGTTATTGTTTTAGGTTCATTCAATTCTGAGAAGAGCTAAATCTTTCAGTCAGTCATCATACACTGTGACTGTTACTGTGTACGGTTTTCTGGTTCTGCTCACTTCACTCGGGATCAGTTCATTTAAGTCTTCCCAGGTTTTTCTGAAGTCCACCTGCTCATCATTTTTTATGGCACAATAGCATCCTATTATATTCATATACCCACAACTTGTGCAGTCATTCCCCAGTTGATGGGCATCCCCTCAATGTCCAGTTCTTTGTCACCACAAAAAAGAGCTGCTATAAATATTTTTGTGCATGTGGGTCCTTTTTCCATTTTCATGATCTCTGGGATATAGTTCTAGAAGTTCTAGTCTTAAACATACATGATAAGTAGTCCTCTAAAGTAACCTCTGTTTAAACATCTTCAATGAAGGGGAAGTCACTACCTCTCCAAGTTACCCATTCCATTTTCGGATAGTTCTGTATTTTAGGAATATCTTTCTTATCTTCAATTCCAGGCCTAAATTTACTTCTTTGAAATTTCTATCCTTTCGCTCCATTCTCCTTCTGATGGTAAAGAACAAGTATGATTCCCCCCTTCTCTTTAGGTGTTACCGGTTTAAATATTAGAACATAGCTAGTCAAATTTTCTCCCTCCTACCCCTCTACCACCACTGTACCCTTTTTGAAAAATTTTCAGGTGTTGGTTGGAATTGAGGTCCATCCAAGATTGAAAATCTGAGATTCTATAAATTTTGAACTTTACTAGTCAGTCCTTAAATATTAAGTGCCTTCTAACTACCAGATACTATGCTAACCATTGAGAATTCAAAGAAACATAATCTCTGATCTTTAGGAGTTCACAGTCTAATGGGGGAGAGACAACATGCAAATGAATATGTACAAAAACTCACTTTTAGATAGATGATAGATACAGATACACACACATATATACATATACATAGATACATATGTATACTAATATAATATAATATGATAAATATAATTAATATAATGTCATATCATATCATATAATGTCATATAATCAGGAAAGGAAAGACCCTAGAATTAAGAGAGACTGAGAAAGGGTTCCCAATAGATGGGATTTTATCTGGTACCTGAAGAAAGCTTGCAATCTAATGTCCACCTAATAAGCTTCTTCTTCAAATGATTTTCATGTAACATGAACTCGAAACTCTTCTTCATCAAAGGCTCTACCCAAACTCTATCATATTGCCTCTTCATGCCATATTTGTGTGCTTTGTTGTATGTTTTTATGCCCTAATTTCACTTTTATTTCAGTAAGTACACTTCTACAGTCCTGACTTTTTTAGTACCATGACTTACGTCTTCACTTGACATCAATGACACATACAGGAGTCTTACCCTTGGTTTCATCCTCACCCAGAATTGTTTAATTGATGCAGAATATTAAAATGCTCTTAGGGCAAAGCTTAACCGTCTACCTCTTCTTTAGGCTCTCTCTTCCTAAATCTAGCTTCCTCAATGTGATCTGCATATACTTATAGCCCCCTCAACTCCTTCTCCCAATTTATCATCACCTCCTTTTGCTCCCAGGTGATCATGTCTATGTATCACTTCCTCCTTCTTGTAATCTTTACCTCGTTGTTATCCAGTCCAATTTCACATCATCTTCTATTTTATCCTTGCCTCTTTGCCATTTTCTCCCCACCATCTTATCAAACCAAATCCCTGCAATATTCCCTACTATCTACCTTCTCTGTTTCTCCCTATGTGTTGTTAAATGATGTAGTAGGAAGTTACTCAACTGGACTGACAGGATCCAATACATTTTTTTAAATTATCTAATCTCAAACTGGGGTCTCAAAGCTACAAAATAATTATTTCACTCTTCCATCCTGATAGGACCTCTTTCAAACCTTCTCTTTATTCCTAAAGTCATATACATCAGAATTGTTAAACTCAAGGTGCCAGGTCACATGCAGCCCCCAACAGTCCTGGGTAAAGTCAGAACCAGATTAAAATGCATTTAGGAAATGTTTAACAAAATAAATAAAAATACAATATAACAAAGAAGATGTTAATTTGTGGTTTTCAAAGTCCCTATGAGGCCTGCATGGATAATTTCTGTTTGATTTTGGCACCATTCATCTACACAAACCCTCTTCT
The DNA here is from genome assembly GCA_028658325.1 of Potorous gilbertii. Classification (NCBI taxonomy): domain Eukaryota; kingdom Metazoa; phylum Chordata; class Mammalia; order Diprotodontia; family Potoroidae; genus Potorous; species Potorous gilbertii. Next base: position 71,551,715 of record CM053774.1, on the reverse strand, counting down.
CTATCCCTCTCATTTGACTTTACTGAGAAAATAAATGCCATGTTTTATAAATATCCTACTCTGCCTAAATGTCAACACAAAATTCCCTCAATATTCTCCCCAGTTTTCTTCTCTTAGATGCAGCTGGTGGTACAGTAGATTGAGTGCTGGGCTGGAATCAAGAAGACAAGTCAAATCATACTTCAGAAACTTAATAGCTGTGAGATGACAGGAAAGTCACTTAACCTCCATGTTCCTCAGTTTCCTTAACTGTAATGAAGGGTAAGAATAGCACTTACTTTCCAGTGTTGTTATGAGGATTAATTGAGATAATATTCATTTAAGTGCTTAGCATAGTGCCTGGTACCTAGAAGGTGCTCTATAAAAACTTACTCTATCTCTTCGGTCTTTTGTTACACTATTAGAGAGTATTAGCGATATTGACATTACAATGCTAAGTATATAAAACTTATGTTTTATATACTTAGCAAAGAACTTAATAGACAACTTACTAAATGCTTTTTGATTCATTCATTTGTTATTCATGTTCCAGAGGTAGTAAACTTGTAGCCTGGAGGTCACATGTGGCCTTCAAAGTCCTTGGGTGTAGCCTTTTGACTGAGCCCAGATCTTACAGTACAAATTCTTTTATTAAGGGGATTTGTTCTGAGACGTTTGGATTCAGTCAAAGGGCAGCACTTGAGGACCTAGAGGGCCATGTGTGGCCTGGAGGGCAGAGGTTTCCCAGCTAGGCCCTCAATAGAATGTAAAGCTCCCTAAGGGAAAGGATAGTTTAGGTTTTGTTTTTCTCTTTTGCATGCCCAGTTCCTAGAATTATTATTTGCACATAGTAAATATTTAAAGATCTTCAAATTTAATTCAATTACATTTTTATCTGCTATGATTTTGTTATTTTGCCTTATTTGGGTTTTCCAGAATAGTTACTAATTTCTTCTAAGGGCGTGTAACAGAGGAGTGAGGTCTTGTTTCTAGAAGCATGAGACTGAAATTGGAAAATGATCTCAGGGGTTATCTAGTCTAAGAGCTTTATTGTAAATAAGAGGAACCTGAAGTTCTGGGAGGTTTAGTGACTTGCCCAGGAGCTCAGAGGTGGAATCTGAACCCAGGTCATCTAAGCCCAGAAACAGTGTACTTTCCACTATACCAATCCCTCCTGCTGTGATTTAAATTTAAGAAGGAGGATCCCATTAAAAAAGGCAGTTATTTTAGAAAACCAAATGCTTCAAAGGCAATGGAGGCTTGTGCTAGATAATATCGATATATATAGATGTCCTGTGTCTTACTATAGAATTACTATTGTAAGGTTAACACAATGCATTCTGAATTTCCTTGAATGTTTTTCAGTTCCAAACTAAATAGTTTGGATTATCTCACCAACTTTAACATTCTTCCCTTTATTTATAGACCCCAAGGAATCAAATAGTTGGAAATACATTAACTGCAGGATAAAAAATTACCGAGGATACTTTAATACAAAGAAATTAATTGAAAAAGTTTTAAGAAAATTATGCTTGTCTCCAGCAAATGTTGCTACCTGGGGGCACAGGCTGGAGAGAGAGTTTATCAAGTTTTTTTTTTTTTCCTTTCCCCTCAGCTAATCTGGGATTTGCTGTAAATAATATATGCACCTACCATGTTACCCTTTCATTTTCTTTCTAAATTCTATACAAATATAATGGGCTCACTGATTAAATTTTCTCTAGAATAATACACTCTCAGATTACCTTTAAAAAGCTTCTTCTTTTTCAACCCTATAGGGGAATATATTACCTGAATGCATATTTATATAACATAACAAGACCCTATTACAGGGAAATTATTTTTTCTACTTAACAACAGCATTCTAACTGGTGCTACACCATGGCAGTCACTTGTTCATTCCTCCTACTCTCCAAAGATAATTCCACTGAAAAAAGGAAAGGAAAATAAGAATAATAAGGATGTCTCATAGCCAATATTTATCATGAAATGAAATGTTAAAACAAAAAAATTGTTTGTTTCGAGTGAAAAGAATTTTTATGGAGCAAATATTAAAACATCAATATAGATAGACATTGGGACAAATAGGGAGTACAGTGATAGCGTGCTGGACCATATATTGTCAATGTATTTCTAATAGAATTAATGTATTTTTAATGGAATGGGAAGACCTTTCCCATTCCATTAATAGGCCTATGTGATCTTCTTAAGTCACATAGAAGCCTAAATTACATGAGTCTGAATCACATGAAGCCTATGGTAGAAGGAGCTTGCTGAAAAGGTGGAACCAGAAGGGACAGAGCAGGAATAGGCAAAGCCAGAGCAGAACTGAGAAGAAGTTGGTCAGACTAGTCAGAGCTAGGAAGGACAGAGGAAGCAGGCAGGTGGTTGTGAGTGAGAGAAAGACATTTTCTTAGGGGAGCCTGTTTGTGGGAAGGCCTGATTATGTGTATAGACTTCTCGGTTACTATGATGGATTTGGCTTTTTGATGTTTGAATGAATGTTTTGGTTCTGTCTTCCACGTGGAAAGTCTGTTTCATTTTGTGATTCAGAACTGTGCTGGCATATTCAGAATCGCCATAGGCACTGTGAATATTGCATAGGCTCCATAGACCTGAAGTCAGGAAGACTCATCTTCCTGAGTTCAAATCTTGTTTCAGACACTTCCTGGCTGTGTGACCTTGGTCAAGTCACTTAATCCTGTGTGCCTCAGTTTCCTCTTCTAAAAAGTGATCTATAGAAGGAAATGGCAAATTACTCCAGTATTTTTATCAAGAAAATCCCAAATGGGGTCACAAAGATTTGGACAAAACTGAAATGACTGAACAACAACACATATAAGAGACGGTCAAAAACCTAAAGAAAAATATTCATTGCCTAAAAATTATTTAATTATAATGTAAACACTACTATAAACTGTGACCATTATGTCAAAATGCCTGGTTTCTGCCAAATGTGCATGTTTTAATTATTTTGTTTGTATTTTTGAGATAAAAAATGACAGAGGAAGAAAAGTTCAGCTGAATGATTGATTCATCTTTGAACATTTAATGCTATATTTATGCTTAACAACCTTCCCTATACTTCTCCTACTATGTATTCAGTGAACACCAAGATGAGTTCTGCCAATTATTTGCTGACCTTTTTTGACAGCCAGATGCAGCACTAGAAATAACACCAATAACTCAGGCAGACCTGAGTTAAAGTCCAGCCTTAGATACTTACTGTGCACCTCTCAGCAAGTTATTTAACATCTGTCTCCCTTGGTGTCCTCACCTATAAAATGGGAATAATGATGATGATGATATAATAACAATACCTATCTCAGAGTTTCTATGAGAATAAAATGAAATCATCCTTGTCAAGTGTTGTGGAAACCTTAAAGCATTATATAAAAAGTATTAGCAGTTAGGTAGCACAGTGGATAGAGCACTCACCCTGGAGACAGGAGGACGTGACTTCAAATCTGTCCTCAGACACTTAGTAGCTGTGGGACCCTGTGCAACTCACTTGAACACTGACTCAGTTTCCTCATTGGTAAAATGAACTTGAGAAGGAAATGATAAACCTCTCTAGTATCTTTGCCCAGAAAACCCCAAATGAGGTCCCAGAGAGTCAGACAGTACCGAAATGACTCAACAACAAAAGTTACTTTTATTAGTGCTATCATTATCATAAAATCAGGGACTAACATTGTTTTAAGTTTTAAACTATAACTTACTTTTATTTCATACACGCTGTTAAAAAATACATGGCATTTTCTCCTATATTACTTGAAACATTCTTTCGCGGAAAGCTGTTATATAAATGTTATGTCATATATCAAGTAAATTATTCATTCTAACCTATAACTTTAAATTATTACACAAATAGTTCAACTGTTAAACATCCTCTTATTCAAAGTTATTGCTGATTTTATTGGAGGAAGTAAATTAGACTTCAACATACTAATGAAGAGTTAATCAGCTTCTCATCTTTTAGAGAAATATTTTCTTAAAATTCTATGGAGTCATTTAGCAAAGCATGGTTCCAGTTCAGTGAATGTTAGGAAGATTTCATACAATTTCAAATACATAAAGGAATTTATTTGTCCCTCCTCAGGGGAGAATACATGAAAAATGATACTTGTAAAAATGTTTTCTATACCACAACTAGTTAACTATAGATGTTATTAGTATATTTTAATGATCGAATCTCCCAAATTCCATAATCTTATTCCAAGACATTAACTTTAATTATCATATGTCCACTCATTGCTTGATAATTTTGCTATGCACAAATTTTCAGTTTTCTTTTGTGCCTGACTAGTTGGTGAACTAGTTCCATCAGAACTGTTTCTGGATTTTAGGGATCATTTTATTATGCTTATTGAGTCATTTTCAGTTGTGTCAGATTCATCATGACTCCATTTGGGGTTTTCTTGGTAAAGATACTGGAGTGATTTGCCACTTCCTTTTCCAGCTCATTTTACAGATGAGGAAGCTGAGGAATATAGTGTGGGGTCAATTGACTTGTATATGTGTGTTCATCCTTTGTTGCTGAAGAAGACCATGCCATCAGATAAATGAAGACATGACTTGCACTTGGCTTTGGAGTGAGGGAGGGCTGTGCAGGTCACCAACCTCACTTCTCCTCCAGAGCCATCTGGATCCAGTGATCAGATATTCATCAGGATGACTGAAGATGGTCCAGGATGAGGCAACTGGGGTTAAGTGACTTGCCCAAAGTCACACAGCTAGTGAGTGTCAAGTGTCTGAGGTGAGATTTGAGCTAAGGTCCTCCTGACTCCTGCACTGGTGCACTATCCACTACACTACCTAGCTGCCCCTCAATTGACTTGACCAGGGTCACAAAGCTAGTTGGTGTCTGAGACCAGATTTCAACTCAGGAAGAAGAGCCTTCCTGACTTATGCTTAGTACCTTCATTAGCTATGCCACCTAGTTGCCCTCAGATATCTATATATGTAGATCTAGATCTAGCTCTCATGTCTACAATTTGAAGGAATTGCTGTTGAAAGTGATCTTCCTTCTCTGATGGATAAAATTTTATATTTAATCCAGTCTTAAGTTAAGGGAAGATAGGAAACATTTGTTTTTAATCTTTCTGATTTTATAACTTCTTTGACATCAAAATGTGATTTTTTCAGTTACGTACCCACAATCATAGGGTCATAGGTTAAGAGCTGAAAACCTTAGGGGTTATTGATTTAAATCCTCTCATTTGACAGGTGATAGGAAACCAATATCTATATAGGTGAAATGAATTCACCCAAAGCCATATAAATAATAATTGTCTGAGGAAGTGCTCTAGCCCCTATAAATATTTCTAAGAGATACCAGAATACAAAACAGTCAGCTTGGATTTATTGAGTGCTTAGTATGTGCCAGAAATTGTAGTAAGCACAGGACATACCAAAAAAGGCATAAAAAAAAAGTTTCCTCACAGTAAATTCATATTCTAATTGGGGAGATAGTATGGAAATAACTAAATCAAAGGTAATTCCAAGGGGCCAAAATATTTCAAACATTCTCTGAACAATTCCCCCGGTATCCCTCAGGGTGAAAGTTACATTAGATTTTCTTTTCCTGGCCTGAATTCTTCACCTCTCTGTTCATCACTTTTGCCCCTATTTATGTCAAGGATTGCAATTGAAACTAGCTCCATTAAAAATCATAGCCTTCTACTCAATGGCCCAGGTAGTCAATTTATCTAAATTGGCTGCCCCCTGCCTGCTATAGATGTTGACTCTGCAAGAAATTTTCTCTTCCTCCACTCAGCAACACATTCTAAATGGAATGAAATTTTCTTCCCCTAGACCTTCCTTGACCAATAAAGTAGGATTCTGGCAGGAATATTCCATAGATTCTAGCATCTGGACTCTAAAGGACTCTTTCTTTTCTCAATTTCCCAAATGTCTTTGTGTTGCATCGTAAGGCAAATTTGCTGACTGATTTTACACTGACGGAAAGATATTTCTCTGTTTGCTTGGATTTTTCCTTGTTTCTCTAGCCAAATATTTAAAAGAGTTCAACAAAACAATTTTCTCAATAACTCTACAAAGCTCAGCAAAGTGCATTTATATATGTAACAGGATTTGATGCATACCTCATGTAACATGGAGGCATCCATCTGAAAGAAGTCAGGGACCAAGTCTAAAAGAAGACACTCTGGGATCTCTTAGCATGTAACTGAGAACAGCCTAAAAGTCTCTTTTAGTAGGGTAGATAGCTGGAAAAGGGCTTCATCTTGAATAACTGCTCTATTTCGAGCTTCATAGAGTGAATTGACCGTTGGGTTTTGAATGAAGAGGCTTTGTCTCCTGTCCTGCCTCCAACACTTACTAGCTGTGTAAGCCTAGAAAAATCACTTTGCTGTACCTCAGATCTTTCAACTGAAAAGGTGTGAATAATAAAAAGTAATTACTTCACCGGGTTGTTGTGAGGAGCCAATAAAATCATGTATATAAACCACTTTGAAAAACTGAAAAGCTTCTTTTAGGTGTTAGCTCTAAATTAATAGCATTTACATGACATCTGGGAAGTGTGGTATGGTATAATCTATAAAATGCCAGTGATAAGAACTACTTTTCAATGTGCTAACAGGACATAAATAATGGATTTGAAAAGCTTGTTATGCATAGATAGGATTTTATTGTTTTTGTCATATCTTGAGTAAGTAAAGCAAACTCAAATATATATGAAGTTCAGACATTAGACTGAATCACCTTAAACACTTAGGTATATATCAGTAAAAAATGTATACTGCTAGCTGGTTCAGTAGAGCATCCAATCTGAAGAATCTAGAATAGTGAAGAGAAATTCAAATACAGCCTTAGTATAAGTATGCAACCCTAGGTAGGTCATTTAACCTTTGTCTGCTTCATTCTCCTTATCTGTAAAATAGGAATAATAATGTCCAATTGATATCATATTTGTAAAGTACTTTATAAACTTTAAAAGCCCTAAGACATAATAAAAATAATTATAGTTGTTAATATCATAATCCCTTCTGGAAGCAACATGATTTCCATCAAAATTCTCTTGAAATAAGGTTAATCAAGACCGAATTTTGCTTAGCCATATGTAACAGAATGCTATATGCTTGTAAATCTCTCAATGAAATGACCTTTCCTGAGTTTCTTTTTTCTTTTTTTTTTTTTTTACTATCAGGTTATGGCACTCATGTAAAAAGAGCAGATGTTACTTGCTTTCAATATTTTTCTTCTTGATAACAAAAATATATAATCTGACCTCTCTTCTTTTAGACTTACTTAAATAACTGACAATCAGTGAATGACATAATTTTAATAATGTAGAATAACACTCCATTGTTGAGGTCATGGGTCTAGATAGATGAAATATAGATAGATATACAGATAGACAGGTAGATAGATTGGATAGATAGATAGATAGATAGATAGGAGGAGAAAAAGGAGAGTTACAAAGAAAAGAGAGAGTGAGAGAAATGATGACTATACCTTTTTATTATAGGAATTGCATTTATGAACTGTGTTTTCAAGGATCAAAAAGTGAGGACTTAACTGATATGAAAACATCCCTATTGACTTACAATATATGTACAATAGGAAAGAATGGGAAAAAAGGGTCCTAGGATTTAGAGCTGGACCTTAGAGATGGTCTAATCTAGAATTATCCTTTTAAAAATAAAAGTAAGGTCCAGAGTCCTCACTGGGCTTACCTATAGTAACAGATTTCAAATTCAGGACTTTTGACTTAAATCACTATACCAACACTGTGGCTTCAAGATTCTATATTTCTGCTTGGATTCTTTATTGGCATTTGAGATTTATTTTCTGGGACTCACAAGTTTCTACTTCATCATATTCATTCTTAAAGGATAAACACAATACTTGGAAATATTTCTTCAAATAAAATATGCAACTAGATGGACAGTGATACAGAGAGAAATATATCATTCATGTACGACTATGGGCAAGTGACAATCTGAGGCATTCTCTCAGTCATCAGATGGATAGAATACGACTTATGATGTAAGACAAACAATAGAGTTTAAAGCCTCATAGCCAGAAAGATGGGCAGTCAAGTATCCTCTCTGATATATGCTGACTGTGTGTCCCTGGGCAAGTCCCTTAACTTCTTATAGCTCCAGTGTAACTCACTCAGACTCTAAGTTGCAGATGTGCTGATCATCATAAATAGTGTCCTTATCTGGGAGAGTTCCCATTACCAATGAAATCACAACCACAGCCCTGATTCCTAATATGTAGTATGCTATCTACCTTCAAAATTGGTAGTGAGAGAAAAACACTTCATAAACCTTACAACTCTATATAATCGTGATGTAGTACTATTAGAAGATTTAGACCAAAATGAAGGGTGGGGTATTATTTCCTATATTTAATCAGTAGAGAAGCAGGAGTTTACTTCAGTGAGGATACACACACACACACACACACACACACACACACACACACACACATACACACACAGAATTCCTTATTAATGGTAGATTTTTCAAAATAAAGGTGAATGCAGCTAAGTTGAAAATAATGGATAATCAATTGCACACAAGGTAAAGCTTTATCTTCATGACACCAAGTCTCCAATCTGTCCTCTACTGAGCTAAAAAACATGACGATCCTAAAACCTAGGTCTCATCATGTCATTTCACTGATCAGTAAATTCCAGGGGCTCTATATTACCTCCAAGATCAGATACAAAGTCCTCTTTTAGGTAATTAAGACCTTTCCAATCTTCTTACAATCTTACTCTCCTCTACATACTCCAAGGAAAAAATATCGAACTCTGCCCGAAACTCCTAAGTGCAGACTATATTCAAGTATATTGGCAAAGTTTCATAAATAAATATAAATACAATAGGACAATGATAATGTGAATTTGTGGTTTTCCAAGCCAATCCATTTCTATCCGAGCTTGAAATCACTGCCCTAAAGTGCAGTAATCTGAACCTCCTCCGTATTCCTCCTCAGGACACTCAGTCTCCTGTCTCTGCCTTTTCACTCTCTGCCTCATATGCCTATAAGGCTTTTCTTCCTTGTGTCTTCCTCTTGATATCCTTGGCTTCTTTCAAGATTTGATTAAAAGGTCATATTGCCCAGGAAGCCCTTCCAGTCTCCCTAAACTGCGAAGCCCACCCTTCTCAAATTACTTTATATTCTTTTTCTTTTATTTTCTATATACATCAACTCACATTTTGTTTCACCCATTGAATGTAAGTTCCTCAAGACCAGGGACTGTTTTGATGTTTTTGCTTTTCTTTTGTCTCTAGCACTTGCCACAATTTCTGATCCGTGGTAGCAATAACATCAGCCGATTTTTTAACAAAAATAATATCATTATAGATGGTGACAATAGTAGCTACTATTGCTGTTATTACCACTAGCATTCTTTCAAGGTTTGCAAAGTGCATTACAGATCTTACTTGCAACCATGAAATATAGGTGCTAATGTATCCCTGTTTCACCGGAGGAAAATGAGGTACATAACAGTTACTCAACTTGCCTAAGATTCCACAACAAATAGGTGTCTGAGGCAGGATTAGAACTCAGATTCTTTGCTCCAAGGCAGTAGTACTCTAACCACTGTACCACCTAGCTGCCTGATAAGCAATTAACTTTTTTTTAAAGTGAAATTATCTATTCAGTTATTTTTGCTTTTTATGAGAAAAGCAATTATAAATTCTTTTAACTGGACTCCACAATTAAGCTCCCCCACATTTGCGCACTCACCCATCACCATCACACACACTGCATTCTTCCAAACCGACTTTTATAAGTCTGGAAAATGGATTCCTTTTACTTTGGACAGACTGACAATACTCTTGTGACTTAGTGTTCTTTTCTACTGTATTGCTGTAACTGCTGAAATACTGAACCAGAGCATATGGGCCTTAAATATGATCAAAGTGACAAAAGTGTAATTGAGATTCTGTACCATGCTCATTCTTCATTCTAAACTCTTTGGAAGACTTCTTCAGACTTATTACCTTGTAGTCTTTCTTATGGTGAGACATCTGTTTAGGTAGAAATATTACTAAGGGAGTGGTATAAGTGCAAAGGAACTAAATAATGTTGAATGATGAAAGGATTCTTCCTCACTATAAAAACCCCTTACATTATCCAACCTTTGTCATGTCTTTGTTATTATAAAACAAGAAGGAAGAAAGATAAAGATTATAAAGATCCTACCAAATGCCACTCAAAACAAATGGTTCTGAATATTTCCCTGACAAAATAGCATGTGAAAAGTTTATATAGCCTAATTCAAGGCTCTGGTAACTCTAATAACATATATTCAACCACAAAAAAGCATCAGAAAGACTGAAGAATTCAATTTAGCTTTGAGTGCACATAGAGTAGGTACTGTCAGCATGCTGAAAATAGCTAAGGGTAAAAAATATGTTTCTTCCAAAGTTAGGAAATCTGTTTCTGGATTAACCTGGAGCAGACTTGTGTCTTTTCAGACTGTGCACTTCCCACAATGTGTAATATGTAGTTATAGTAGCAATTGACAAGTATTTGTTGACCACCTTATAAAATCTATCATTATTTCCCGGTGGCAGTAGATTGTCAAGGATAGAGACCCATCCCTGGAGTGAGGGTGATCTAAAGTCCAAGTTCTGTCCTGGACACATATTGACTGTATGACTCTGGACAAGTCATTTAATATCTTAGTACCCACAGGTAACTTCAGAGACAGCTCTCTGACACCATAAATTTCAGATGAATTGATAGTCTGTTTCTGTGGAGGGGGTTTATATACCATGAATTCTCTCCATGAATGAAATTTCTTAGCTTAAGACTAAACTACAACATCAAGATAGATTAATAGAGAGATAAAGAAAGATATACAAATTTATACAAGTGAATTTATATAAATATGTGTATACATATCTTTCACAAAGTCTTATAGGAGACCCTAGATTTCACACTGTCTATCCCTTTAGCTAATAAATGGACTATTCTCTTCATAGGATTGGCTTTTAAATCATGGCCATAACAACTTGAATTCCTAAATTCATCCTCTCTCTAATTATCATGCTAGGTGCATATCCATCCCCTGTAAATGAACATGTCTGGTGACTATGAGCTCAGTAAGTGTAACATAAATATCAGGAGGCACTAATTATTAGAAAATTCTTTTTATTGAGTATTTACACCAAGATTTTTCTGTTCTTTAAGTTGCTGATAATTTTTTATTTGTGAAGAAACTTAAAAGCTGCCTCACCAATGATATGAAATTATGACTGGTCATAACTGTTGCTATTTGAGTTTGTTCTCATATATACACTGAGACATAGTAGGAAAAATCTGGTCAATGGCTCAATGTAAAATATGAAAGAAAAGTCAAAGAACACATGGTGCTGTTTGGATTTGTTGAGACAGTAAGGAAAAGATAATCTCCATGCTTAATTGATCAAATGAAATTGATACCTGTGGGTTTTGATTTTTAAAAATAACAACTCTTTAAGTTCCATCAGTAGCAAGCATGTTAACCATTTGACTTGGAAACATTCATTAAGCTACTGAGTCAAGAACAACTTTAGGCTATCAGCCATTCAGTTAATAAACTTCTATTGGTCTAAATAAGTCAAATTTTTCTCAGAGGTAGGCAGCCTCTAACAGTTTTAATTTACTCATCTTCCCTTTTCTTTTGAAGCAGTTTGTCCATGATAAAGTGTGGAGTAGATGAATTAAGTAAAGAAAAATCACATTCCTAGGACCAGCAATGGGAGGAATTGGGAAAGAGAGAGGAAATGCCCATATTCCAAAAAGCAGGAAGAATTGTAAAGAGGTAGAAGTCCTTTACCTATAAAACCAACCTTGCTCAACACCACCACCTACTGGTGGCAATTGTAAGAGGTGGTAGCTCTCTAGGTAACAGAACTTCAACTTCCAGTGTGCAATTTTCCTCTGGTAGGAAAAAACAGTTGAAGTTTTGTTTTTTTAGACAGAATGTACCAGTCATATTAGTAGCACTCAATTCAAATGACAAGCTATTTAACTTAAGAAGCATTTTTTGAACAGGTGAGAGCTAAGTATCAAGACTGAATGATATATCAGATAAAGAAGTAGTAGTCAGGATCTCTGCCATCAAAGACCTTCAGTCTGCTTTGCAAGCTAAGAAATATAGTCAATGACAGCATATGAAACTTTCCTATGTGAAAGATCTACATGCAGTTGAAATATGAACCCAATAGATCGGTAATACACCAAATACCAGGACTGTTAATAGTATTTAAGCAGTTATAGATTAGACTCTCTTACCTCCTTCATCCTGCAAAAAGCCAAAACAAAAGTGTTAGATTGCAGCTAACTCATCTTCTGAAAAAAAAGGCTGACTTTAGTGTTAACTGTTCATCAGGCAAACAAACTGTCATTCATTCATTCATTCATTCAATCAGCACTTATTCCCAATCACAGTGCTAGACATTGGGAATATAAATCCAAAAACGAAACAGCCTCCACTCCTGAAAAGCTTAAATTTTAATAGAAAAATAATAAGTAACAATGGCTATATTTAGATAATAATTAATTACTATTATTACTAATAGTTAATACATTTAGATAAAACTTTAAGGTTTGCTGGATATTATAAAATATTATCTCATACTAGCCTTATAACAACCCTGGGAGGTATCTGCTACTATCTCTGTTTTACAGATGAGGAAAGCAACACATGACATATTGCAACTAAAAAGCATCGAAGACTGGGTCTGAACTAATCTCTTTCTGTTTCCAGGTCCTGTGCCCTAACCATTGGACCACCTTCCTGGTTTTTGTTTGTTTGTTTGTTTTTAACACATACAAAGGATTAAGTAGTGTCCAGATAGGCATTGGAAAGATAAAGGGGATGGTGACTAAAGCCACAAAGAAATTGACTGACACATCCTTTCTAAGTAAGAGTAGTGGGGATTTGATCGCTGACCCCAGAGGTGCTCTGTGGGAAGGGTAGTAGAAGCTGAAAGGATCAGAATAAACTTCCAAAGGAAGGTGGTGTGGAAGCTGAGATAAGCAGATACTTAGGAAGGAATGTAACACCAAAATGGAGGATTTTATGTTCCAGGACAACAGGATGGGAGGTGGACAGGTTAGAATGCTGAGTCCAGAAAGCAGAGCAATATCATATTGTTCCCTATTTTTATTGTAAGAATTTTGGTCATTTCCCGGTTCAGACCTAAGGTTTTTGAACTCACGGAACTGCCTTTGGACCATATCTAAACCTTGTTAATTCTACCAGTGGTAAGACTTGTTTCCTAAAACCTCTGATCTAGTGAATCTACTTGCCCTTTTCACATCTGTTCTTCTTAGCTTTGTCACACATAACTTTACCACAGTCACAGGTAATCCAAGTCAATAATACAAAATGTCATGAAATATAAAATCTTCATAAAATAAATTAAATAGAATGCTATATTTTCCACATTTTATCATTTACAGTCTTGTGTGTTGTCTCTCCCAATGAATGAAAACAGTTAGGCTTAGGTTCTGTTTTACTTTTAATTCATAGCCTCAGGACCCAGCAAAGTATATGGAACAGGGCAGGGGCTTAAAAAATTCATTCCTCCATCTACCTACCCATTCATTCATTGAAGGATAATCAATAACTCTTCATCTATGCAAACACAATTAGTCAATTAGGTGGAAATGAGTTTAAAAGAGTTGTTTGGTAACATGAGGTGAAAAAAAAAAAGCTCATTCACTTGTGAACACATGTCATGTATATCTAATCCTGTCATCTGCCTGAATAGGCAGATTGTTCCTAATACCAGTGTTGCAGTGAAAAGAACTCTGGATTTGAAAGCAAAAAGCTCGAGTTCAAAGTAGGGGTCTGTTGTGTTCTGTTTTTGTTTTTGATTTTTGGCTACCTATTTGGTCTAGGGCAAGGAACTTCAAAATTTTCAACTTGTTTCCTTATTTGTAAAATGTGGGGAGGAGGGGATGTTACATAATCTCTAAAATGCAGTTGAGCTTTAAGTCCATGTTCTTACAACTTTTTTAATGGGGAAACCACAAACTTCAGAAAAGTGAGCAGGGGTTGCATATTGATTGGTCAGTCTTATATTTGGGGCCATTATCATCTAATTCACATTTGTTACATGAAAATAAATGTAGTTTCAGCATGTGGATTATAAAAATATTTTTTTCCACTAGTATGCAGACGGCCCCTCCCTACTCACTTAAACAAACAGAATATATTACAGATGATGTATGATGACTGGAGGTAGGGCGTATTGGGTAGGACAGAATTACCACAGACAAGTTTTATTTGATTTTCAGTTATTTTAAATTACTCAAGCTGTTCAGGTTATTAAATAGTGAATCCAGCTGACTTTAAAATATAGGAATATGCCATGAAACCTCTTAGAGATAGTTCTTTAAGAGCATCTATTATCTCTTGAAGAATTAATGCACTTCCTTAATTGTGCCTGCTAGGTGATCGGTCACAAATGGCCAACGAATTCGGGCCCACACAGAAGCAAGGCTGAGAAAGTGACATTTGCTCAGCAAGAGAGGTTGTCGAAGCCCTCTGACAAATGAGACAAAGCGAGTCAAGTAATAATAGGAAGGTTTTTCAAACATTTTCAGTAATTTGGTTATAGCTAACTCTAGAGTGCATTAGAGACACATTCTTAATCAGACCCTACTTTTCCATTAGAGGGACTAATTACTGTATGTCCTCTATTGGCAGATTTATTTTTTCCCTTTGGAACCTCTTAGCAAACACAAACGAATTTATTTGAATTTTTTTCTGGCCCAGAGCACTGTGTGCAGTAAGGTACAGTCTGACACCTTTAAGAGTCTGCACACACAGAGGGCACTGTTCACTCAATAATCTTTTTTGTGCTGCTGACAAGGAATTCATTCACTGTGTCCAAAGAAATTCACATCAATATTAGAGAAACTCTAACTGCCAGGATGGTGCGTCCATTTTCGAGTCTTGCATTTACAATTTGATAGAATTTATATCACAATCTCACTCTATGCCTTATTTCTTTCTTTTAGGACAAATAATTTTTGATTTAAATGATTTTTTTCTCCTTCTTTCCCTTGCTAAATATGTCTGCCACCTGTCTAATAATCTGCGTAAAGACAAATAAATGATAAGATTGCATTAAGGCCAGCATTCCTGCCTAGTGACTGGATGCTAAAATCCTCATTAAACCTAGAAAATGTGTTTGTCTTTTCAGAAACATTCCTCATCAGCATCAAAGTAACAAGATACTGAAAAATATTCTATGTAAAATAAAACTAGTTTGATAGATAATGTGGGATGAATAGGTACTGTGATTTCTTTATTTTTCATTCTTAAGGCAAGTCAACAAACATTTATTAAATGACTTTGTGCCAGGCAATGTACTAAGCACAGGGAAATACAAAGAAAGGCAAACATATTCCCTGCCATGAAGGAGCTCACATTCTAATGGGGGAGATGATAAGCAAACAGCTCTTTATATTATGAATATCGATGTACGTGTATGTGTGTGTGTGCATGTGTGTGTGTGTATGTGTGTAGCTATCCCTTCCACATCATGGGGTTAGGGGAACAGCACCCCTGCAATCCAAAAAAAATCTGCTTAAGAGGGTTTGGACTTCCCTTCATACCAGTGAAGTCTGAATTTTTCCTTTTTTTTTTCTTCCTTTTTTCTTTTTCTTTTATGGGGCATTTACAGAACCTTATGATAAACACCAGGCTAAGTATTTGGTCATAGAATCTGCTTTCTTTCTCATATCATTTGGAGCTGCCACAAAACTCTCAAAAAATTAGCATTTAATTTCCTATGCTGACCCAAGACATATTGAACCTACAATAAAGAAAGTTGTGATGTGGCAATGTGTGTATATGTGTATGTGTTTGTAGTCAATTGGAGATAATCTCAGAGGAAAGGTATTAGCAGGAAGATGGGGTTGTAGGTATGAGAAATACTTGTACTAAAAGAAACCAGGAAAGCCATAAGGCAGAGACAAAGAAGGAAGTCATTCCAAAAAAGGGGGATGTTTAGCAAAAAGATACATAATATAGAGTACCATTTTCAAGGAACAGCAAGTATGTTGTCACTGGATTGTACACAGTCAGATGAGAGAGAGAGAGAGAGAGAGAGAGAGAGAGAGAGAGAGAGAGAGAAACACATACCCTTTGGAAATAGGGGGACCTAAACACTTATTTTCTTTACCTCTACATATAAGGGACCTCTGGATCCATGCAAAAATACCAGGGTCAATCTTAGCAAAGTTTGGTTCTCTAGAAAAAAAGAGTTAGATGCTTTATACCTAAGCTATGCAAAAAGTTGCTCAATGTACACATATAAACCAAGTACAGAACATCATTTATATCTTTCATCAAAAAAGTTGAATATTTAATATAAAATACTGAGTATATATATATGTATACATATATATATATATATATATATATATATATACACACATATATGTATATATAAAAATAACTTAACATTACACTCTTCCAGGAGGTTAATATTTAAACTATCAAAGCATAAAACATAAAAGAATTTGCAGGACTACTGAATGGGTATCTTGTTTTTCACCTCAGTTGTGTAGTATCCAAATAGGTTCCATTAGGTCCAAGACTTTTGGCAAGTCAAGCAAGGGAATGGGCTGATGGTCTGATCAATAGTTCTCTCCAAAAAGCACTGAATTATTTTCTAGGATCTTCTCTCAAAGGGAAAGTCCACGTGTTTCCAAGCTCTTAAATTCACAATAGTGTCTCTAAGGATGGAAACATCCATTTCAATATTGTTGATATACAATCACCTATAATCAGAAAAGATAGTGGAAAACCTAAGAGACAGCTGTGGGATGGAAATCCAGTTTAAAACTTGCCTGAGTAGGGTATGTGTTATATCTTCCTTGGTTCCCAGCTACCATTCTTCCAGGGTGGGGCAGGGTCACCACCCTTCCTTCTGCCCCACCCCGCCCTGCCTTCTACAAACAGGGTCAAAGAGATGTTTGAAGTATCACCTAGGTGGAGTCACTACTTTTTATGTTCATTAAGTAGACCATTTCTCTAGGTTTAGTAGTCAAGCCACTTGATGAAAACACACCTTACCATCACCATGGATCCAAGGAGCAAATAAAGGAATTGCCTCATCTCAGAAAGTCCAATTCCTGTCATATACCATATGTTTCCACAGAAATTAGCAGGGCAAAGGTGTAGTTCTACTTCAAGGTGTAGTTTTTTCTATGCCTGTAATAACGTATTTTTCTATGTTCCTAATAAAAAAATATATTAAAAATTTAAACCCAAAAGTCTATTCTAGTAGCTCTTATATAACTTTATTTTCAATAAATATGCTTTCATCCCACACATTGAAAGGGAAAATATTCTGGAAGTTATATGTATGATCCTGCTTTAGTTTAACAATATAGAAAGGATGATTAAAAAATCAGATTTACTGGTAAGTGATCACACAATAATGAAACATAAGTTTTTCGCATAAGGTATTATGCCAGTACAGAAAGTAAGATACATCTCAATATGCACATCTTTGATTCAGTGTGAACACTCTCTCCACTACAGTAAGTAATAATTCTTTGATTTCTCATCTATGTTTTTTTCTAAGACCTTCATACAGGACATATTGGCAAATATTTAATAGCCAGTTTGGGGAAGTAAGAGGGATAAATATTATTAACATTTCCTCAACACATTCTTAAATCTAGTATAGAAAGAGCCCTAATTTATAGCATTTACTCGTTTCCAAGGTGTGGTTCCTCACACTAAAAGTTTAACAACTGACTATCAGGAGCTGGTATGAGAGGGCTACAGTACACGCCTGCCCTAGGACCAGAGGCTCTCCTCTATTTGTTTTGTTATCTTGTGATTATTAATGCTTCACTTTAAAAATATATTCTGGAATGAGGGTCATCTCATAGATCATGCTCAAAGCAATCATTCAAAAGCTCAGGCAAATATGTAGAAGATTTGAGAGGCCTTCTTCCAGTCACATGTGACTAATTGTTGAGAATTTTGTACTCTTTTTCTTTCTATCATCTGTGAAGAGCATTAGGATTATTTCAAGGTGCTTCCTGAGAGTTAGCTAGGATCACAACGGCTCTGATTCCTCCCCATCTGGGTCCAATATGGGCAGCTAGGTGGTGCGGTGGATAGAGTACCAGTGCAGGAGTTAGGAGGACCTGAATTCAAATCTCATCTCAGACACTTGACACTCACTAGCTGTATGACTTAGGCAAATCTCTTAACCCCAATTGCCTCACCCTGGGTCATCTCCAGTCATCTTGATGAATATCTGGTAATGGATTCAGATGACTCTGGAGGAGAAGTGAGGCTGGTGACCTGCACAGCCCTCCCTCACTCAAAACAAAGTCAAGTGCAAGTCATGTCATCATGTCTCTGATGTCATGGTCTTCTTTGGCAACGGAGGACAAACACACACAAGGGTCCAATAAGAATGACAGTTGACTCTCCCAGGGATAAGAGCCAGCTAGTTTTAAGGAAGGAGTCCTGCCTGATAAACTAACCCAGGATAATCATTAAACAAAAGGACTGGCCACAAATTGGCCTTTATATCAGAAGACAGCCATAGCTGTTTGGTCAATGAGTGCTAAAATGAAATGCAAAATGTTTAATTAGTACCCTGAAACTGCTGTGTATTCTGATGATGTTGGAGGAACAGCCTCAAAAAACTGAGAAAATAGTTTTAAGTTCTTTCTGAATCCTGTTTTAAGCACTGTTGATTTGATTTCATCAATAATGTGTTTGTGAGTGACCTATATTTAATATTTCTTTTGTATGTAGGAATAAATGTCTTGTTCCATTCCTGATTCTTATTGTACATCTTTTCATTCTCTCTGGGGAACCTGCATGGGAGATTTAACAGTTGAAATGTGTGAGGACAGGGAGCCTATGCCTCTTTTATTAGAGGCTAATCCCCACGAAGTGACCAGTCCAAACTGCATGTCCAAATATAGAATTGGATATAATACGATACTCCAAAAACTGTAGACTTAGCAGTTTTTCAAAGTTAGGATCAATTATGGCTCATTCTTGATATATGAATGACCCACTTCCTTTTCCACTTATAAATATCCTCAATCAAACCTGTCTTTTAAACTAACAAAAAATATTTTTAAAAAACACAGCAAAGCAAACCAAGACATCAAGAGAGTAATCAAACTTGATAATATTTACTATGTTTCAACTTCCTTAGTACTCTACCATTACAAAGAAAACAGGATGTTCCTGATGGAACTTGGTCATCATAATTAGAGAGTATTACATTTTCTTTTACTGTTTTTGTTTTCTTTTCCTTTTATTTACATTATTTGCATATTTAGCCACAACTTACATTTCCTTTATTTTGCCTCCTTCATATTTCATTACTTTATGCTCCCCTAAATTCTTATTTGAGGATATCTTTCATCTCACTTCCATGACACAGTCTTCTTGCTCAGTATTTAAGACACCAGTTACAACAACCATGGATCTTTCCATTGTCCTGTTAGTGACTTGAAATTGTGATTCTTTTAAGGTTATGTTGGTCTGTGACTTGAAGTCCTGAATGACCATCTGAACCAGGCTGGCATTAACGTTTTGAGCACCTTAGCTTCACTGAAGTCACTGTGCAGAGCAACAATCCCATCACTTCCCCCAATCCTTTCTATTCAGAAAATCCAATCAGTCATTCAGTCAAGAGGCACTAATAATCAGACAAAAGAATCTGGACAATATCAAAGCTAAGCCATTTAAAAACAGGAGCTCGGGTTCTTAGGGTCTTGCAGACTTTTGGATCTATCCTGTTTCTTTCTAAACAATTGCTGCAATGTTTTGGCTTTCCTCCTTCCCTTTTAGTCCTTTCTTCCTTTCTTTTTTTTCAACAACACACTCATGATTTAGCATTTCAGAAATATCCAGGAAATAGCCTTTGTAATAGTGACCAGTTTAGGAGAGAAAATTAAATTGGGCTCTAAACTGAGGAAGAGCAAAGGCGATAAATAGGCTTTGATTGTTCCTACAGCCTACTAAACATATTATTAAAGGCATATTTTCAGAAATGCTTCTCTCTATATAAAGTTTTATCTCCGTTATTTAAGAAATGTTGTCATATCAACTGTCTTTTATGAGAAAGTGGATGGTGTACAATTTGCATGAAAGCCTAAAAACATTAAGCTGCTGATAAGAAATATTTTTGTACTAACTTATAGTCAGGGAAGCCATGGAAGGTAATATTAGTAATGAAAGAAATACCTTTTGGTGAAACCTATTCTTTGTATTTATAAAATCTGTTGAGTAAGAATAATTTTACTTCCATTAAATAATATTTGTTACTATATTTCTAAGCTAGCCACTAATGATAATAGAAAGGAATTGTACTCAAAAGATGCATGAATTCTTTATCATTTTCTGCCTGTGTTCTAGTTTATTAAATTTTTAGGCAACACTAAGTATATCATATCTTCCAGCACTTAAAAACATACAAATATTATTTGCAGTGATCTGTAAAAATTAGCAGGATGGTTCATCTAAAGAAATTAAGTGCATAACATGTAGGAAATGAATTTATCAGAAGTAAAGTAAAAAGGTGCAAGAATTAAAGAAAAAAAGATCTATGGACAGCAGTGGACTATGACAATGTTATAAATGGAGAAATCTTATTAAAATATCCCTATTTGAGGGTGCAGAATTTTTAAAAATTGTGATGAAATTTAAAATATTCAAACCAATTAAAAGTTATGAAAGGAATAGAAAATAAGTTTAGAAATATAGGTAAATATGCACTATCTCTATTTTCCCATTGTTGTTCAACTCCTGAAAATGTTATAATCAGGCTTCTGTACACATCGTTCTTCTGAAACTGCTCTCTCAAGTCACTAATGATCTTTTAAAAATGCTTTATTGATGCTTCTTTATAGCAGTAATTTCTGCAAACAGTAACTACCTATGTAATCATCTTCTGTATCAATGTATACAATACTCTGTACCTGTAGTCACTTGGCTAAGAAGAGGAGATATATAATTTTATTATCTGTTCTCAAGGATAAGGATATCCCTGTTGTTGAAAGTGGATTTTGAGGAGAATACAACTGACTTCATTTTGTACTGCAGGTCTCTGTAACAGTTCAAATATCCGTTTTCATTTCATAAAAATGTATTTTTTCACGTCAATATACAATACCAGATCTTATCCAAAAATGTTTTGTAAGTCTGTCTACATGATGTACCTGTTCTCATGACCTTCTCAAATTCAGGGTCATGTAACTCTAGAAGAGACTGACTCTCTACACATATGTATATACACATCTATATTTATGTATGTATGCATGTATGTTTATCCATTATTATGCATATAGATATACGTATATACAACACAGACACAATGCAAATATATACATTACATGTATGTATGCATATGTATATGCATATATATGCACACATGGATATGTGTGTGTATTGTGGGTAGGCATATGTATGTATATGCATAGATAATATAAATATGTACATGTATGTGTATGATGTCGATACATGCATATAAAACATGTATACATATAGACAATATACATATATATTCCTATATTTGTATATGTGTGTATATGTGTACATATGTATACATATATGTGTGTATATCATCGGTAGAATTGTGAAATGCACATGCTCATCAACTACTTATGAGTTGTATCATACTCTTGGGTGGATAAATAAACTGCAGTGTATCTGGCTGTCTATAACCTGGGTTGGCCTAACATGTTCATGTAGTGTCTAACAAGACTCCAAACATTCTTGTAACACTGTTGAAAAATCATATTTCAGTTTTCATCTAACTTGCTGATTGCTGTAATTGATCCTTATTGAGCACCCTATGTACTTATTAGTGTCTCTGACATAGTCTTCATAAATAGCTAGCATTCATATATTACTTCCAGGTTTGCAAAGTGCTTTACAAATATTATCTCACTTTATCCTCACAATCACCTTGGTAGATAGGTGCTACTATTATCTATTACTATTTTATAGATGCTGAAACCAAGA
Organism: Potorous gilbertii; assembly: GCA_028658325.1. NCBI lineage: Eukaryota > Metazoa > Chordata > Mammalia > Diprotodontia > Potoroidae > Potorous > Potorous gilbertii. The sequence continues at coordinate 71,529,724 of CM053774.1, read as the reverse complement.
TAGACAAAGGTGAAATGATTTTCTAAAGATCTCAGAATGGATTTGAATTAGTCTTCATGATTCCAAGTCTAAAAATCTATCCATTTTGCTGCCTATCTGTCTCCCCCATAGCTTAAACATAACTATCTTCTAATTCTCTCCTCACCTCTATCTGCCTTTCTCATCTCATGACCAAGATGAGAGGTGTTTAAATAAGATCTTTGACCTTTTTAAAATTTGTCATCAAATTATACTTTTTTAACGATCAAGTATTTATTTTTCACCTCTCCATCTACTACAAAAAAGGGAACTTTGTCTATAGCTCTAGATTTTACATCTCCTTTGATTTTCAGATTGGTTTTTCACTGATATTTGGATATCCTGTTATCATATTTTAAATTTGAATTCAACATATCCAATACTAGATTCATCACCTTTCCCATAAAATCTGTTTTAGCTCTGTGACTACTATCCTAGGGGCCACTGGTATGAGTCTTTCTTTTTAATGGTGGAGGGGAATGCCTAACTCCGTGTAGGGGTGGGACTGAATGGGAGAGAAGCAAGAGAGCTCTAGTGTACTCAGTCCCATCTGTTTCAGGACACTTCAAGGTCAGTCCTTGTGGCACTGGCCAAGTCTTCTTTGAGTGTCAGGTCTCTCTGGGAGCTCCTGGCTTTTAACTTTGAAAAAGAAGATGGTAGTTCAACCACACTAATGCCCACTAATGGAAAGACAGGAGAGGAGTGGGCAAGTCTCCATCGACCCTATCTAGAGCTTCCCACTAGAGAGACTTATTTTTCCCTTTGGTGAGCTTTGTCTCTCTCTCTCTCTCTCTCTCTCTCTCTCTCTCTCTCTCTTTTCTCTTCCTCTTCCTCTTTCTCTCCTTCTCCATTTTCCTATCACTTCCTGTGGGAAAGCTCTTTCACTCTGTATTATCTGGTATATATTCTCTTATTTATAGGTCAATATCTCTGGATATCTCTGCTTTCTATTTCGCTATGATTTGAATAGTATCTTTGCTATTTGCTATTTTGTTCATTGTGGTAAGACAGGGGTCAATGCTTGGATAGACAGAAGTGAAAAAGTGATCAAAAGTAAGATGGAACCCAATCTTATCCCTTATGTGGTCAATATTTAGGAGATAAGATAGATATACTTCCAGCCTGGCATCCCCCGTATCTGAGGAAAGCAGAGGGGTGGCCCGGGGTCTCAATCTCCTCATTCCCCTCCTGGCAGGAGGAGAGTGGGGGAGAAGCTCGAGATGTCTATTCTTCCTCCCCCTAGGACATATAAGGGGCCTTTCTACAAATGAGGCTCATACTCTTACCCTAGAGCACCTTTGTCAGTTTGACATTTTCTTCTTAAGGAAAATAAATCTTATTTTTATCTATGGCTTTCATGGATTCAGGATATTCTATACACTAAGCACTAAAATAAGCCCTGTGAGTTCATGGATTCAGGATATTCTATACACTAAGCACTAAAATAAGCTCTGTGAGTTAAAAACAATAAATAAAGGTGATAGAGTGACTTATAGCCAGAAAATTATTGCTATTGTTTAGGTGTTTCAGTCATGTCTGAGTCTTTGAGTGCCCATTGGGATTTCTTTAGCAAAGATACTAGAAGGGTTGGCCATTTCCTTCTCAAGCTTCTTTTATAGATGAGGAAACTAAGGCAAACAAGGTTAAGTGCCTTGCCCAGTGTCACACAGCTCGTAAGTGTCTGAGGCTGGATTTGAGCTTAGATACTGTGCCACCTAGTTGCCCAGGAAGTCTTGACTTCAAGTTCTACCTCAATCCGTTACTAACTGTTTGATCCTGGAAGTGTCATTTAATCTCTCAGCCTCAGTTTCCTATGTTATAAAAGGAGGAAAATATTAACAATTATTTAATGAGATTGTTGTGAGGATATGTGTGTGTATGTGTATATATGTCCCCCGTATGTGTGTATATACCATACACATATATGTATATAAACAAAGAAAGAAAGAAAGAAAAAGAGCTTTCTAAATCTTAAAGCACTATGTAAATACTTGCTATCATTGTTGTTTCTTTTTCTGCTGGTGGTGATGGTGGTTTCCCTCAGTAAATCCATTTTTCTACAAAAGTTGCTTATAGTTGTTCTTTCAAAATAACCTCTTTCCCTTATATTCAGACCCCTGGGACTAAATGAAGTAGCACCCATTGGGTCTTTCCAGTCTCTCTTTCATACTGAATCTTGGGTTTTTAAGTTTATCACCTAGATCCAGCATTGGTAGTAACCTACAGTGTTGAAAAGAATCACATAAAGAATTCAAATCTCTATAGAATTTTTCCCTTTCTAATACTTTCTACTCATTCTAGCACTAACCCATTAATATGGAAAGGTGGATGAGATCTAGCTACCACTCTAAACAGCAAACCTCCCTTGGACAGAAAAAATAGGATAGAAACATTTAGCCAGTTACCTTAGTACATATAAAATTCAATAATGATGCTGTCTACACAAAATATAGAGGTATTTATGTATTTCTTTTGACAAAGGTTTTTTGTCTGTTTGTTTTTGCTGAGCAAGGAAAAAACAAGCTGTATGAGTCTTCCCCCAACCCTCATGTCCAGAAAGAAAATAAATAAACTGAAAAGTTCCTGTGTTTCTGTGCTTGGCTTATTGAAGATAAACTCTGTTAACCTCTTTTAAAAGTAAAACACTAGAGACACAAACCAAAGGAGACTCCTACTCAGAAACCTGTTCACCTGTAGTTAGCCTTTGCATGCGTAGTGTTTAATAGGGTATCTAGCACATGGTGGGATGTATAAATGCTTATTGAATGAATCAATAAATCAACCAACAGCCATTAAGCTAAAAATACAAAAGTGAAACAAGCCAGACCTTTGAGGAGCTTAAAGACAAAAAAGTTAAGTGTCATCTAGAATTTGAAGAATTTGGAAAGAGGGGAGGGAGGAAGTAATGGGTAATTCATTGCCCATGCGAAGAGGCAAGTCTCCTATGTATGTATATATGTGGAAAAATAGACCCCTTGCTTTCTTAACCCTACTACACTGTTTCAGGACCCACATATCAACTCTCAGGTGGGGTAGCTAGGTGGTACAGTGGATAGAGCACCAGTGTAGGCGTAAGGAGGATCTGAGTTCAAATCTCACCTCAGACACTTGATACTCACTAGCTGTGTGACCTTGGGCAAGTCAGTTAACTTCAATTGCCTTATCCTGGGTCATCTCCAGTCATCCTGATGAACATCTGGTCACTGGATTCACATGACTCTGCAGTAGAAGTGAGGCTGGTGATCTGCACAGACCTCTCTCACTCAAAACAAAGTCAAGTACCAGTTGTCATTATTTCCCTGAAGGTATGGTCTTCTTTGGCAATGAAGAAGACACATCAACTCTCAGAGCTGACATTGGTGGATGTGGCCAGCCCTTTCCAGAAGCCAGAAATTGTGCATTTTGGAAGCAATATGTCCCAGCTAGAAGATGTTTGAGGCCTGTCACTAGCTGATGGGGTGCTCAGGCCTAAACCCTAAGAGCATGTCTCTGAAAGCTTCCCAATTTATTAGTAGACCCCTATCTTGTGAGAAAATTTTCTCTTGTTGCAAAACACATTTTCTTACCAAGGCATAGGAACACTTGACCCAAGGATTTTTCTCCCTGGCTGGCCAAAGAACTCTTCCTCCCACCAGATTCCCATGGTTCATGCCTCCAACAATTCCCTCAATGTCTGGTTTACTCCCTACACTTTCCCATCCCTAGCTCCTAAATACACCCAAACTCTTAGATTAGTTCTAATTAATATCCATGGCATTATTTTCCCATACCACTTTTCAGTATAAACCCTAACACCATTCTCAGTCTCTTGTATGGTCCCATAAGAATCCTTGCCCACTGTTGCTAAAGCTTTACGATAAACTTTTGCCACATGGCTAAGAGAAGGTTTGAGTGTGTGACTCCATTCCAGGGAACTAACTCTATCTTTGTATTCTCTGAGCCTCAGCTCATCATACCTATGTTACTACTACTGTGAGATCAAGGACAAACATTTCATGAAATCCTTTAAGAAATGTGATTTTATATTTTAACTCTTGTGTGGGAGGATCTCTCATGCTTTAGAGTGACCATTGACTTATCTCAAAATCCATTTAAACACATGATTCTAATTTGAAACACAAGAATAAAAGAATTCGATCACCTTTCCAGCCATCCTCCTAAAACAATTTCTAAACCATCACCATTACTCAGATTTAAAACTCTGGCACTATCTTTAACATCTCCTTTTCCTATGAAACTCCTACCCTGAATCCAATCAGTTGCTAAATTCTGTTGATTCTATCCCTATAATTAGTACTTTCATACACTTTTCACATCCTTAGAAACCACAGGTTGAAATCTTTACAGTGGCTTACTTTGACTCCTGTTAGGCTTAATCAGCACTGGGGTAGAGTACAGAAATATTCCTCCAGGCAATCAAAGATGCACCTGGGAAGGGAGAATAAGTCTATTTCTAGGTCATCAATAAATGATCTGGATATGAGCATTCCGTTCCGCCCTTAGCTAACATGAATCTTTTTAAGTTATCTATACAGAGGTAGTTTCTTGAATAAATAACCTTTCCCCTTTAATGTATATCAACTACTGCATTGCCACCTACTAAAATATTTTCATTATTGTAAAAAATAATAAAGGTAGGACTCTCAGCAATGAAGTTTTCCTAAGGGGTATTCCCTACATGAATTAAATCACAGGTCTGGTTCAAAACAAAACACCAAATGCAATGATTGGGACAAGTCCTTTCTCTGAGGAAGAAAAGGCATCGGAATGATGACTTATCCAAAGGTAACTGGACTGGAGGTAGAGTTGAAGTCCAAGGTGGGTCCCCTATTAGGGTTTAGGGTTAGAGGTTAGGGTTAGGGTTAGCTACTCTGGTGTAACTATCATCCCCACAAAATTGATTTAGAGGTGATACAATTGAAAACAGGAAATGGTAAAGGTTCAAATTTGTTGCCATTAGGGGCAACTAGGTGGTGCAATGGATAAAACACTGGGTCTGGAGTCAGGAAACCTTATCTTCATCAGTTCAAATCTAGTCTCACAAATGTACTAGCAATGTGACTGGGCAAATAACTTAACCCTCTTTGCCTTAGTTCTTCATCTATAAAATGAGGTTGAGAAGGAAAAGGCAAATGCCTCCAATATCTTTGCCAAGAAAATCTCAAATGGGATCATGAAGAATTAGACACAACTGAAAAAATGACTGAGCAACAATAAAAACAAAATATTTGAAAAAAAAGAAACCTAGAACATCTGTTAGTAGGACCCAGAGAATGAGAAAGGTGGGAGGAGCGAAGAAGTATCAACCTGTCAACAAAGCACTACATAGTCAAAATTATGAGTTTTTATAGTAGCAATGTATGGTTGAGATAGTTGGACCATTAAGGAAAGCTGAGTGCTGCAGAATCAGAGCTTCCAAAATGTGGTGCTAATGAAGACTTTTGAGAATGTCTTGGACAGTAAGGAGATCAAATCAGTCAATACTTAGAGAAATTAATTGAGGTTATTCATTGAAAGGTCAAATACTGAAGCTTAAATTCTTTGGCCACATAAATGAGAAGATGGGACTTACTGGAAAAGACCCTAATGTTGGGAAAGATTGAAGGCAAAAGAAAAATGGGACAGCAGAGGAGGGAATGGGTTGAAAGTACCATCGATACAACAAACATGACCTTGGACAACCTTCAAGAGATGGTGGACGATAGAAGAACCTGGTGTGACTGAATGAGTGAAAAACAACTAAAAAGGTGTAATAAAGAGTTAAGTTTGAAAACAGGGAAATAGAGCAAAAGGTGCTGGAAACAGTACGTCTTTCTTTCAAATAGAGAAGTGGGACAGCACAGTTCTGAAATGTTGTATATACTCTCAGAATAGTTTGATATGTATAGGTTGGTTGTGCATATCAGGCTTCATTTATTATTTTTTTCTAAAGAACGTGATCATGGGAAGGTGGGGATATGGTGATGGTGTAAATCTAGAAATGGAAATTTTATTAAGGTATCAATAAAACTTATTTTTAAAACAATACTCAAGGGATAATCCAGAGGAGATGAATTTGAGCCAGAAAAGCTTATGGACAGAGATGCAGCAAATCCACTTCCGGCAGATGGAAACCTGAGGATTTTGTTATGGTTCATATGTTATCAGTGCCCTTGGTTCCACAGTAAATCCTAAAAGAGATTAGAGAGAAGAATTTGTACCAAATGTTTTGCCTTCACAGATGACCAATCACACAAGAGAGAATAAACTTCCATTTCAGGAAGTTATATATCAAGACGAACTTGATTTGAAAGTTAAGACCACACTTGAACAAGTTACCAAGGGAAGTGCTGGAATTGCAATCCTTAGTGATCTTTATATAGGTAGACCACCATATGTCTTTGAAGATGATTTGTGTGGTATTTAGTTTTAGTAACTTAATGAACAACAAAAATATGATAAAAATGAAGACATATCAAATCCTCTGGGGATAACAGTGCTTAAGTACAGAAACTGGGAATGAAAAATGTGCCCATGGCATTCTGCTGAGTGAGGCTCGAAGAAACACATCCTTTGAAAAACTTCTCTAAACCACACACAGCTCATGTTCTATTTCTAACATACATGGTCTCTCTTTCCAATCATTAAAACCACATTCTATGTCTTATTTCTCTAAGAAGTGCTGCTTTTGAAAAATTGCTTGCATTAACAACCACATAATAATAAGCAAATGTGAATCCAAACATTATTAATTTTAATAATTATTGTCAATGAAGCAAATATTATTTTAAAGAGTTAATTTTTTTCTGCTGTCAGTTATTATATACAGGTATGGTCATTTCTAGGGAAGCTAGATGGCAAATGGATAGTGTCAGGCCTAGAGTGAGATTCACCTTCCTGAGTTTAAATCTGACCTTGGTAACTTACTAGCTATGTGACTGAGCAAGTCACTTAACCCTGTTTGCCTCAGTTTCTTCATCTGTAAAATGAGCTGGAGAAGCAAACGCAAACTGTACCATATATCTTTGCCAAGAAAACCCCAAATGGAGTCATAAAGAGGTGGATATGACTGAACAACTGAAAGCATATCTAGATGGCATTATATATATTTGCTTCATGTACATACATAATTTAAATGCCATGTAGACAAACCCATATCGAATGTATTTTATATTGTACACCACTACAAAAGTGTGTATGTGTGCGTGTGTGCATGTGTGTGTGTGTATGTGTGTGTGTGTGTGTTTGTGAGCTAATATTCTCTGGCTAAAGGTATATGGCTAGGAATCATGAAATGCAGTAATCTAAAAAGAACTAAAATTCCAAACGCAAATATCAAAGGCAAGATTCATGGCAACTATAAGGAAACTGTAGCAAATAACAATGGTTTTCAGGTAAGAAGTGCTATAATATTGAGCACTATGAATGCCAGAAAAGAGGTGAGTAGGTCATGGTATTATAGACTCAGAGCTAGAAGGGACCTTAGAGATCATCTGGTTCAATTCCTTCATTTCTCAAGTGAGGACCTGAGACTCAGAGGAATTAATTGATTTGTCCAGAGTCACAGAACTAGTAGGTAACTGACAGGCTCTGAAACCAAGTTATATAGGAAAAATGAGGAACAACAGGATATAAGAAAATTAAAGGAGGAGGTAATGAAAAAAGTAACAATGGTGGGAGATGCCAAGGCTTGTCACAGTACTCCCTTAGCAGTTTCTATAGAAATATCATAGTGAAGACAGCTCCTCGTGCTTACAGACACCTAACTCTGACTCTACTAACTGGGAAATAGGGCACCCTCTTTTGGAGGTGCTGGATAAGATTTTTGGGAAAAAATAAATTTCATGGAGAGAGAAGAGTAAATAGACAGTGGACTCAAAGTCAGAGTAGGTTGACAAAAAAAGAATTGTTTACTGCTCTATTGAGAGTAGGAGAAGATTTTTGAAGCATAGATGGTATTTCAATTAATGAACTATCTAAAATGTACAGAGAAAATGGTCAAGTAAGAACTGCCCCTACAGATCCTCTTGAAACATTGTATCCAAGTTTATCATACATGCAGGGAGAATAGGAAATTGGCCAGGCACCAATTCAGATTAAAGAAACTAGCCGAATCTGCAATTAACAATATAGTAAACAACAATGACTAAGGCTATGACAGTGGGTTCGTGGACTCTAGAAGTACAACTAACCTTGTATCTACCCTGCTTCTAGTTACTGTTTCCTTATTTTTTTATTTTGTTTTTCTGTCTGTTAAATTTGTTTTCTAGATTTATTTTCTGCAGGTTTAGTACCCTATACCTTGCAGATGCCTGATCTTTTCAGCCACATGGCACCTCTGCCCATCACAGTGATGTGTCACCCCTGGACTTGGCATCAACCAAGCTCCAAATGCCAGCTAAAGAACTGACCCCTTGAATGGGACCTCTTGGGTCAGGGATAGCTCTATGTCTGACCTCAGCAGGGAAATAGCTAAGTAAGGAAGGAGATACCTTATCCCATATGCCAAGATTTTGGGTCCCATTCATTCAAGGGGTAATGATAGGGTTATTGTGCTCAAGCCTCACCCTAAGATATTGTTTTGTGTGCTTATTTCATATTATCCCTGTTATATTGTTGTAAAGTTCAGTTGATGCTAGTTACCCTTAAACTCCCATTAACCTATGTAATGGATACAAAGAATCTTGGGGTTGAATGTATTGTTAATGTATTTTTGCATAATGGAAGATCTTTTCCATCCATTAATAGGCCCATGTGTCCTGTTTGAGACACATGGAAACCTGAGTCACATGAGTCTGTGGTGAGAGGAGCCTGCCTGAAAGGTGGAGCAAAGCTGAGAGGAAGTTGGACACAGTAGTCAGAGCTGAGGGAGAGAGAGGAAGCAGGCAGTGAGCTGTGAGTTTTCATTTGTGGCCATGCCCTAGCAGGGGGAAAGCTTGGGGATGGTGATGCCCCTTGCATTGTTATTGTGTATAGATTTCTTTGTTGCTAAGATGCGTTTGGCTTTCTGGTGTTTAAATAAATGTTTTTTGTCTTCCATGGGGAAAGTCTGTTATATTCTGCAATTTTGAATTATGCCAGCATATTCATAAGTGCCGTGGATACTGTGAATATCACCTTGGCATGACAGAAGGGTTATTCATAACTAGGGGTAGCTATGAGCCTTCTTTGATTAGAATTCACAACAGTCTCCCCCAAACATATCAGATACGTACATATACGTATCAAATTATTTCTTCAGTAGATGGAAAAGCTATGCCTATTTTATTCATACAAAAGACAGAATTATATTTGGATCTTTGAGCAAATATATAGCTCCTTAAAATGTAATTATCCTAGTATGTATATAGATATGCATATATAATTGCATACATATATATGTGCATACATGTTTGTATATGAATATATGCTAAAATTATATAACAAAATTTTATCTGTATAATTTGTATGATTTATATAAATACTTTCTATATATAACATATGCACATACATATACACATATTTGCATTGTGGATACCTATATGTATATATGTATATATGTGAGGCAACAAGGTGGGGCAGTGGATGGAGTGCCAAGACAGGAATGGAAAAGACTTAAGTTCAAATATAGCCTCAGATACACTACCTGTGTGACCCTCGAATAGTCATTTAACTTTATTTGCTTAAGTTTCTTTGTCTATAAAATGAGATGGAAAAGGAAATGGCAAACAACTTCAGAATCTCTGCCAAGAAAACCCTTAAATGGAGTTATGAATAGTAGGATATGGCTGAAAAGTGGCTGAACAACAAATGTATATATGTATATGTGTACTTTCCTGGCCCAAAGAGTTATGTAGTATGGAAACTCCTGATGTAAAAACTCCATTATTGAGTAGAGTGGCATCTTCTAAATAACATATAATTGTAAAAACCAACTTAAATACATGAGATATTAAGGAGCTTGCTTTAACATCACATAGTCTGTATGTATCACAGATAGGCCTTCGTCTCCAGTCTTTCTGACACTAGGATTGGTCCTCTATCCTCTAGTTAACAAATTACTTTTCATGGTCTAGAACAAGGCTGATTGAGTGATGCATTGACAAATTTAAAATGTAACTGGGAAACATTTAACAAAATTGATAAAAGTAAAATAGAATATGATGTTAATGTGTGGTTTTCTAAATCAACACTGCTCACAAACATTGTTATGTAAGCTTTTAATATGAGTTTGACATCTCTGCTGTAGTACATATCTCAAATACTCAAATAAAAGTGTGTGAGCTTATTCATTTGGATATAAATTGACCCCAATACTATATCATTCTTGATCATGTCTTTGATGTTTGCCTTATAAGGTCTACCCATTATGTCAAAGGCCTGACTCAATTTCTCCCAACACCATAAATTGAAAGAAGCACTCAGGTTATTTTCTGGCTGTTTTTGATCCTTGTTGCATGACCAGACAAATCCAATAGATACTTATTTAGAAAGCACAATTTATCACAGAATTTTCTTTTGGGATGAATTGCAAATATTTATTCATAAGGCATTGGATAACAGAGATGGCATATGCCAAATTAATTTTTCATATAATTCCCACAATGCTACAGTACTTCTTTTTCAAATAACAGAACTGATAAGATATAGTTGATAAATTTGCATTTGATTGCAGACATAACTAAGTTTCTAATGAATAATAATCTATATTAACTGAAAGCAATGGTAAAAATAACTTGCACTTAGTATCGTCACATTTGTGATTTTACTTACCTCTCACAAGCATTCCTCTAAGGCAGATAGCAGCCTTATTTTAAATAAAGAGGAGATAAAACAATTCTCATTTGCTGATGACATGATATATTTAGAAAATTCTACAGAATCATCAAAAAAGTTAATTGCACCAATTAATAGCTTCACAAAATTATGAAAACAGAAAAAAAATATTTAAATTAATTTACATACTTAATGGAATTCTAATAGGGGATACTTTATGTAACTAGACAAAATAATAACAAAATTCATCTGGAGGTGAACAACTTCAAAAAACATAGGAAAAGAAAGTGGAGCTAACAGAAAATTGTCATTTTGGGACCTCAATTTATACAATAAAAAAGTGATCGATCAAACTATTTGTGACTAGTTAAAAGTATAAGAGGAGAGAAATGGAACAGAAAAGAAATAAACAATAATATACCTTGTGAAAGAACTTTTTATTTACAGGAATTTCTAGAAAAACTAGAACCTACTTTGGCATAAATTAGGTACAGACAAATAGCAACTTGTAGCATATCGTGCAATAACCTATAAATGGAAATGGGACACAAATACCAAATGATATGATTTTTTTTGGACACCATTCACTGCCATGTCTATGGATAGAATTGTTAACCAAACAAGAGATAGAAATCATCAAAAATGTAAAAGCAAAAATTTTGCATTGTATGAAACTGGAAAACTTTGGCATGAAAAGGATTCATGTAACTAGGTTAAGAAAAGAAGTAGATAATGGGGATGGAGTGGAATGAAAAACCCTTGTATCAAATGCCTATATATATATATATATATATATATATATATATATATATATATATATATATATATATATATGAAACTAAAGCTAAAATTTTTAAAAAGGCCACCATCTACTGTCAATGGAAGTGTCAAAGGACATGAAAAACAGTTCTCAAAAGAATTTGTCAGTCATTTAGTCAGTTATCAATTAGTCAATCATTCAATTAATATTTATTAAGCACCTAGCATGTGCCAGGCACTGTGCTAAATGCTTAGGATACAAAGAAAGATGAAATCTCCCTAAAAGAGCTCATAATCTACTGAAATGTTAACATTACTGTTTCAATTCAGTAGAACAAAGAGAACTGCAAAGGAAAGTAAATGTGAGTTTCCCCCTCCTACAAAACAAATTAGCTAAGATGTCATAAATTGGGAATACTCAATGAAGGAGAACTTGTGGGAGATAAGCTAACAGCAAAATGCAAAGACAAGCCAAGTCAATGTAAATTAGCATCTATTCAGCGATCAAGACCATATTTTATTTTATTTTTGCTACAAAGGAGCCCTCTGGGGATAGAAAACTTGTCCCTGGCTTGGAAGCATTTATAATCTAAGAGTCTTGAAGTATCATTTTTTAAAATGTAAAACTTATTTTTTCCCTTTGCCCCCTCATTTTTCAAATTCAACATGACAGAGCTCTAAATCATTTTTATGCATTGGATGTATCCTAACCTTAAATTCAGCATCAAGTGTAGCACCTGAAATGTAAATTAAATTTGTAATTCCCTTAGGATACATGAAGCTACTTCTTAGGGAAAGTAGCCCATTGTTCTTTTCATCGGGGAAGTCTGGGATCTGATTCAGATCACTATTTTACTTTTAGAAAATACTATAGAGGAGGATAGAATGAAGATGATAGAAATGAATACTAGTCAAAATCTCCTAAATTTCCTTTCATCCCCTAAAATAATGCATCACATGGATTTATCTGGAGTGGCAGAATCAGCAACAGTGGAGCTGAAAGTTTTCCAGCTTAAAACAAGTTAGGTCAGCAGCAAAGCTCTAACTCACTTGAGTGGTGGTCAAGCCTGGAATGCAGCACAGACTATGCAGCTCTGGCCATGCTTTAGGGGAAGTACTGGGTCCTGGAGGCAACTACATTGGTGGTAGCAGTAGCTTCAGGACCTGTCAGGCGACAGACTGTGGGGAAATTAAACAAATGATTGGGATGAGATTACAGGGGATGCAATTGAGTTTAGGACCCTCTTGCATCGTTCACATGCTATGCTAAGTCATGTGTGCAAGGCTAAAAGGAGTGATAGCACCTATAGCTACAGGGAAGCAGGGTCCCTAGGTAGGGTTCCAGGGTGGAGAAGAATGCTTATGGTTGCTCATGGGATAGTATGTTCTCTGGTCTCGATTCTAAGAGAGAGGAGCTTTAGCAATTGTAGCTCAGGAGAATGGGAGACCAGGTCACAGTCCCAGGATCAGGAGTGTTATCACTGGTAACTACAGCGTAAACAAGATCCTTTCCTGGGTAAAGACTAAAACACAGGCCAGGAGAGTAGGGAAAAACCTCTTCTTAGACCATATCACCTTGGAAACATAAAAAAAGAAATAGACCTCCAGAACTAACTCTGAAAACAGTAGTAAGAAAGGTCTAATGCTTGAGACAGTGACTCTTCCACCTCAGGAGAGTCCAAATTTAACATAAAGTGAAAAGTCAAGAAATATGCTGGCAAAAGTGAGCAGACACAAGAGAACCTGAACGTTATTATGGTGATGGGGAAGGTCAAGACTCAAACTCAGAAGACAATGTGGTCAGAACAGTTACAAGCAAAGACTTAATAAAAAAATGAGAATTGATCAAAGTCCCAGAAAGAATTCCTGGAAGAGCTCAAAAAGGATTTTAAAAAAATCAAATAAGAGATGTAGAGTTAAAATTGGAAAAAGAAATGAAAGTGATACAAGAAAATTAGGAACAGACAGTTGATTATTTGGTTGGAAAAAAAGGCATCAAAAATACTGAAGGGAATCATAACATGAGAGGCAGAGCCAGGATGGAAGATAAAAGGCAAGGACTCACTTGAGTTCACCCCCAAAACCTTCCAAATATCTTTAAATAATGCCTCAAAACAAATTCTGAAGTGATAGATGAAGTGAAATAATGTTCCAGTGTAAGACACCTTAGAGGTTGGAAGGAAAGCTCTGATGCCTCAGCATAAGAGTAGAACTCAATCAAGCTCATACTGTGCCCCAGCAAAGAGCAGCAGGTATTAGGTGACTGAATCAGTCACAGTTTTTGGACTTTATAGCCCGCAGACAACTAAGGGGTCCAGACAACTGATCAGAAGAAGATTACTGGGTTCCCTTTGCTGGCACTGAGGTAGGACTATATTGAATAGCCTGAGATCTGGATATCAGTCCTAGGGTGACCTAGGCACACCAGAGTTTTCAGCTGTGGGGAAGTTGAGACCCTGGTGACAGTTCCAATGTGGAAAAGGGTGCTTGAATCCACAGACCAGAGCATAGACCAGGGGAGCAGGAAACACACCTCTCCCTTGAACAAATTGAAAACTTACAGGTATTACCTCTGAAACAGCACCACAATAAACCTTAAGCTTGAAATAGTGCTCCCTCCATTCTGGAAAGCCCCAGAGCCCCACCTTAGCATTGTTAAAAGTCAATAAAAAAACTAGGGAAATGAGCAAACAGTAGAAAAAGATCCTGACTGTAGAAAGTTATTATGATGACATGGAACATCAAAACACAAAAACCATGATCCGAAAAAGAGTCTAGATATTATCTTTCAAGTAATGAAGGGAAACTGACCTGATAGCCTAGAACCAGAGGGCAAAACAGAAATTGAAAGAATTGAACAATTACCTACTGAAAAAAGTCCCAAAATGAAAACTCCCAGGAAATATTAAAGAAAAAATCTAGAACTCTAAGGTTAAGGAGAAAATATTGCAAGCAGTCAGAAACAATTCAAATATTGTGGACTCAGACTGAATCACACAAGATTAGGCAGCTTCCACATTAACAGATCAGAAGGCTTGAAATGTGATATTCCAGAAGCAAAGGAGCTAGGATTACAATAAAAATTATCCTATCCAGAAACCCGAGCACAATCCAGAAAACTGAGCACAGTTCACAAAAATAGACATTTAATAAAACAGAGGAATTTCAAGAATTTCTCATGAAAAACTGGAGCTGAATAGGACATTTGACTTTCAAATACAAGCATTAAAGGAAGCATTAAAAGGTAAATACGAAAGAGAAATCACAAGGGAATCAATAAGGTTAAAATGTTTATATTCCTATACTGCAATATCATAATTGTAAAGGAACTTTATTATTACTAGCACTGTTAGAAGGAGTTTGGTTGGATGATATGCCAAAAGAACAAAATCAAGGGGTGAAAAAGGATGCACTATGAAAAGGGGAAGGTGGAAATGGGGAAATGATCTCACATAAAAGAGGTATGGAAAGAGGAGCTTTGACAATGCAGGGGAAGATGAAAGAGCAAGGTATGGACAACAATTGAACCTTTCTCTTATTGGAATTGGCTCAAAGAGGGAACAATACACACACCCAATGGGGCATAGAAATCTATCTTACCCTACAAGTAAAGAGGAGGGAAAGAGGATAAGAGAAGGGAAGGGGGAATGATAGAAAGGGAAGGCAAAATAAGAGAGGTAATTTTCAGAAGCAAAATGAGACTTTTGAGTTGGGATGGGGTAAAGAGAGAGAAGGAGAAGGATAAAGAAAGGGAAAAAACAGGATGGAGGGAAACACACAGTAAACATAACTACGAAAGTGAATTGGAAATGGAACTAGATAGCAGAACGGATTTTTACAAAAGCAAAATTCAACAATTTTTTTTAGACAAAATAGACGAGACAGAAACACACATAGAGTGCAAACAATGGATTGGAGTAAAGTCTATTTTGCTTCAGCTTAGATTTAAAAAAATAGCAGGGGTAGCAATCATGGTCTCTGACAAAACAAGAAAACCACATTTGGACACAAGTTACCATAGACAGTGAAGCCATATCAGTGCTACGTATGGATTCACCAAAAGGTATAGCATCCAGTTTCTTAAAGGAAAAATTAAATGAGTTAAAGGAGAGAATAGACTACATAACTATAATAATGGGGGGGCTCAATTTCCCCTCTCACAATTAGATAAATTTAATCATGAAATAAATAAGAAAGAAACTAAGGAGATGAATAGAAATTTAGAAAAGTTAGATATGTTAGACCCCTGGAGAAAATTGAATGGGAACAGAAAGGAATATACTTTTTTCTCAACTGTATGTGGCACTTTCACAAAAAATGACTATGGATTAGGGCATACAAACCTCAAAACCAAATGCAGAAAGGCAGAAATATTAAATGCATCCTTCTCTGATTAATTATGTTCAATAACTGGCCATAGAAGAATAGCATAAAAATGAATAAGAAACTAAATCATCTAGTCCTAAAGAATGAGTTTGTCAAATAACAAATCATAGAAACAATCAATAATTTCATTAAAGAGAATGATAGCAATTAGAAAACATAACAAAATTTATGGAATATAGCCAAAGGAGTGCTTAGGGGAAAACATATCTCTAAGTGCTTATATCAATAAAATAAAGAGCAGATCAATGAATTCAATATTCAATTAAAAATAGAAAATATACATTAATAAAAACTCCCAAGCTGAACATTTTATTGGAAATCCTGAAAATTAAGGGAAATATTAATGTAATAGAATGTTAGGAAATTATTGAAGCAAAAAAATGATATTAGGAGCTGGTTTTATGAAAAAAATCTATAAAATAGGTAAAACATTGGTTAATTTGATTTTAAAAAAAGAAATAAGAAAATCAAATTACCAAAATAAAAAGGGCAAATTCACCACTAATGAAGAGGAAATTAAAGGAATTTTAAGAGCTATTTTTCCCAAGTATATGTCAATAAACCTGATATCTAAGTGAAATGCATGAATAGTTACAGAAATGTAATATGCGCAGATTAACAAAGGAGGAAATAGAATGCTTAAATAATTCTTTCTTAGATAAAGAAATTGAACAAGTCATAAATAATCTACCTAAAGAAAACATCCCCAGCACCAGGTGGATTTACAAATGAATTCTACCAACCATTTAAAAAGAGAATTAATTACAATACTATATAAACTATTTGGGGAAAAAATAGGCAAAGAAGCAGTCTTGCCAAACTCCTTTTACAACACAAAACTTGTGCTAATACCTAACCCAGGTCAAACAAAAACAGAGAAACTATAGACCAACTTTCCTAAAGAACATTGATGAATAACTGTTAAATAAAATACTAACAAAGAAATTATAGCAATATGTCACAAAGATTATATACTATGACCATGTGGAATTTATACTAGGGATGCAGGGCCGGTTCAAAATTAGGAAAATATTAGCACAATTGACCATATCAATAATAAAAACCAACAAAAATCATATGATTATATCAATCTGTAGAAAAAGCTTTTGAAAAAAATATAATATTCTTATGAAAAGAAAAAGAATAACTAGGAATAAATGCCATTTTCCTCACAATTATTGTTTGTTCCTTTTTCAGTCAGGTTCAACTCTTCATCACCTCCTTTGGCAGTTTTCTTGGCAAAGGTACTATGGTGGTTTGTCATTTCCTTCTCCAGCTCATTTCACAAATGAGAAACTGAGGAACATGGGGTTAAGAGACTTAGCCTGAGTCATACAACCCCCTAGTATTTGAGGCTAGATTCGAAGTTAGGCCTTCCTGATTCCACTGGTAGCACTCTGTTACTGCACCACCTAGCTGTCCTTTTAAAATGATAATTATTAATTATCTAATGCCATTGGCAAGAATTATTTCTTTTGGCGATAAGCTAAAACACTTTTTAGTGATTCCAGAGGTAAATTAAGGTTGCCCATTATCACCCCTATTATTCAATATTGTACCAGAAATTCTAAATATAGTAATAAGACAAGAAAAAAGAAATTGAAGGAAAAAAAATAGATAACAATGAATCAACACTATTAAGATATGATCATTTGCTTAGAGGATTCTAAAGAATAAACTGAAAAAAAAACTAGTTGAAATAATTTACAATTTTAGCAAAGTTTCAGTATATAAATAAACTCACATAAATCATCAACATTTCCAAATGTTACCAACAAAGTCCAGCAAGAAGGGATAGAAAGAGCAATTCAATTTAAAAGAATTGCCGGCAATATAAAATACTAGAGGACCTACCTGCCAAGATAAACCAAGAAACTATATGAACAAAGTTATAAAACATTTTCAAACAAAGTCAGATCTAACCAATTGGAGAAATATTAATTGCCCAAGGGTAGACCAAGGCAACATAATAAAAATGAAAATTCTACCTAAATTAGTTTACTTAGTGCCATCCCAATCAAATTGACAAAATTTTATTTTGTAGAGCTAGAAAAAAATAATAAAAACTTTTATCCGCAAGAACAAAAGGTCAAGAAAATCATGGAAAACACTGAAAAAAAATATGAAGGAAGGTGGCTTAGCAGTATTTGATTTCAAACTATATTGCAAAATGATCATCAAAACAATTTGATACTGGCTAAGAAATAGTGGTAGATGTGTGGAATATATTAGGTACGCAATACACTAGTAAACAATTACAGTAATCAAGCATGGACAAAACAAAGGCCCTCATTTTGGGACAAGACATCACTGACAAAAATTGCTGAGAAAACCGAAAAGTAACTCGGCATAATCTAGGTATAGGCCAACTTCTTACACCATATATTGAGATCAGGTCAAAGGGAATACAAGTTCTAGACATAAAGAGTGATAGATACTATAAGCAAATTAGGGGAGCATGTAATGCTCTATTTGTCAGATTTATGAATAAGGGTAGAATTTATGATCAACCAAAACATAGAGATCATTACAGGATGTAAAATGGATAATTCTGATGAAATCAAATTAGTTTTGCACAAACAAAACCAAGGCAGCCAAGATTAGGGTTAATATCGCAATCCACCTCCAAAGAAAACCTAGAGTATGAAGGCAGATCAAAACATCCTTTTTAAAAACTTTCTTTATTTTTGTTTTTTCTGTTTTTTCTTTTGCAACATGTCCAATTCATGCTCCCTTTGGAACATTTTTCTTCTGATTTTTTAATATTATATTGATTCATTTTTCTTTCTTCTGTCTTTGCTTTCTTCCTCACTTCCTCCTTCTTTCCTTCCTTCCTTCCCTTCCTTTTTTGTCTTCATTTATTCTTTTTCTCTTCTCCTTTTTCCCTTTGTCATTTTCATTCTTTCTTCTTTGGGCTCTCTTTTATATTTTCCACTTGTCCTCCCCTTCCCCCTCCACTCCCCTCCCCTCCCTTACCTCCTCTCCTGTCCTTTCTTCTCTTTATCATTTCTCATTAACTCAAACTCTTACTGCGATAATTAAGTATAGTCAAAAAGAAAAAGAAAATAATCCAACATTGACTACCTGACGATTTCCTTACTGGAAGCATCATACATAATAATATTATAGGAAGCAATGCTGTTCAAAGATTATATTGTAGGAATCTCAATTGTCCCACTGATATTTATTTGACACTGAAATCTATCCAATGAAAGAAATTTAGTAGGAAGAATTTGGAAAAAGCAGCACTCATAACAGTTGTCTTTCTATGTTGAAACAAGATCTCTTTTGTATTCAGCTTGTGTTATAAACTAGCAATGTCCACTTTAAATCCCTTTTTAATTAAATTATTTTTATGGTTTCCTGTGGAATTTGGCTAACGTTGACTGGGAAGATAACTATGATGCCATGTACTGATCTCTGTCTTTTACATCCCCATCACCACCCAAAAGTCTAACATTTTTGTGTCTTTTCACTGATGTTTTGTCCTCATCCTAAATATGTGTGTATAGATGCATATGTATATATTACACACATACGTACATTCAGACATAAACAATTTACCTCTAACTCATGATAAATGGCAAATACTTTGAATAGCTCTACCAAGCAAGCATAGAGAGCACTGTGTCGCTGCCCATTCTTTATTTTTCATGACCACATTTATGCTTTGTTCAAAACAATTTTACTTTATATCTGTGTTTTGACCAGAACTCAATCAAAATGATTCATGGGAGGTGGGGGAAGTACTGGAGACACCACAACCTCATATTTGGCCCTAGTTTTCCCTAAGAACCCAAAAGGTCCTGACCTCTATTATCACAGCCTCGATACAGATGGAAGCTCTGATGAGATTCTAATTAAGTGAAAAGCTTTCTGTAATTATACATGTACATGATTTAATGAGAATCTTTCTATAATTATAAATTTATTTGGACACTTTAAGATTTTTACATGCTAATGCAATGGTATCCTAATTCAAACATTTTTCATTCTTGAGGGGGCACAGTTCTCCTCCCTAAAACTTTTTAATTGTCAGAGGAAATGTCTCTTTTAATTAAATGTGCTTGATTGCTGAGATATATCTCAAAACTTCTTTTTGATGTTTTCTCTTAATATGCACAACTTTTATGCTGGAAAAAAGGTGAAATGTTTTAACACCTCTGCCTAAAATGTATTTCTTCTTTTTCTAATACCCAGAAACAACAAATGAACTTGACACAAACCCAAGTATCATCTAAATCTCTTGGAAGAGAGAAATAATATATAGTGCTTTAAAGTTTATAAAGCAGTTAACTTATTCGATCCTCACAACAACCATATGAGATATGTGTCATACTCCCCTAGCTTAAAACCCGAGCTAATTTTTATAACAGAGTATACACTTGATGAAACCTCTGGCCCCCAATGTGAGATAGAAAGTAGAGCAAGGGCAGGATAGATCTGGGTACGCAAGGCTTAGATAATAACTCCTGAATGATATTCAGGAGCAATATCATAGGAAGAAGAAAGAATCAAGCACTTTCTTTCAGATACTTTCTGGGGAGACTGAATCACTTCCATTTGAATTGTTTTAGGCAGATTCTACATATCTCCTGGCAGGATAAGGTACTGGATACTGAAGTCCTTTCTCAAACTAAACTGCCAAACATTAGAACTCTACTACAGAGAATGCTACTCTGATGAGCTGGCCTTGTTGTTCAAATGCTAAATATAATCTTGCATGAAAGAGCATTTTATGGAACACTCACTACAAGGTAAGAGCTCATATAGTGGTTAGAAAAAGTGATACAAGGACACTCTCAAGGTCTCTCTTAAGAACTTTGGAAATAATTGCATGACATGGAAGACAATGGAATATGACTACCCAGAGCGGTTTTCCCTAGTTAGAGATGGTTCTGTATTCTTTGAGCAAAGTAGAAAAGAATGCAAGATGTACAAATTTAGAGAATTCACTTCAAATATTGACATGGATTTTTTTGTGCCCAACCTATGGGAGAGCATTCCAAGCTCATATGGTCTGATCAGCTGCAGTTGTATACAATCGTAACTTGACTCTATATCGATGTCATTTTGGTCCTCTTCAAGAATGGACAACAACCAATCAATGATGATAGCTGAACCTTCAGTTTTACATATGTCAATGCTGAGAAACCTTATAAAGAAGGCTATAACCCTCTCCAGAGTAAGAGAATTCTCAAGTGTTCTTCCTCATCTCTAAGAGATGCTCTAAGAGAGAGACTTTGTCAAGAGGACAATGGAGAGATCAATTGAGAATAGATGAAAGAAAGAGCAGTAGGCAAGGATAAAACTTGGGGAAAGCATCAGCTAGGGAAATCCTCCCAACCTGTAAGGGACAATGCACTTTCATCGTTGGATTTTGGAGCACAAGGTTTGCTGAAATTTAACAGACTCTTTGTATCACAGACACCTCAGTACAAGGACTGCAGGACTGAAAATTCAGCAGGAAGGTCTAATGACATTTACCACTTTTATAATTTCCTCATACCTAAACAAAGTTTTCTACATATAGTAGGTGGGTACTTACATGTAATTCTTACTGAAAACGAAAGAGGGATCACAGTCATATTGAAAGAGCCACTTGCTACCTTTGTAAACTTGGCATGGGTCTCCATTTCCCTGCTTGTGAAATGGTATCTGAGATATCTCATAACTCTAGATCTGTGGTAACTGAATGGGTAGGGCTTATGTAGGTCTGTGCTGTTATCATAATCCTCAGTCTGATATAGCAGTGAGAGTACTGGATGCAGGACTTGAAACCCAACTTTGAATATTGCCTTCAAATACTTTTGTATTTTTGCTTTCATGATAAAGATACTTAAAATCTGTAAGACTCAGTTCCTTCATATGTCAAAAAGGGATATTCATTCTTCTATTACCTACACAGGAAGGTCTAACCAGCCATAGGCAGACACACTGAAATTTCACTTTATCATGGTGATGTCATTTTGGTCTTTTTCCGGGTAACGCTGGTAATGCTGGTGAGGAGCACCCTCTCAAACCTAGATGTATATAAGTTGTAAATAAATGTCAGTTGCTCATCCTTAGGTCCATTCCAACTAACCATACTTCTGTTTCTAAAATGTCAATAATTATTGAGAATCAGTGATTGATCTTTTATTTTTCTTCAATACATTAGTGAATATTTATTTTTGGAAGTCATAAAGTTGATCTTGTAATTTCATATGCAAGATAGACATTGCCTTATTTTAGAGATTTCAAGTACTTTTAAAACACAAAAATTATACCAAATAACTGTCA
Organism: Potorous gilbertii; assembly: GCA_028658325.1. Lineage (NCBI taxonomy): Eukaryota > Metazoa > Chordata > Mammalia > Diprotodontia > Potoroidae > Potorous > Potorous gilbertii. The sequence continues at coordinate 71,507,545 of CM053774.1, read as the reverse complement.
TGATATATTTAGACAGCAGATTTAAGTTCTATACATTTTAATGTATCTTGCTTCAAATCACTTTTGATTACTTCCAGGGAAATTCCGAGTTATAAGAAGCAATACCATGTGTTTATATTAGAGGAAATCTTTTTAATCTTGTAAAAATTACAGGGCTATGAAGTATAATTCATTTTTCCCTAACAGATGACTTAACTTGTACACTTTCTGACATTTTCTTCAATAACATTTTATTTTAAATGTCAACTATACATAAATTCAACCCCATCACAGTCCTGGAGATGTTCAAATGTTCTCAATTTTAGACAGGGAAAAGTAAAAGTGATGTGTGTAAAGGGGTGAGGGGAGAAAAAGTGAAAGAAAAAGACTTCAAAAGTCTGTATCTAAAAACATCTCAAAATTATCATGTTTTTTTATAAGACAAAAAAAATAAAAAAGCCAACCTGGAACACAGAAATAAATTATGCAATACATCATAAATTTTATATCACCCATTGTAATTGTGGCACAATGTTTCCAAAAATCCTCTTCCTGAAAGAAACATAAAACACCACTTTCTGTTGCATTGACAATAGATTGTTTTTATTTGATTTAAAGGAAGCACAAATGTACACTCACAGTTTCTCAATATTGGAAGTAGCAATATTATTTATAAACAAACACCAAATAAGTTCATTTACATCAATATTAAATTCAAACGTTTAATCTGTTTTAGTACACAGTGTTGTATTCATTTATGTTATCTTATATTTATTTATTTACTAGGGAAATAATGGGAAAACTTTTTTTAAAGTTCTTGACCTCGTAGAGTTTCTATCTTTTTAAAACAGAGTAGAGAAAACATGAAATCAGAGCAACAAATAGAAAACCCATAGAGTAAATCCAATGTAATTCTCAGAGAGAGAACACTAAGCCACTACATTCTGAAGCTTAATCCATTTTAACATGACATCTATTTTTTTGGAGTAGCTTTTTGCTTGTTTTGGAATTACGACTTCAAAATTTCTGAGAATAATTGAATTTTGTGCTCATTTTAAATAAGGCCCACTTTCCAAGCCTTGCCTCTCTAAAAGGATTTTTGTTTCTTGTTTTTAAGAGGGTAGAATCAGTGACTCTTGTTTTTATTATGAAAATATCAGTGTGTTAATAGCTCAGGCTTTCCAGTTTATTCTAAGAGTGTCCCTTGTCAGTGTTCATGATTTCTTATATTGCATTTGCCTTTATGTGAATTACCAGAAAGAAATTAAGCTTCGGTTCTCTGCTTTCCCTGTTGGGGGCAATGTCTCTCCATTACTTTTTAGTAAATGACTAAAAACTACACAGAGGTCTAGAAACTCAATGTGGTTTTTAAGCACCAGCCTTAGCTAGTGAAGTAAAATGGGAGCATTAAGCTGCACATATGCCCTAATGAAACATTTTAACAATTGCAAGGTATGTAGTTTTGTAAGGCATTTATTTTTATTGGTTGCGCAAAATGTTTTTTTTCCTTTTAAAGCACAGAAGCAATCACCAAACATGAATTTGTTTTTCCTTCCCTAGGATAATTTTATACACCAAGTGTTTATTAATTAAATCATTAGTGCTAAAAAGTGTTACCTATATTTTCTTTGAATCTTCTTTAAAAACAGACCACTTCAGACACTGACATTGCTGACAATCTTCCATCAAGATAATTGAAAAGAGGGAAACACTCCTCCCTCTCCCCCTCAAAAAAAGGAATAGGAGCTCAGCAAGCACAAAAGGACAATTTATGCAGCCACATTCATCTGTCACGTTAATATTGGTGTTCTGCATTTAAATTCACTTTTTCCTTTTAAAATTCATTTTTCAACTTAGCGATGCTTATGTTTACTCAACCAGAAAAATGTCCTATTGGGATAAAAATGCTATCAGATGGAAAAATTAGTAAATATCAAAACAAACAAAATCTGAACTATTGGGATGAAATTGATTTTTTTTATCAGACTGATTTTGAATCCTTTCACTCTGCTTAGCATTTAATTTTTTGAGTGAAAACAAACAATAATAAAAAAAGAAGTTATTGCAGGGACCAGCAGAGTATGAAAGTGGACTTAAATACAGTCAAGGCAAGAGTAGTTTGTTAAGGGCCGCCTCTGGGCAAAGTGTTGTTCTAAGTACTGGAGTTACCAGAACTGAAAGCATTCATGTCCTGTTCTAAAAGAAATCCTATTCTAGTAGGAGGAACACATTTTCAGAAAGACAGTAAAGTATATCCTAAAGAATTCTAGATTGTTGGAATGGAAAAACAAAAAAAGAAATGAAAAAAGGTAGATTTGGTGATACAAATACAAACGCAGGACAGAGCTTGTCCACAACGCACCTACCTTATTTTCATTTTTTGGTACTGGCTATCCCTATTTTGTCCAGGATAGGAATGCAGGGAATACGGACAGGGAGGATTGCACTCATGGCCCAAGGTCATCTGTAACTTGCTCTGGTTTCCAGTTCAGGATGGTTCGCTCCTCCTTAGGCCATCCGGTAGCCCCCTGATTCTAAGGGCTTACCAGACTAAAGTTAATGCCTGATTTACAGAGCTCAGAGCTCTCCATTCAAGAGATCTTCCAGACTCAGCCTACTCAGCAGGTGAGCTTGCAGGCATGTATCCACCAAGTAAGCTGACAAACTTACCTTCTAATAATGGAGGAGAGAAAATACAGAGGACTGATGGCTAAGGATGGCTGTTTGGGTCCTTGAAATCACTGGGGCTATGAGGAGAGCCATAGGGGAATTTTGATTCATAGACTCTTTCCATTAAAAATGGCAGTACAGATTTGATTGGATTACAGTTCCAAAACTTGAAAGGAGGGAGAAGGGTAATGATAACTATATCACAATGATTACATGTTGAGTAATGAAATGAAATTTGTGACAGGAACCTGTATAGGTCTCGTTTTTGTGGGGAAAATACCTCAATATTGACTAATATTGTTTCAACTTAGCTTTATGTGGCTAGAACAGTGTCTAACCTGAGCTTGCCATAGAGTTCAGACTTAGTTGAGAGATGTTCCAAGGAAGACAGATAGCTGTAAAAAATGGTAAAATACGCCCTAACCTGTTTTGTTTTGCGTCTAATGCAATTTTGTACTTTGAGTCCCCCAAATTATACTGAATATTTATATTTACCTGCGTATATACATCTCAAGCGACCTTACCTATGAATTGCCCTTTCCTGGAAACTGCGTTTGTTAGACATGAGAAATCACCAAAATTTAAACAGAGAGGCGGGTCAGATCTGGACGCTGGTATTTTGACAGCTGTTTTAAGGATGGGTTGTAGACAGCACAGACATGAGTCAGGTGATGGTTAGAATGTTTTTACACTATTGCATGTAAGAGGCAGTGAGCACTTGGGTTACATTTGGGGGAAAGGTAAAGGTAAGAAAGTGACAAATGTGAGAGATATTAGAGAGGTAAGATAAACAGAACTATGCAGCTAATTAGATGTGATAGAGAGTACAGGAATGAATTTCATTCATTCCTGGGGCCCTTGGAGGTTGGTGGTACCATATTCCTTATTATGGAAGTCAAGAGGAAGGGAAAGTTTACAGGATATCAGAGAGAGGTCCAGTTTTGGATCTGAAACTAGGCTGAACTTGTGCTGTCACTGAGCAATCTAGGTGGAGAGAGACTACAGAATGGGAGATATTAAGTGCTGAAATATAGGCCTGGGTCTCAGTTGTTATGGGGGAAAACTAGCTAACATCATGGACATGTTTGAGAAGAGAAAAAGAAACAAAGACAGAAAGACACTGAGGGAGAGACAGAGAGACTAAGTTGATGACAAAGCTTGGAGGAATGCCTGCACTGAAGAGAAAGGATTAAGCCAGTGCTTTACAAATATTATCACATTTTAGTCTCACAACAAGCCAGGAACAGTTAACGGAGCCACTGAAGGATATCAATGAGGGTGTGTTGAGACAGCCATGTAGGAGGAACAGTACCATATAAGACCGTTTTAGTATTATGGGAGGCCTTCCTTGATTCCCCAGGGTTAGTGTGATCCCTAGCTACAATTTACTTTCCACTTGCCAAACATAAGCTTGCCTAAAACACTATTTTATAGAGAACTCCCACCTGACAAGTGCTCCCACAGTGGTCAAAAAAAGCAATACAAGGACACTCTGAAGGTCTCTGAAGAATTTTGGAATTGAGTGTATGACATGGGAGATACGACACAGCATGGCATGTATTCATTACATAGCTATTACTATGCTATGCTCTGAGCAAAGCAGAAGTGAAGCAGCTCAGAAGACATATGAGATACACAAATGTAGGGAATCCACCTCAAATGTTCACATGGACTATTTGTGCCCAGCCTATGGTACAGCATTCCAAGCTCCTGTTGGTCTGATGAGTCATGGTTGTACGCACTGTAACTTGACACTAACACGGTGACGTCATTTTAGTGCTCTTCAAGAATGAAGGACAAAAATCATTTATTTATTATAAATAAGAATGTCTAAGACACACACATATATATATAAATATATATGTGTGCATGTATGCATATATATCCACACATACACACAGCGTCACACACACATATTCTTAGCAAACTCTAAGCTCTGTGAGGCCAAGTACAATCCTTTGTTCGTTTATTTTGCATCTTGCAAAATACGAATCATTGAGTAAATATTTATTGAGTTGACTTGGATCAGAGTAGAGACCAATACCACAAAAGTCAGTGTTAGGGTGATATTGTCAGTTTAACTTAGCTCCATGATGCTAAAGTAGGAAATATGTTTAAATATGAAAAAAATGATAAATAAAACTTTAAAGAAAGAGGACAGAAGACTGTAAAACCAAACTGGAGTATGTCATCACACAATTTGTCAGTATTATGATTGACAGAGATGTGATAAGGAGATGCTAATGATGTACAAAGGAAAATGGAGAGCTTTATATTATTTTTAAAAGTAAAGAATTATGAGGCTATATTAGGTTGGGACCCTTGAGGACCCCAAGACCTCCTCAGGAAAGAAATGCCTTTAAGTCAAATGTTGGTTTTCGCAACTACTGTAACATGCAAAGACTTTAGCAATGCCATCTTTTACAAATGACCACGATTCAATGTTAACGATCATTTCTCTGAAACTTTTAGCTTTAGAAAATCGCCTAGAGCACAGAGACATGAAGTGGCTTGCCCAGGGTCACACAGCGACTCTGTGTCTGTGGAGAAATTTCAGTCTAGGTTTTCCTGAGCTTGAAGTACTTCTCCATCTACTACATCATGCTGTCTCTTGAGATATATACATATATAGAGTTTTAAAGTAGCATGTTCCTAAACAAACTTAAAAACTGGCTTTAGATTGTATTGAAAACTTGGTAACTAGTAAGTGGAAAAAATATTGCAGATATGTAAGTATCCAGGGAAATCTCTGTAGTAAAGCTCAAGTTTGTATTTACTTTTTTAAAATATGTAACCCAACTCCAGCACAGGCACTTCATGTCTAATATGGCTATTGGGTATTATATAGACTTTCTTTTTTCTACCATGGAAAATACTTATGATGCAATGATCCAATTCCCAAATATCCTTGCATTCTACCAAGGAAATAGCCTCGACTTGAATAAAACCTCAGAGTCAAGATTATCTTTTCCAAACATACACTCAATCTATGGATTGGACATAATATGGCAAGATGGAACCTATGCATAGATAATACTTGGTTCATTATGTAAAATTATGTCTCCATTCTCAAATGTCTTAAGAGATTCTTTTAAAATCTTGTTTTATCTTTAGGTAACTGCATATTTACCATTGGACAAAAATTTCAAACAAATAACATTTAAGATTTTGGAAACCAATAAAAATAATATCCCCACTCTATATGAACTTTCATATTGTCTCATTAATCTGGCTTATATCTTCATTACATTGTTGTCAGTGAGCTTTAGAACTGAAAAGAATTTCGAAACTGATGTCAATGAATCTAATCAATGCTCAGTCAATCATTCTTCCCATTATCCCAAGCTAAATCTCAACCTGTTTCTCAAGAATTTTAATTGACTTTTTCTCCCCTGTGTGGTTCCCATAGGTTTTCAAAACACTGGACAACTGGAGCAAAGGAAATAAACAGAAACAAACTAATGTGTAAGATATTTTTACAAGTTTACAGTGAAATATTTGGTCACTAAAATTATACTGCAACCAAGTTAAATTTAAAAATAAATTAAGTTCTTGTTCTCTGAATTTGTCTTTGACTTTGTTGACTCCATACCTTTTGCTCATGTCATCCTTTTACCTGGTATTTCTCCTACATATCTTTGCTGAATAAAATCTTCAAAATCCTCTGAGCCACAATATGGCTGTTGAGCTTTCACTCCCTGCTATTCTTTATGACTAGAAGCATGGTACAGCGGAAGAGTGCTGGTTCTGCAGGGGATCTTGGTTCAGATCCTAATTCTACTGCTTACTTCCTGTAACTGTGCCTCATACAATTTACTTAAACTTACCCCCATAGTTTCTGGTTCTTTGCCATCACAAAATTATTTTTGTACATATGGATCCATTTCCTCTATTTTTAATAACTTTGTGGTGTGAAAAAATATACATTTAATGAGCACCTACTATATGCCAAGCTCTGTTATATGTCATTTGAGCCACACACCATTGCTGTGAGTAAGGTAGTATTATTTTCTCCATTTTATTGCTGAGGAAACTGAGGTGAACATTGATTAAGTCACTTGCCCAGGGCTACACAGGTATAATAAGTGTTTGAAGTGACTGGACTTAATCTCAGATCTTTCTAAATTCAAGTCTACCACTCTATCCATGGGGGTAGAGATCTGGTAGTGATATTGCTGGGTCATAGATTATTCACTATTTAGCAAGTTTTTGAATATAGCTCCAAATTACTTTTCAAAATGTTTGAATCTACTCTTTTACTTCAGAGAAGATCCACAGAGTGTGACCAAGTTTCCTTAGCTCATCTGAACATTCTTCTTATGTAGCATAACTTCAACTTTTTCAATAGCTTTAAGAGAGATACCTAAACTGATCGGGACCTTTTTACTCTTAGTTGGAATGCCTTTGATTCACTTGACTGAGTACTAAAAACTTTCACAGAATTAAGATATCCAGGAACAATATTTTATCACTTCCTTGATGTGATGGTGGTGATGATGATGCAATGGTGGTGATATTGGTAGCAATTTGATGGGTTCATGTAATTGAACCCATCCTTAAATTTGTAAAATGAAGGTCTTCTTTAACAAGATATTGGTTAAAAGATATCATTCTTGTTCCAAATCTATGATCTTATCAGACTATATGCCCACCCACTTATCCATTAAATGGAAACATAACCAACTTTCATTTTCTAGCACAGATATCACCTCTTTCAACTCATACATTTTTGATGATAACTCCTTCCAGTGAAATTTTTTTATATCCTCACATATTTTATATGCCCTTTGTAATAGTTCTTCATGCATATGCCATATCTCCACTGATAGGTTAAATATAAGCTCCTTCATGTCTTTGTATCTTCACATTACCTAGCAGCCATGCTTCATATAAATACAAGGGACTCTAAATAGTTTTCTGAGTGTATCAGTGGATGGACAACTACAATCTCTAAAAGAATAGAGAAGGTAATCCAATGGCTTTGGTGCTTACCAAAGGGGCTTTTCAATTGATTTATCACTAGCAAATTGACCTGATTCTAAGCAAACATTTAAAACCCAAGTCAAATGTTCTAAATTCTAGCCTAAAAATAGTTTCTCTTCATATAGCATGCAGCAAAGAAAACAACCTTCAGCCTGAGGATAAAATAAGAGATTTCTAATTAATATTCTATTTTAAGTTCCAAAGCATTTTGAATACATTCAATTAAATTTCAGAAGCTCCTATATAAATATGATAATCGATATAAGATTCCCAATAACTTATGAAAAGTGTCTAGCAGATTGGGAAGAATTTTATATGAGAGTGACATGGAATCCCCTTAGAGAGTTTTACCTAAATATCTTCTGACTTAAAATTTTGTCAAGTCTTATAAAATTGGGATTTTTTACTTATTGGGAATGCCTATTCCCATCAAATAACCAGCTTTTGTGATTAAATCCAATCAATTTTGGTAATATTGTATCTTACTCAAATCTTTCCCAGGAAGCAACTTCCCTTAACTGCTCAAAATGATGTGCCCAGAATTCAAAGCCCCAAAGAAGCAATTTACACTGAGGAAGCATGGAACAGTGAAAAGTATATTGAATTTGAAGTCAGAAGGCTCTCTTTCAAAGCATGGCTTTGCTAATTATCTATGAGAACTTGGCCAAGTTACTTAACTTCTTTGAGGCTTCTTATATATAAAATGGACTACATCGCTTTAAGGTCCTTTCCAATGCAAAACTGAAATGACCTCATGACACTTATGAATCTAAGAAATGAGCAGATATGCCTATTTGATTTTTATATGCTTTGGAAGAATCATGCTTCCATGTAAAATATATGTGATAAAAGAAATATGCCATCTTAGAAAATAATCTGTTTCTAGATGGAGTTCTGAGGATGTGATGTAGGATATATCTAGTAAACTGTGGGTAAGTGACATCAATTTCTTCATGAGGATAAATTCAAGATTATATGTATTTTTAATGTTGTGGTCAGTGGTAATTCTTTCTTTCTTTTGCAAATGTGTGCTTTCATAATTAGTATTTCTAACAGCATCCATTTCCAGATGGGTTCTTAACTATATGTATATGTATATATATATATATATATATATATATATATATATATATATATATATATATTTTATTCATTTGAAGATAAAAACATTCAGATGATTCCAAAGTTATTCCTCTTCTTTTCTTACTTAAATGCTAAAAAAAATATGAATTATAAAATTAGGTCAAAGTCAATTTTATCAGTAATGCATAAACAATTGAGGCTTAAATTCTAAGAAATTAAGAGGAAAGAGCAGAGAAAGAATTAGTATTATCATTCATAAATGCATTAAGAGAAATGTGTAGAATTTTTGAATTTAAGAAAAATTAAAGGTCACAGAATTATGCTGGATTAGTGACAGAAAATACACAAATCCTCTCTGCTTTGCTATAGATACAGGTTTAGTGATGTTTTCTCAATTTTGTAATGTTTTATTTAAAAAGAAAAAACTTACTGTGTACTGATTTAAACAATTACATCAATTTATAGACTTAATTATCAATGGAAAATTATTAATATTTAAATGATTGCAATTGTCATAGATGATATGGCTGAAAATAAACCAAAGAAATTATCAAAAATGTTGCTTATTACTATTGTGGTCCTAGGTAGTATTGTTGGTACCTGATGCCTTCTGTGCTTCTTTTCTTTAATTTTTTTAAAATTATAATTCTAAGATTCCATAAAAAATCAAATCAAAAGTATATAAAATCAAATATGTTTAAAATTTATGCATAAAAGAAAATGGTATTCTATAAGACCATCAACTGATGTGCTTAGTTTATGCTGAGTTTGTAATATTTGTCATTTTAGTGTGGAGAAAAAGATTACTGCTGACAATTTCAAATTTATAAATACATGAAAATGGTGTGATCCACTTTGTTTTCATGATCAATTACTTTAGGTTTAAGGGAAATTAGAGGTGATCTTCAACTTTCCCAAAGAAGCAGGAATTTTATATGACCTTTAAACTATTTCTGTATCTAATCATCTTTATTTGGAATGCACCATGAAATTTAAGTTAGAAATGGAGTGGTTCAAAGTAAGAATTGTAGGTATTTTTGATGAGCTAACATATGTAAGGTTTATGTAAAAGTGCATTTATTTAAGAAGAAAGGAAGAAACAAATAAACAAAAAGATAGAAAAACAAGTCATTGAAAAATAATATTTCTAGAAGTGACTGAATATAGCCATGGAGCTTAATGTTATAGAGTTTGCAAGAGTTAATTCTGGGGAGAAAAAAATGAGAAATGAAATAAGAAAAGAATTTCATCATGGAAGTGATAGGGGAAATCATCATTAAAAGATCTCCCAGATTTTGCTTATATTAGTTGGCTATGAGAGTGTCCCAAAATTAACATCAAGTGAATATTTCTAGTGTCTTGAATGTGACTAGATCTATCCTTCAGATTGGCCTTAATCGATTCATGCGTACCCAAACTGGATGAAATTCAATTGACTAATAATAAAATTATAGAAAATGAAGATGATGCTGACAGATGGCAAGAAAAAAGTGATGACAAGTCATAGCAGAATCAAAACTGTCAGACTGTGGAGATAAAGGAGCAGAGGGGGAAAACAATTTATTGTAGGCATTTTCTCCAGTTCATCAGTTGTTACTATCTCATCCTCATTATCCTCAATCTACATTGTTGGTAATTTCTCAACTTCTATTTATGCCTGTCAAGATTTAAGCAATTCCTCTTTAAAAATCTTGGTCATGGACATACTGAATATATATCCTGTGTAATATTCTTACTCTTTACCCTGCCTGAGTCTTTCTAAACAAAATGCTGTCCCATCCTTCCAACCTGAATTTCATAAGAATGAACCTGGTATTAACATAAATAAATGCCCAAAATCTGAAAGATGTTGCTATTAGCATTACTCTCTCCATTGAAATGTGTATCTATTTTACCATATTACAGGTTTGATGCAGGCTTAAGGCTAGCTGACTGAACCTAGATTGAGTTCAATGCAGACTCTGGTGACTCCATCACAATGGTCTCAGGAATATAAGAGAATCTTAGCCTCAATTCAATGTCTAGACACTAGAGAAAATCAAAGCATGCCTCCGAAGATGATCCTTTCATGAGAAATTCCAATACTAAGGGTGGTAAATGAACTACAGAACTCAGTAACTGGAAACTAAGGGCATATATTGGAGAATAATTCAATAAATTATGGTATATTGGGAGGCAACAGAATATTATTGTACCATCTAAAAAGGCAATATGGATGGTTTCAGAGAAAACTAAGCAGACCTTATGAGCTGATATAGAGTGAATTATGCAGAATTATAACTATTTTTACATTATAAAGAAAAAATAAAGACTTGAAAACTGAAATCAATGAGATGACAAATATGAATCCAAAGGGCTAAAATTAAGCATCATATATAATATATATGTAATATATATATATATATATATATATACACTCTCTCTCCATATATAATATATATAGAGAGATAGATAGATATAAATATACTCTGAGAGAAGAATGATGGATAGAAGATGCAGAACAAGTCATGCATTTTTGAACATTACTAATCCAGCAATTTGTTCCACTTCACTATTTCTATTTTTATGAGATTTTTTCCCGCCATTTTGTTCAGTTGTAACTAAAAGGGCAGGAGAAAGAAAAGCAATAGTAAAATATTTTTTAAATCAAGTAATATCTTTTTTGAAAATGTGAAAATGTGGGAGCTGAGTTCTTGTGGGACGTGTGGATCACCTTCTAGGTTTTTCTCATGCTCTGACATCTTATGACAAGAAAGTAAGGCTAGTGTTGAGCATGACTTCAATCTCTTCAGGGAAACTGTAAGGCCAGTAATTAACTGACAGATATCAATGCAGAACTTCCTGCCTCTATGCAGAACTCCCATTTCAATACTGATCACTCCTTGAAGCTGATGCCACCACCCCTACAACATGCTCTGTCTGGGTATTTAGAATCAATGTCTTCTGAGACAAAAAAATTTCCTTCTGTTATTTCTACTCATGCTTTCCTATTACACTATCCTATTTCACTATGAAAAGTTTTATGACTGTAATAAGCTTCCTTTCTTCCTAGAACTTTTCACTTCACCTGTTTTATTTTTATTAATGCACACTGGTACCTTCCTGAAGACGCTGTATACCCACTTGCCCCCCCACATACACACACACATTCTACTCCATACCTCAAAAAACCATCTTCTGTTACCCTTCAGTCTCTGAGACGAGGTTGCCCTTCTCTTTGCTGAAACTAACCTCTCTAATGTGGCTCTTGATCTCATCCCCTCTCATCTACTTTGTAAGCTAGCTCTTTTGGTCAGATATATTCTCTTGCTCTCTTTCCCCTCTCTGTCTTTATCAATCAGGTGCTTACAACATGACCAGGTCTATACCATTTAAAATAAGTCTTTAAGTCATCACCTCTATTCAAATTCCTATATTTTTTCCTTCTCTTTTGCTTCCTTTTCCTCACCTTCCTCTCACTTTGCAACCTCTTAAAATCTAGCTTCTGAATTGAACAATTGAAATTATTTACAATAATGTCACCATTAACTGCTAAATCTGATGGCTTTTTCTCTATCCTTGTTCTATTTGATCTCTCTCCAGACTTCACACTGTTGAAAAATTCTTCCTTCTAGATCATTTTAATGAATTTGTGTGATGTCATTCTCTCCTATTTCTTTTCCTACATGTTCTAATGCTTCTAACTACCCTTGTTGGGTCATCATCTACCTCTCATCCATCCAACTTGAAGATTCTTCATGGTCCTGCCCATGGTTCTGCCGTCTTTCTCTTCCCCATCCATTCATGAAGATCTTACAGATCCAACAAGTTCAGTTGTCATCTCTACCTGCATAGCTCTCAGATCCATATAGTCAGCAATAATCTTTTTAAAAAGTCAAATCCTTTATCGCCAGCTGCCACTTCATAGTTTCATCTTAATGTCTTACTGCAGTTTCAAACTAAGCATTTCAAAATTGGAATTTAATCTTTCTGTCACTAAACTTGTTTCTCAATTCTATTTCTGTCTAGAGTACCATAATCCCTCTCGTCATTTAGGTGTGCCACTTCCATTTCACCTTTAATTTTCCTTTTTCTTTATACTCTATGCCAATTATTTGCCAAAAGTTGTTGATTCTACCTCTTAAATACTTTCCTTATCTGTCCCCTTCTCTCCAGTCACACAACCATTACTGTAGTTTAGGCCCTCCTTTCCTCTCACCTGCACTATTACAAAAGGTTCTCAATTGGTCAAATTGTTTCCAAGAGCTCTCTTCTTCAAGTCATCTTCCACAGAGCTGCCAGGACAATATCTCTAAGACAGAGGTTGGAACCCAGCATTCTCTTGTCCATAAAATTTCAGTGGTTCCATCTGACTTCTGGGGGGGAGGAGCGGGGAAATCCCATTACTCAGCATGGCATTGGCTCCCCTCTGCCTTTCCATGCTTGTTTTCCTTAGCTCCCCTTCACACAGACTATCGCTCAACTAACCTGGTCTGCTTATTCCCTTAGCTTCACATTTCATTTTCCATCCCTTTTCCTTTACATAGGCTCTCAGCCATGTCTGGAATGTTCTCCTCACTTTTGCCTATTTGAAACTCTTGGTTCCATAAAAGATATTGGTTCCAAGTCTTGCTTTGCAATGTTGTGTCCTTTGACAAACCATTGTCCTACTCACAGCTTTATTGTCCTAATTGGTGAAATAGCTGAATAGGATTCAGTTACCTGCATAGTTTCTTTCCAGCTCTATATTTTTAATTCTATGAAAGCTAGCTCAGGGGCTACCTTGTACACAAAATTTTTGACCCCCTCCTTCCTGCCATATGCCCATATTATTCTTATTTCTCTCTGTGTTTTACTCTCTCCTTTCTCTCCTCTTTCTCCTCTCCCTCTCTCTTCCCTTTTCCATTCTTTCCTCTGAAATGATTAGTTTTTATTTTTCTGTACACATGCCATGTTTCTCAAAGAATATGAAGCTCCTTGGGGCCATAGACTCTCTCATTTCTGTCACTGTATCTTCATTTCCCAACCTTGAAAACAAGAGGTTTTTCATAAAATTTTTATTGCAATGAATTTATGCTCAGAAAACTTTATATCATCAAAAATATAATTTAAATGCCTATAATAGGATGCTTAATAATCTTATTAAACACACTTATACTGAAGTAAGTGGTTATTTCTTGAAAAGTTCCAGTTTGATATCTATTGCGGCTAATGGAAAAACTGTTGCGACAACTGTTTTGAAAATTAAGTAATTGAATGTGTTCAATAGATTAAAAAAAAAAATTAACCAAGTTCCTACAACAGGTTTAGCATTTTCCTAAGATCTGTGAAGTAAACAAAAATAGTAAATAAAATCCTCCCTATCCTTAAGAATTTTCATTCTCATAGAAGAAACAAGACCTAGACACATGAGCCAATTATGAAAACTGAAGACAGTTTACAGCATGATAGTTAATTCAGTAAAGTTAAGACTAAAATATAATATTTGGGTGATAAGTTCTATAGGCTGTTAACAGATCTCCTACTTTTTGAAAAATGACTGAAATTTATTGGAGCGTAGATGGGATGATAGATGGAGCTAGAAGGGATCTTAAAGTCCATCTCGCTAAACATCTTACTTGGTTTTTTTTGATCCCAATATGATAAATCTAGAGCTTGAGAGGGTCTAAGATTGTGTAGTATAACAGCCTTATCTGTGATGGAGCTTAGGCCTAGAGAGGGCATGTAACTTGCCCAAGGTCACGCAAGTTGTAAGCAGTAGAATAGAAGAATCAAACCCAGCTCTTCACACTACAAATAGAACTTTCTTTCCAAGGTTCTGTCCATTTGCTTACAGGCTTGTCTTTCTCACTTTAATGACTAGGAATGGACTTCCAAAGAGAATAGAGCCATAAATGACCTCACAAAACCGTTAGTGTCTCTCTTGCTTTCTTTATAACAATAAGTTAGAATTTGTCATTAATATTTTGAATTAATTTTTCTCATTAATGTGAAAATTCATATGTAGAAACCTTTGCTCATCAGGCAATTTTCTGTTTTTCTTAGAGGTTTTATCCCCAGTTTCTTCAGTTTTGCCTCATATAATATAACTCACAAGTCCCACCTCCAATTTGTCATTATATCTTCAGTGTTTTATGCCATATATTCTAATATTTCTATTTTTGACCTCTCTGAAGACAAAGGGATTCTGAAGGATGTTTATAGATCCTAGAAAGGAAACTAAGAAAACATATTCTGTATCTAAATTTCAATGATTTCTTAATTTTTAAAATGGTATTATCTGTTTTCTATATGAACAAGAAAATTAAATGGGGGGGGGACAAAGCTATTTGTGGGCATATCTATTTTATTTCCTATAGGGAAGTAGACAGGGAATTAACTAAGTAATTATTTATTGATTTTTTTAATATAATTTGTGCCACAGAAATTAACTATTTAGCTTATGAATTTTCTCTTTTTATTATTTCCGCCTGTGCATCTAAAGAATCAGCTTTTGTCACTTCGTTTATAAGCAGAACGAAAAGTTTATCAACATCACAATATAATTTTTCCCATGGTAAATTTCCCCGCAAGGGGTAAAACTCCATCATTATCGCTATTTTCCTGCTTGCATTTGTACTGCAATGCTTCTTTCCTAGTGAAAACATCTCTCTTAAAGTTGCTCACCCCTATCTCTTCCTATTTTTTCCTCTTACCTTTGAATTGAGGGATTTGGCAAATTTGGAAGTTGTTCCTGGATGATGCAAGAATAAATAAGGACTCCCTGATGTTTCCCAGGATATAGTAATAGAAATGAAAATATCAATATATTGGAAACCAATGAACAGAAAATAAACCATTCATTTTGAGAGATAATGTTAAATATGAGGTAGGCATTACTAAAAGTAGGAGGAGATGAATGTCTTGTACTTCATTCACTTTCTGTAATTTGAGGGTCACTCTGAAATGACCTCTCCCATCATTGACAAGACCTCCCTCCATGACAAGACCTGATACAATGGATGTCTTAGGCATCTTCAGAACTCATATAATTATGTACTATCCTATGCTCAAACTCTAAGAGTAAATTAAGCCAGTATGGAGGTTTCAATGCCTTTTAGGAAATCTGCCTACATACAAAAAATTATAATGGAAAATAGCTGAAGAAATGTGGTTCAGTGGACAGGAAAACCCAGTGAGGGGCTAAAATAGACTTTGCTTCAAAGGTTTTCATTGCTCATTGAGTACAGTTCACCTGTTGATGGTCGATCACTTGGAACATCTCCAGTTAGAAAGTCCTAGTGCTAATTAGAGTTGCTTTATAACTGCTCCCTATGACGATACCCAGCTCAGGTTACTCTCTTCTGCAGATAGGAGCTGAAGTATTTAAACAACTGCTGAATTCTACTTAAAGGATTTTGCTTCTTGCTCTAGTAGATCATCAAATGTAAGATGGAGAAACTTTAAAAGTGTCAAGAAAACCTAAGCTAATTAGGTGAGGTCAGGAACCTTCATCCATCTATCATATTTCTTCATTCACTTAATAATGAAGTACTAGAGTTAATACATAAGGACATACATTGAATAATAAGTTTAAATGTCAGAAGTCACCATACTGAGATAATTCTAAGTTAATGAGAACAATAAAAACTAGCTGAATAGAACCTGTCATGAAAAATATCTAAAGATCTCTCAGATCCGGGTTAGTATTTTATAAGTCACGTTAGTATAGAGCTCTAAAGGTTACAAAGAACTGTGAAGATGAATGTTATTGCTGTAGTCTGAAACTACTTTAATTCAAAGAGACATAGCTGAAAATGTTTTATTGAGACTGACCTAAAATAATTCTGAACAAGTTTAGATTCATAAGATTCTATTTAGGATCGATATGCCTGATTTTACTGTTCTACTCAAGGGCAATACAAGATCATGTGTCCAAAGACTATTTCTCACATTTTTAAAGAACTGGTCATTTACTGTTTCCCCTGGAGGAATGAAAACCTCAGCAAGCATTGATAAAATGCAGCTTTGTATTTCCTCAAGACTGAAGTTGGGGCTATTTTCTTTGTGAAAAGTGAATAATGTCCAAAAGTGGGCAGTTCTGGAGAAGCTGCTACTTTTCCTTCATTTTTGAAGAGGGCCAATGATATGGCAGGTGATACCTTGACTTGTGAGAGAATTGGATTTAAATGAGCTGAAGTTGCCCAAAGTCATGAGAACCACTTTCTCTTCTAAAGTCATCAAAATCCAGTGGGAAGACAAGATGTCTGACCAAACTCTAATTATTCCACAGCACCTGCCTCAGTTGCTTTCATGGCTGTTGGAATAAATTATTCTCAGCTTATTATTAAATTATTCTGCTTAGGAAACTTGTCATGCTAGGGGTAGACATCCCCTTAACTCCCTGATTGGTTTGAAGTCTGTCAGCTACCCTCAACCTGGTTAGCCCATCTTCTGAGATGGTGTACCAGATGTGGCTGTGCATTTATGACTTCGAGGAGCCAGAGGTGAGAGTTGGGTGGCAGGTGGGACACCAAAGGTGGATGAACAGTCCTAAAAAGAAAGAGCTTTGGCAAGACTTCACACGAGAGGTGCTAGTTGTCCTGGAACAGCCTATATACCCCACTTCTGGGGAAGTACTGAGCCCTTTTCCCTCTAATATGAAAATATGTGAAAAAGTCCCAGGAATTGGGATGGTTCTCTCTGCAGATTTCCTATTTTGTCACTCCATCTCTCATTAGTTTTTCCTCTCTGCAAATCCATTTCTCACCCAGACTAGGCTCTGGTTCTCTTTCGGTTGGTGCACAATATCCCCTGTGCCTGAAACTTTATATGCCTTGACACATTTTGTCTGTTTCTAAAATCTTCTCAGCCCTAAAGAATCTTCCACATCCCTTTTCCTTGACTGTCCACAGGTGAAAAGAAAACAAGCTCATTAGATTTTCCTAGAACACTTTTTACCTCATTTTACTCTTGTCAGATTTAGTTTTGTATCCTACTTATTTGTTGCATTCTATACATTGCCCTGAAATTATGATGTTTTTTAAGTTCCTTGAGAGAATAGATAAAAATGTTTTGTTTTCTTTTTTTATTACAAAAATATTTGTTATATATTTTCTCTTCAAATCAATTACATTTTCTCTACTTCATTTCAGATAACCATCTTTAAAACAAATAATTTTTTAAAAAGAGAGAAAAATGTTTAAGCAAAACTAGGCAACATATCAACATGTCTATGTGTGTTCATCCTTTGTGACGAAGAAAACCATGCCATCAGAGAAATGATGACATGACTTGCACTTGACTTTGTTTTGAGTGAGAGAGGGCTGTGCAGGTCACCAGCCTCACTTCTCCTTCAGAGTCATCTGAATCCAGTGACCAGATATTCATCAGGGTGACTAGAGATGACCCAGGAAGAGGCAATTGGGGTTAAGTGATTTGCCCAAGGTCACACAGTTAGTGAGTGTCAAGTGTCTGAGGTGAGATCTGAACTGAGGTCCTCCTGACTCCTGCACTGGTGCTCTACCCACTGCACCACCTAGCTGCCCATCAATATGTCTCACCTTACACACAGTTGTCCAAACCCACAATCTCCTATCTTTGCAAAGAAGAAAATGAAGAGTTGCCCTTTCATATCTTAATTTTGGGACCATGCTTGGCCCTTATAATTTTATAGCATCTAGTTTCAATTATTTTGTTATTTTATGTTTACATTGTTGTAGTTGAGAAGACTGAATTGATTGTTTCATTTTCTTATTGATCCTATTAACAATTAAATGCTCTTGTCCTGCAACTGCTCAAGTCATGGTTCTTTGTCTTTGAGTTCAGAATTGAGGTGGCTATAACGGGTTCCAAAAATCCTGTTCCAAGACCAATCACTGATCTATTCTTACCCCTAGAATTTCATTGACTTTGGGGAATGCATGTGTACACAAGGGGGTTGACCTTAGTATCTTTATACCACCAAGCTATCTTCAAGGATATCTGGTTTGCCGTCCAAAAAAGGGTTGGTCTTTTATCTCTAAACCTTACATCTGTACTCAAATAATAAGCACTTCTTAGTCTCTTGAGCGAAGAAGGGAGTCATAGCTAGTTCCCTTTACCAAACTTCCAACCAATTCTATTGGTCCTTGTACCTCAGCTCTATAACTAATTATGTTGTCCTCAGTTCCATGATGTCATCTTCCCCTGCCTGCACAATATTAGGCCTGTAGACCCCAAGTGGCCAGGGTTTCAGCAGCCCACCATTGAGTATACTCTCCACTTGTCATGTGACCCACAGCAACCAACCATCATCAATCTGCCTCTAATTACCTTTGCTTGGTAACCTAACTGTGGGCCAAAAGCAGCTTAGTCTATTTTAGTTTTGGCCCCAACCTACTGACAAGTTGTGCAGGTCTGTCATCTATGCTGTTGTGTCTTTGTTATGTATTCTGCAAAACCTCTGAAAGGGGAGCTGTCAATCTGCGGCATAAAAGGAGGCAATATACGACCAAAGTATTGGCAGGTAGCATACTACATTTCATTAATGTTATCCTATTTGGAGAATTGCCTCAGTTTACCTCCCTGTTAAATTTCACCATGACATAGTTACTGTGTATACTATCTTCCTAATTCTATCATTTCCCCTTCCATTAGATAATTTTAGTCTTCCTATGATACTGTGAATCTATAATTTTTCTTAGAGAATTGTAATATTCTTTTACATTCATATGTCCCAATTCACTTAGTCATTCGCCAGTCAGTAGATATCCACTTTATCTCTACTTCCTTGCTACAACAAGAAGGGCTACTGGAAATATTTCTGTATATATGAGGCCTTTCTACTTTGACCTTCTTGGGGTTTTTCTCTAGCAGGGGAATCTACGGATCTAAGGATATGGATATTTTAGTTACTCTCTTGCATAATTCCAAATTATTATTCTATCACTTATCACAGGCTAATGCTCAGAACTGTTAGGGTCCTTTGATCATCTAGTGACTAGTTCAACTTTCACGTTTTATAAATGAGGAAAATGTGACATAGATCTGTATATTCCTAGTGCCTACCATTTTATCTTGCATGTATCAGGTGCACAGTAATTTAAACTGTTTGTTGAACTACTTTCCGGGCTGGACAAGAATGGATGATCAGAAAGAAGGGGAGAAAGGTAAGAATGGAACTGTTTCCTGTATACTATTTATTCCCAAATAATTCTCCTTTCCAGACACTGATTAGTGATCCTGATCTTTCTATTACATCCTCCAAATGGTGCAGCTAGAAATGAGGGTATTAGAAAGTCTCTCACGTCAGGTTTCTGGTCAGTAATATAGGAGCAGAACCTTAGATAAAATTTTATCATCTACTTATTAGAAGATAGAGAGTCTATAGAGAATTTCCCCTGGCAATGTGAATAAGGACTGTCCTACTTGGCTAAGGAAAAGAAAGAATGCTCTTGCTTTTTTTTTTTTTTGCAATGTAGCCAAAAGAATAGCCTGAAGGAAGTTGCTCTGGGCTAACTTCCATTGTCTAGATTTAAGTTAATAAAATTGCAGGCTAATGGAATTTTCTCAAAGAAATCTCCAGTCTTTATTGCCCCAGGGTCTCTGTATCAGAAATATGTGCATGCTTTCATCCAGAGTAAACTTGACAGCTTGGCAAACTTTAGAAGTGAGGTTACATTTTACATCTTGAGTGGCATTCCTCTTGATTTTTACTCTTAAATTTGAATGATTGAACATTTTAGGTAATTAAATCAAGGAACTGAAAATGTTGGTTTTATTTTTTTACTCCCATTTTATAGGATATCATCAAAGAACTTACACATTTGATAAGGAATTGAGAGGTTTTTTTAAATTCTAATTCTATTTTTCTTAAATTGGATCTGAATTGAAATTTATATAATAAGATATATAATTATTTAAGGGTTTTAATGTTGATATTCAATAGTCATCCATCATCTTCACCTTCATCATTAAATGTGTGTTCTTGACCACTTGTTCTGGGTGCTAGGCAAGGAGAAAATGCAAAGAGGCTTAAGAAAGATTTTTTTTTTTTATAAATCTAAGATCTAGAGATAGTACTCTCTAAAAAATAAATTTTATTGATGCCTTTTGCTTTTATATTTTACTCATTTTTGGATGTCTTCTGTTTATCACCAAATGAGCCCTTCTTCAACAAAGAAAAACTTGAGCAAAATAAACCTTCTTGAAAGTATATATTCCAAAAAAATAATTAAAATTAAAAAATATTTAAAAAGAAAGTATATATAGTGTTCCACATGCTGGTGCCCCATATCTCTAGAAAAGAAAAGAAGGGCAGCCCCTGGTTTTGAATAGCTTCCATTCCAGTCAGGAAAATGGAAAATTAACAAAAATGTAAAAACAATTCAAGAAAAATGCTGAAGTTACGAAAAGGGTAAAAAAATGGTCCTTGCCTTCAAAGAACTTAATTCTATGGATGAATAACAAAGTATGGTAGTTCAGGTTAAGTCTTGAACAAAGGAGCATAAGAAGAGATTGCTAGGTGGAGTGGAGAGAAGACCTGTCCTGACTTCAGGAAGACAAGTTCAAATCCAGTCGCAGATCCTAGTTCTGTGACCCTGGACAAGGCACTTCACCCTTTTTACCTCAGTTTCCTCATCTGTAAAATGAGCTGGAGAAGGAAATGTATCTTTGTCAAGTATCTTTGGCAAGATCTCCAGTATCTTTGCCAAGAAAACCCCAAATGGGGTCATGAAGAGTCGGACCTGACTGAAAAACAAGAACATCAGAAGATAATAGGAGTTCTCTGAGTATCTAAGAAAAATTCTTATCTTTCCTGCTGATCCAACTGAAAAGTCTGGTAAGGAGAAAAACTATCTTTTCCCCAATATAGATGTATTTTTTTAAAAGGAAATCAGTTCTTCACAATTATGTCTGAGTGGTGAGCTGGTATATGGATAGAGATCTGTATTTTTACACAGGAAGACATAGGTGCAAATATTTACTTATCTTTTGATCTGGTCACCTGCAATAGCAAGTACCCAGCATGTACAAGAGGGCCTGCTGCACAGGTTCTAAAAGGAAAGCAACTTTTGAGGGGTCAACAATTACTTTAATCAAACACATATATCATTCACTTAGTTCAGGGAAAAAGTCAACACCCTGAACTTCAGAAAAAATATAGAGAAATAAAGACCAACAGACAGGGCTTCCAACTGTCTGACCATTACATACATACATAGTTCCCAGAAAGGGAATCACCAACATCTGGGTTTTCAAAGGAGAGCTCCTTAGCAGCTACTCAGAATCTTGTCTGCCCAAACAAACACTATCAATGAATGAGCCCTAAAGTAAAACTTCACCTCGGAGTATTTATAAAGTTTTCAGAGCCAGAGGGCAAGACCTTCTGACTCAGTGTCTTAACAGAAATTCACAAAAAGCATTGAGGCCTATTAATTGGATGGGGAAGATCTTTAAGTCTCCCCCCACACATCATTAACCTTACATTAACATTACATCCTCTAAATTAAGAGAACGAAAATTTAATAAAAGTTACAACCAGCCCTCCCATTGCTCTTTTTTTTTTCTTTTGTGGAAGATGTGCTTGGTGAGGGCAGGATCTCTTCTTCTACCTGCCACCAGGGAAGATAAAAATTTCAGGAACACTTAGATTATGTTGATAATGAAAGAAAACAAAATACTTATACTGCCTTTAAAGGAAAATCAAATCAGGGTGCTGTAGAACAACATTTTATGCCTATTTCAGAAATATTTGATGTGACCAATTGATTTTATTTATTAGTAGTATAAATGGCATATTTTGTAAAATAAATATATGGGAAATATACCTCTGTTTTTGCAAATTACTTAATTACTCAGACTAATGGAGAATTTTATGCATGAATTATCTCAGATCATGGATAAAATATGTAAATTATGCATAAAATTTTAAAAAAAACCTAGATGATTAACCTATGCTATAATTACTGAATACCATACTTTGAAAGAATATACTTCAACATTTCTGAGTATTTGTACTTAAATACTGAAATTGGTATCTTTAAATTATTCTTTACATAATCTAGTATATTTTCAAATGTCAACAGCTATTTACTAGTTCTATCAACTTGGACCTGTCACTTAATTCTTCTCATCTGTAAGATGCTGGTGATCACTCCTACCTTAAGGGGTTATTATTAAGATCAAATGAGATAATATATGTAAAGCATTTCACAATCTTAAAGTATCATTTTAGTTGTTATTAGTAGGTATTATTATTAACACTTTGCTTAACCCAGACACTAGATATAGAGGGATGGGAAAGATTGATTTAAATATGTAGATACAGATATTTACACACAGTAGGTAACGGATATATAATGTACACATAGAAACACACAAACAGATATAACATATACATTCTGTCTACACACACACACACACACACACACACACACACTGTGGCTGCTCTGAAGGAGCCTACATCCTTTTATGTAAGAAGTAACATGTACTTTAAATAAAAATTTTAAAATGTTAAAAAGGAAAATGAAACAAAAAAAACTCCTAAATTTTATTTTTTGAGAATCAAAGACTATTCTGTAATCTTGTACTTTATTTGGAAAAATGTGAGTAGTTTAGATATACAAGTATTGAACTGTGTGTGTTCGTCCTTTGTTGAGGAAGAAGACCATGCCATCAGAGAAATGATGACATGACTTGCACTTGACTATGTTTTGAGTGAGGGAGGGCTGTGCAGGTCACCAGCCTCACTTCTCCTCCACAGCCATCTGAATCCAGTGACCAGATATCCATCAGGATGACTGGAGATGATCCAGGATGAGGCAATTGGGGTTAAGTGACTTGCCCAAGGTCACACAGCTAGTAAGTGTCAAGTGTCTGAGGTGAGATTTGAACTCAGGTCTTCCTGACTCCTGCACCAGTGCTCTATCCACTGCACCACCTATCTGGCCCATGTATTGAACTAAGAAGGCAAGGAGGGTTGTAAATTCATTAATCTGACCATGCGGATTTTTGAGAGATAAACATAAATCTTTGAAGCATTTCTGTACTACTGGCTAAGTTCTAAAGGTTGGTCCAGATACAAAACAAGTTTGTTGGTGCTGTGGTTTAAACTGGTTTCTTTGGTATTAAGCATGAGAGACAAGATGACAAGTTCCACACCAACAAGTAATTAAAATTTTATTTCACGTATTTTTCAGTCAGCTCTGTATGTATAGAGTATCCCTTAGTGGATGGTAAGCTTTCTGATAGTAGGGTAATTCTTTAGCATACTGCCACAGAATCGAATTTCATTTTCTGCACACAGTGGGCTCCTTCTACATGTTGCTGACAGACTAATAAAATGGTATTTCTTTCTGGTATTCTATACTGCCTCAATGGTTACAAACAAATTCAAGAAAATAAAAATAAACTCTTTCTAGAAATTTCCCTAGAAAAAGCAACTCTGGTCATCTTTAATACAATGTCAACAAGAATAGCAAAAGAAATAACGATGACCAACATAGATTTTATGGAATTATTAAAAATAGTAATAGCAAGAAGAACCATAGCATTTGTAAAGAACTTTAAATTTGCAAAGAAATTTACAAATGTTACCTGATTTCATTCTCAAAACAATCCTGTGAACTGGATGCTAAAATTAATCTCATTTAAAAAAAAAGATAAAAGAAGGGAAGAAGAAAGGAATGAAGGAAGGTAGTTTACTTTACATAGTCCTATTATGTGTCAGTCTATAAACTCGAGAATGAAATGGGTTTAAAGTTCAGTAAATGAATGAATGAAAAAAGGAAAAAAGGAAAGAAAGGAGGAAGGAAAGAAGAAAGGAAGGAAGGAAGGAAGGGAGGAAAGAAAGAAGGAAGGAAAGAAAGAAGGAAGGAAGGAATCTAGCCAGTAAACCCCAACTTGACTGGCCAGTTTCCAGACACCAACATTTACCTTCCTTTGGAGAGGAGGAGAGGGAAAGAGAGAGAGAGAGGGTGAGCTGAGTTACCCAACTGGCTGGGCCTCCATTCAGGCCAAGCACTGTTTGAAGTACTTTTCAAACATTATATTTCATGTTATTGTTGTAGAAAGTCTCTGAATCCAGATTTGAACTCAGGTCTAGTGAACTGCAGGCCCTGTGCTCTATCCTCTGTGATAACCTTTGTTGTCATTATATTTCAGTTGTGTCTGACTCTCTGTGATCCCATCTAGAGCTTTCATGGCAAAGATACTGGAGTAGTTTGCCATTTCCTTTTCCAGCTTATTTTACAGATGAGAAAACAGTCACACAGAGTTGAGACTTGCCCAGAGTCACACAGCTAGGAGGGATCTGACACCAGATTTGAACTCAGGAAGATGAGTCTTCCTGACTTCAGGCCAAGAGCTCTATCTCTGCAAAATCTAACTGCTCATTATGCCACCTAGCTGGACCTAATTAAGTACAAATAATGTGATGGGGGGAGGATTTTGAGTTCAGAAATGTAGGCTTATATGTTACCTTAACAATTAGAGAGAGACAGGTCTCTTTGTGTCTTAGTTCCCAAAAGAGACTAAGCATCACAGAAGTATCAATAAGTTGAACAAAGAATCACCACAATTGAGGGCGGCAGTATGATCCAGCGGAAAGATAATTAGGTCTGTAGTGAAGGGATTAGCTTTCAAACTCCATCATTTTCACTGTGACAAGTGATACAGTTCTAGAAAAGTCATTTAAACCTTCTCAATTTTCTCACTTGTGTAAGAAACTGGAATAGGTCATCGGTAAAATGCCTTTGATCTCTACATTTATGACCCTAAAGTATTTTTGATAGTGGATCACCATTTTTTTCTTTTCTATAACAAGAAAGAGATTAAGTATCCATTTTTCTGCCCATCCCCAACCTTTCTACCTGGCGGCTTGTGGTGAACATTGAGCCTGAAGTCAGGAAAATCTTAGTTCAAATAAGTTCTCTGCCACTTAATAGCAGTGTGTCCCTTGACAAGTCACTGAACCTATTTGCTTCAGTTCCTCATCTGTAAAATGGGATAATGACAACACCTATGTCTCAGGGTTGTTTTTTCCTTTTTTTGAGATAATTTTAAAGAGCTTAGCACAATGCCTAGCATATACTAAGTACAATATAAATGTTAGCTGCTATTATTAACTATTATTACTTCGCATGAAATAGTTATTCATACACACAAGTATGTGCTTTTGCAAAGAAGATGTCTCTTTAAAATCTAAATCTAATAGTTTCTTAATGATCTCCAGTAGATGGTTACTGCATTTTTTCTCTTACTAAGAAAAATTATTTTAAGACTATCTCCATAATGTGCATTCATCAGAGTTTTAAATGTTGTTAATAAGCAATTAAAATATCTGTGGTATTCAGAAGTTGAATCCATTTGCCAGGGATATTTCTGTTTTAATATGTCAGAGGGTACCTTTTATCTACTTCATTCTTATTCCAGGAACTATGCCAAAGCTCTTCTTCAAAAGAAAAGGAGAGGCATAAATATTGTCTGGCAACGTTAAGATGAATGACATTGGCTATGGCTCACAGACAAGTTAAAAAGAAACAAAATAACATAATTTTGAACTATTCATAAATCATTGATTAAACCTGGAATTCCTTATTTTAATTATCACTTTATGAACATCAATTTTGTAAAAACACAAAAACAAATCAGTTGGCCAGGAACATGAATACTCACATTAATATTGCGTACTACGTTTTCCCCAAAACATCATTTTAAAAAAGCAACCCAAACTCTTAATATATATTTCCCTTTTCCATGTGCTTTCCTTAACCAATTCTGAAAAAATTACTGCTATTGATGTACATAACACAAATCTAAAGTTTCTCTTCTTTTTCTCTTCTACTAGGGATATGAAAATAATCTCTTTATTGAGTATGTATTAAGTTCTGAAAAAAAATTAAAAATAGTACTATATAATTCTAACCAGGAGAACTATTTCTCAGCATGACCACTGTCAAGGAAAAAAAATTAAATGTATTCTGAGTAACTAAATGTAATGCTAAATATTCACTCATTTTAATTCTATCATGAAATAAAAAAAATGCCACTGTAATGAACTACTATTATTTATTTATTTCTGATGTGATATATTAACAATGCACTCATTGCCTGAAGGCCTTTGGGAGCATATATAAAAACAGGGGAAAATACATGAATTAAATTAAATATACCAACAGCTAAACTCCTCATTAAAAAGAACAGCAGGGCTCAGTCAATGCTGCACCAAAAAGATAAATGTTGCACTGTCTATGTATAATTCACTTATGATGGCTCACTCAATACCTGACCTCCATTGAGAGTGGCAGGAGGGTGAAATTAACATTTTCGTGCAAATGTGATAGGATCTATTGTCTATACAAAGGGAAAGAGGCCACTGCCATTTGAGTTCCAATCAAATGATGAAACCATAATGGTTTTTTGAAGGCTGTGCTAGTGGCCAGCTCATACAGTCTCTTTCGTCCATTTCTCCTCACTCCTAAGTGCACCCCCCCAAAAAAAGTTAAAAAAAAAAAAACTTTTTCTAACTTAACAAGCTATTTTCTCCATATTCTGCAGTAGTTTTTAGGGTGAAAACTATTTTTATATTTATAAATAAGGTCATTGTCATTATTAAGTAAAGTAGGAAGATTCTTACTGATTTTCCTTAAATGGCTCCATACGTTATCACCTGCCCATGTAATACTTCCTCCACTCTTCTAGAAATTTCTATCATAAGTTTTAAAATCATTGTTAAAATGAACATATCAGCTAACTAAAACTCTGAGATTTCACTTCATATCCAACAAATTGGCAAAGAATTTAAAAAATGAGAAAGTTCTTTTTTGGAAGGGTCTAGGTAAAATTATCAATTATTCCAACCATTTTAGAAAGTAATTTGGAAATATATATATTTAAAGTTACCCCAAGCTACTGCTAAATCAATACTCAAAGAGGTAAAAGACAAAAAAAAATGATTCTCATGTAATAATACCTAGCATTTATAGAGAGCTTTAATTTTTGCAAACTCCTTTGCAAATATCTTATTTTATTCTAACAACAATACTTAAAAATAGTTGCTATTATTAACAATTTTGTTGTATGTCAGCAAAGCAAGGCAAACAGAAAAGGTAAAGCAATTTGCTCAGGATTACATAGCTAGCAATTGTCTGAGATTAGATTTGAATTCAGATATTTATGACACCAGGTCTAGCATTCTAACTACCAATATGCATCAGAATACTCATTGCCGCACTTTTAGCAAAGCATAGTATTTGATACAAAGTATCTATGTCTATATATTTTTAAGAATATTAACTCATTTTATTCTAATAACACTTTTAGCATACAAATGTTATTATGTCCATTTTATACCTGAGGCAGGGAGAAAAAGTTAAGTGACTTGCCCAAAATTACATAACTAGTGTCGGAGGTTGAATCTGAACCCAAGTCTTCTTGACTTCAGGCCTATCACTCTACCAATCAATCAATCAATCAATAAACACATTATATTCACTCATGTGCCTGAGAATATTAATTACAGAACATTTAATTATGCAAGAATTTGAAAAAATAGATACACATAAATTGGGGAATGAATAAATTGTGGTATGTGAATATAATAGAATATTAATATATCTTGAGAAGTGAAGAATATGAAATATTCAGAGAAGAAATGGAAGACTTATCAACTGATCTATAATGAAATTAACAGGGCCTGGGAAAATACACATAATGACAAATGCAACATAAATGAGAAGAACATAAAGTAAAACTGAACAGTGAAAAATTAGATAGATCAAGCCAAATAAAGATATATTGAGAAAACGCACTCCCTTCCCTTCCTTTGGGGAGTTTATTATTATGGATAGTATGTATGTTAAAAGGCTACCTCTTTGCCCCCGAATTGGAGGGATCATAGCGAGAGGAAGAGAAAATAAACACATGTTAATTTTAAAAATATATTATTCCAACTTTCTTCAACTGAAATTATCCTGATTTTGAGAACTTCCATTGTCTTGACTATTGTCTAGACATTCTCCAGCTAATTAATATCCTTTTCAGAATGTGTTGTCCAAAACTTAAAGCAATGTGGGGATGATGTCAGCATCCTGTTAGTTTTACTAACTGTGATACAGTGAAAAATTCCTAATTCATCAAATAGTTAAAAGGAGGTTGATTTTGTCCAAACATACTAAGGTTATGTAATGATATAGTGGCACTTATCTTCTATAAATGTAGCTTCCCTTCTATCTTTGTCTTCAAATAGAAACTTATCCGAGCATTCTCAGGGCAGAGGGTATAGTGACAAGTCAGGTTTTTAGACATGAAGTTGGAAGGACTCCAACCCCATGTAAAGAGAACATTTTATGTCCCCAGACAATCAGTAAGTCACCACAGCTTGAGTCTTGATCCATTGATAACAGATAATTAAGTCCTGATTTTGTCATAGGGAAGGGTGGGAGGGAACAATCTTGGTAAATATTGGTCCTATCACAGTATTTTAGTCTGTGGTCCCCAAATTGTGTATGGAGTTGTCCTAGGACACTAGTGGACACTCAAAGAGGTGTCCCAAGATATTTTACATATCTGCTCAATAAATGAAACTGTTAGGTACCTCTTTGGGCCTAGGGCTGTCACGACAAAAAAAAAACAAAAATACTGGCACATTGAGCACTACAAACATAAAAAGTTCTGGATCCTATATTCTAGCCATTTTCTGAGCAGCAAGAGTACTATGGGACTTCATACTACCCTACTAGTTCTGCCATATGTATAGTTTTTCCCTCCTGCTGAACATTCTCCTTTCTCCAAACATTAATATAAAATGTAGCAAATGATAAGTCTTTTTAAAGATTATGAAATTCAGATTTTATCTATCTTTGAAACTCAATTTTTAGACACTATGAAATTTGCCTTTAAATTCCCCAAATATTGCATATTACATTGCCCAATGTATTTCATACTCCAAGGACATTCCAATGATTCAGATCTAGTGTGATCTGCTTCCTTTTAAGGACAAATCTGGTTTTGTTCTAGGCTACTATCCTTTTCCAGAAGACTACCAGAAGATTGGATGGAATTTAATATCCTATTTGATCCAAAAACCACTTGAATCTAAGTTTCCAGAGACTCTCCCTAAGTTGTTAAATTTCCTGAAGTGGCCTCACAATTTTTTTTTTTTGTGGGTAGAGAGGACAATAGGAATTAACATCCCAACTTCTTGCCCAGGACACTTGCACTAGTCCAAGCTCCAGGAGAGAACTGCTTACTCACCCTTTAATGTACATGAGTTTCATGCTATTTATGAGCATAGACTCAGGGTGCTAGATTGAAACTGAAATGGATACACCAAAAGTTTACTTTTAAAGTGTTCATAGAGAACACAGATCCTGGAATAGTATACCAAATTCACAAGGATATGGTAGATGATAGAAAGTTTGCAATTTCCCCTTTGTTTTTTACCTCCTTTTTACACTTAGCAAGGTACAATCTAACTAGCCCAGGGAAAAAAGAAAATGATCTATAACTGCATTCAGCTCAAAGAAACAACAAAAACTCTCTCAGTTGAATGGTTCATCATAAAGAAAGGAAAGTGGTCATTGTTTCTAAAAACAGGCTACTTCCCTTTAGTAGCTAAGGAATGACTAATGACTTCCTTCCAAAGATCCCACTTTTTAAAGAATGAATAAGTCTCAGAGGCCTCAGACAGATAAGTATTGCTTTCCTCCTGGTAGCTTAGCTAACAGTTGAGATGGAAAAATAAAAAATAAACTAGAAAATATTTCAAAGCCAACTCCTATAAATGTAAGAGTAGATACTGCCCATCTTTGCCCCTAAATCACCCAATACCTAAACCATTTTTATACCTTTCAATTTATTTTTTATATCACCTGCAAATGCTCGTCATCTGAAGCCTGCTAGCCCAGGGGAAGCTCCTGGGTGTTCTCACATCAGCATAATTGCATATCCCACACTTCCCAGAGGTAAAATCCCCCTATAGCAGTGCCCAACTCTCAAAGATTAGTCTCATATTTGGTGACACAATGAGGATTTTGCACACAGCCATTTTAGCCATTTGTATATATCTCTGGCTCTATTTTCTAGAATTGTCCTGCCAGACTAACTTTTTTTTCTAAACAAATAATTACTTTCATTTTTTCCAGTCTCACAGAATACTAATGTAAGATTCAACAAATTACTCTAGTTCTCTAATCCCTATTATGAAAAATGTCACGGGTTAATACATTTACACCCCACTGAGAATTAAAGGGGAAACAAAAGGCTTTGAGATCGTAATGAGGTCATGTATTAAGGAAGGAAGGTCAGGAGAGATCATTGACAGTAGATAAAGCAACATTTTTTTCTATGGTAGCTAAAATAGCCACAATTCAATGATGGGGAGTACTTTCATTTTGGATTTGAAAGGAAGTAAACCAAGCCTCTCCAAGTAGATGTAGTCTGTAGACAAGATCTCCCACAGTAGGTCAGGAGGTAAAAAAGGTAGCTCATAACTGTACCATCTCCGAGTTCCAGGAACCAATGAACAGATAGCAGTCTTGTGAGATGGCACAAAAATGTCCTCATTTCGTATATTTCAGCGAGACATCAGCGCTGCAGAGAAATATAGTAGTTGGAGAAAATATCCTAACGATAGACATAAATAAGGGAATCATAAAGAAATGGGAATCCCAAACAGAGCCCAATCCCCAATAATTTCTTCTTCTTATTATTCATTAGCCACAGAAGAAGATGGAATAAGGGTGAAATATCCTAAGTCTCCTGTAAACTCAGCATGCAGTCCTTAAATTAATCTTATTGACAGATTCACTTGTGACAGGCTCCAATTCTATTTCCAGGCATGAACAAGCAATCGAACTGAAATGCTGGGAATTTTAGAGGATGCCAACTATAAAAAAGACATTTTGTGTTCTCTGGTTGAAGACTAGTGTTAATGTTGATGAGGCTTGGTTATATAATATTAAAATAAATCTGAATTATTTTGCATTACAACGTGTATGTTATATGACAAATTCAAAGTCTAATATCAGGCTAACAAGGAAAAGATGAATAGAAAATGTCTGTCTACAAAGCCCTAAAATCATAGATTTAGAAGTAGAAGGAATCTTACAGGTGATCAAATACAACATATTCCTCAATTTACATTTGTATAAACTTGTCCAGTGAAGCCAAATGACTTGCCCAATGACACACAGATATTTAAATAACAATCTACATCCACTGACTCCAAATCTGACGTTTTTCCATGGTACATATTCCTTACTCTGATATGGATTATGGTAAGAATGTACAGAACCTAATTTCAAAATGAAATAATTTACATTATTTAACCTCCTCTTACATCTCCCCCGTGAAAATAAATACTGATCTAGTTTGCCTTACTCTTAAGAAAATGGACTATTATATATGACTGTATGGGTGGGGGGGTATTTGGGGAAACCTGCTATTTCTTCTTCTTCTTGTTTAAAATAGAAACCCATCTCTGATCCTATGATAGCAAGCTATAATCCACTTTTAGTGGGGGAGATAAAGTAGATGACCTCTAATCATCTCTAAGCCTTTTCATATTACTAAGAACATCAAGGTCATCTTTCATAAGCTACCTTGTCAACTCTCTCCTATAACTCAAAGACTTTCTAAACCTTCCCTCATTCATTCTCCCTTTGCTCCAGTCTCAGGTGAGATGGCTCATCAATTGTTAACTCTATCATTACTTCAAGCTGTTTTCTTGGATCTCTATTTTCATTCACTGTCAAATGTCTGGAGAGATTATTCTACCTTTGCAGCCTCCATTTCTTCACCACTGATTCACTCCTTAGCCTTCTGTATTCTGGATTCCAAACATATCATTCAACTGAAACTGTTCTCTCAAAGGAGACTAATGAATGAATGAACACTTATTAAGCACTATGGACTAAGCACTGTCCTGTGCTTACACTTAGGATTCATAAAGAAAGAGGAGAGAATCTGGGTATTAATTTCACTATATTTAAAATGAAGGGGCTGAAATGGATGCCTCCCTGTTATCGTCTTTTAGCTACAAATCTATAATGCTATGATTCTTAGCCTGGCATGTGAGGTTTCCCTCAAAATCTGGATCTAATTTACTTCTACATTCTACATTATTCTACTTTAAAAAAAACCAATGCTTTCTAGTCAAACTTGCTACTACTTGACATGTATTCACACCAGATTTCTTCCATACTTGAAAACACTTTCTTTACCTTTGTGTCTATCCAATTAACTAGCAAGCTTTTTATTTAAATACAATTTATGTATTTGGGACATATGTTCTGGATGATATTACAGGTGCTAGGAATATAGAGACAAAATAGAAACACTCCATGACATCCAGGAAATTGCCCATAACAGGTAGAGAAATTACACAGATAAGTAGATTCAAAGCAAATGCAAAATCATGGAAGTGAGGAGTAAAAGGTACAAGCATTTGGGAACATCAGGAAATGCCCCATGAGACTGTCATTGGAGCTGAACTTGGAACCTAGAGTTTTAATGGTTAGAGATTAGGAGGGAATACATGGTAGGCACTCATGACAGTCTGGGAAAAGATGCTGAAAGAGATGATAGAATGTCAGGTATTAACTAGCGTTTGTTAAAACTTGTCTCTTTGTATAAGTTTGTATTTTCTCCATGAAGCCTTTCATGATTCTACCCCTTTTCCTTCTATTCAAAATTTCTCTTGCTTCTCAAGTTGTTTTAGGAGATTTTGTCTAGAATTGTTCATTGGATCAATGACATTCTCCACTGAACTGTATTTACCTCTTGATAGGTAGAATTCCTTATGTGGCATGGAAACAATAAATGGTAAGGTCCTCCCTTCAGAGCAGGTATGTCTAATTTTCCATCTTTGTTATCCCAGCATATGGTGCCTTGCACATAATGAACATGAAAGAAATATTTGCTGAATATTTTTAAGTTAAATAGAATGTTGAAATTATATTTTCACTGTATTTTCCAAGGCACTTTTATTTAAACTTCTTGGATCAGAAAATTAAAAAAAACAATAGCCATATTTAACCATTCAAATGCAAAGATTATATGCTGACTCCTATGGGACATAATTGCTTTGCTGTTAGCAATACCGGACATCTCAGCCTTGGCATATTTGTATATATAGAAATTTGGTGATATGCTTCAGATTAAGTGATCATCTATGTGTAGCGATCTCTCCTCCAAAAGTCAAACTTCATAACAAAGCTTTGCTCATTACTAATTTCAATTTGTTGACACCATTTCTTGTTATATAGTATTATTATACGATAAAACTGCAACCTGAAAATACTGCAATGGTCCCTCCCTGAGACTGTCCAGGTTCATGTATTTAAGTCCTGCCCTATTAAGGAACAATAATCAGAAATGCATATATTTATTAAGCCCTTGTGAGAATTTAAGCTTCTATAAGTTTTTGATATTCACCTGATATAATTAAGTTATAGATGGTTTATTAACACATAATTCACAAAGTTTAAGATGGATTTTATTTTTAGTCAGGAGTTGCCATATTTTTTATCTTAAAAATTCCTTTTTGTTATTCTGAACTTGACACACATGAAAAATATCAATATTTCACTCTTCAAAAAAGAACAGAGACAATGATATGTCTTAAATCTCCATTACTTACAGCTTGTTTTTCTAAAGTTTATTTAGAATTTAACAAGGTTGTTTCAACACTACCTTGCTTATCTGTCCCTTTTAGAACTTCCTTATACTTTTATCTCTGGTAAATGATTCATTGAAAATCTTTTTTTCCCACTTTATTAGCATCACTGTCATCATGCTCATCTTCCTACTGAACTTCTCCACCACAAAAACATCCTCTCTTGTAAACAAATAAATTCAGTGACACAAAATGAATCTATACGTTAACCAGGTCTATAATTGTATATCTTATTCTGCATCTATAGTCAGTCACCTCTTTGTCAAGAAATGAGAAACATGCCTCATCTTCAGGTTTCTGGAGTTATAACTAATCACTGAATTTATACAACTTATTGAAATTTTTTTTAAATTGCTAAGTTATATTTATTTTTAATTACATTAATTCTTTCTATTCTGTGCCTTTCCATATAACTTAAATCTGGGAAGCAGTTTGAAAATATTTACTTCTATTAAATTCATATCCAGAGTCATCAGAGTTTAAGTGTCACAAGGACATCATAAATGTCATATTTATCATGCTTCCCAAAACATGATTAGTGCTAATGGGCCTTCTTAGAGTTAGGACATGTGTCATCTTATTTAATTCCATTTTTTACCTCTGTAGGCTTATAGTCCCTAGAAGAAACCCACTAAATCCTTGATGTATTTTATGTTTTCTACTATCAATGAGAAGGGAATTTATTTACTTTTGATCAGTAATTACGATACTATAGTAAAAGCATATCCAAGTGTAAATGATATAAATATATCATATATCATGTATCATACATAAATGTACAAATGACATGATGTTTACAAATGTAAATTCACAGACTTTACAAACAAGATAGCAATCACATCAATCCATTCTCTCAACTTATTAAAAACATTCTACATGCTCAACTCATGATTTTGCCTATGGCTAGCCTTGAACTGAGGAAGCACAGGCTCATAGAATTAGGGTTGGAAGAAGTCTTAAATCAACCAGATGATGTAAACCCCTCATTTTGGGAGGAGATTAGACAGTGGAGGCCCAGGGGAAAGTGACTTGTCTATAGTCACACAAATAAGAGATTTCTGATCCTTGTTGAAAATCCAGTAATTTTTCTACTATAACATACTATCTCATTACTCATTGAATTTTTTTTCTTTTTCCTTTCCTGAAATCATACTTCATAAAATGATTCCAATAAATCATATTCTTCTTAACACTGGAGAGGTCACTCCGATGTTAGGTACAGTAAGTTAGAGGAGGAGTCAGAAACAAATGAGGAGAAAGATGAGAATAAAAGATTTGGGATAAAACATTTCAATTTAACAGTGTTTGTTGTTCTCCCTAGTTTATGAAGCATCTATTTTTGGAGGGGAGCCATGCCCCTATCTGATCAGTTTTGATTAACCCCATTCACCTGAATGAATGAATGAATGGCTCCTTAAAAATCCCCTGACACTGATAAGATTCAGTCCATCTGTCTCAAGTTTATTTTCCTTAAGGAGATTTGTCCATACATAGTTAAAAGAAAACATGAACAGTACATGGACTGGTTTTGTGGTAGATTTTGCTCTGATCTTTCACATATGAGGTTAAAGGAGTAGTATAAATAAGGACCATTACTCATTCCTGTTGAAAACAAGGCTAATCACAGATCAATGTCTGGAAAATAGAAAATGCTGCCTGGTTAATTTCTATAGCGGCAGCATGTTCTAAAGGACATTAAACTCCCCAACACTTTTGCTGTAGCCCCCTTTTATAGGTAGATTATTCTTTGGAAAATCTAGTTAGCCAAGAAATGCATCTGGATTATATAATTCTCTATATCTGCACTTTCCCTCAGGTTGTTAATGACAAATACATTATAGTTATTTATTACAAATAGATTAGAGGTGTCAGTAAGATTCAATTGGTAGCAGTCTGATCCTTTAAAACTTATTAGGAATTGGGTTTCTTCCCAACGCTGACATTGCAGCTAGTACATTACCAAAGGCTATATTTGTCAGAGAGACTTTTCTTTATGTTGAATACTTGAGAGGAAAAAAAAGTGCCAACTGCTTGTGCTTTGAAGTTGTTCAAATTGTTTAGCTTCTCAGGTCATAACATGAAAATGCAGAAATAACTTTGGTGCTCTTACTATCTAGGTAATTTTAGCCCCTAAATAATTAGCCACATTATACTTACTTATAGCTCTGCAAGAGGTAACCATGAGAGCAGAAGGACCTACAATAGAGGTGTTCTCCACAGCCCATGTACACTTCATTGCTCTGTAACTGCTTTCAGCTAAAGAAAGTAAAAGTACTTAATACCTTAAATTCCATTATAATAAAAATATAAACAGACATGCACTTACAATACAAAAAATAAATGTCTAGATGGTTCCCCTATGCCAAGTGCTCTTGGATCAATAATTCCTATTTATAGTCATTCAACACATTCATTCTAGTTGTGAGATCATGAACCCAGTCTAAAATATAGAATGACTGGAATGACGATGTTATAGAGCAAATATATGAGCAGGTGACTGCAACCATGTTCTGTGTCAGATAAAGCTACTTAAATGATAACTGGCACTTTTTAATGAAGGTACTAGTTGTAACTCTTGTTAACAAACAAAGGTTATGTAAAAACTCTTTGTGTGTTTAATTAGATGATGACAAAGCAGATAAATATGGAAGACAATAAATCAACTCCAAGTTTTTCATAGGAAATTCAATTTATGCTATCTAACCCATTATTAAAAGTCAAGTTAAATGCCACCCCTTGCTGTTTCTCAAACAAGAAACTAACTCCTGACTCCCACCATTTTCTTTGGCTTTTCCTCATACCTGGAATGCTCTCCCTCCTTATCTTTGTCTCCAGGCTTTTCTGGCTTCCTACAATTCCCACCTAAAATTGCATCTTCTCTAAGATTTTCCTGGTCTGCCTTCATTCTAGTGCTCTGTCCCTTTTGATTATTTCCTGTTTATCTTGCAGGCAGCTTGTTTACATATAGTTTACATATAGCACACACATTATTTATATCTGTTGTTTACATGTTATATATGTCTATGTGAACACGTATGTATGATGTCTCCCGCATTAGATTGTGGGCTCCTTCAGAGCAAGGACTACTTTTCCCCTTTCTTTGCATGTTCCATGCTTAGCGAAGTAACTGGTACATAAAAACATTTTTACTGACATCCTGACATCATCTGTGAAGGTTTCTTTCATCTCCTTCCATTCAACTCCGGTAATGATTTCCTCTCCACTCACTCACATAAAATTTTATTTACATGTCTCTTATGCAGTTATGATGCATTATTTTGCATCAGAGTTTTTTGCGTTTGTGACTTAGA
Source organism: Potorous gilbertii (assembly GCA_028658325.1). Taxonomy (NCBI): domain Eukaryota; kingdom Metazoa; phylum Chordata; class Mammalia; order Diprotodontia; family Potoroidae; genus Potorous; species Potorous gilbertii. The sequence continues at coordinate 71,469,901 of CM053774.1, read as the reverse complement.
ATCTTATTATGTTCCAAGAAGGCAAGAACTCTTTCACAGCTGAAGTTTGTATCTCCCCCAACCCCCTCAACTTAGTTCTTAGCCGCACTTAATAAACATTTGTTGAATGATGTTTAATTATTCAAATATTGTTGAGTTTGCTTAAAAAGTACTGTTTAAATAAACCAGGTAAAGAAAAATATACTCATAAAACATCTGTCCTTTTTAAAGAATAGTGAACTGCAGGGGAACATAGGGAATTTAATAAAGGGATATTGTTATGAGTGTTCAAACTGTTAGAAAAATAGGCAAAATAAAATAAAAGCTGAACATTTGTTATGTGAACACTTCACAGCAAGAAATCTGCATGAAGTTCATAACTACAGTACAGTAGGGTTTGATTCATAAAAAAGGGATGCATACTATTCTTTCACGTTGTTTTTTGAAACATTCCTGCGAACAAATTAGAAGGATAATTCTATTTGACACGATGGAATACATGCCAAGTGCTGTATAAATAAAGAGGCTAAAACTGGAATGGTTTGGTTGCCCTCATTTAGAACATTTTATTTGCTTATGCATATGCATTAATCCAATCATTTCACCAAGGCAATTCTGCTGCTATGCTCCTGTTTTTAATCTCATCACATAGGACAGATAATCTATATCACTAAAGAGAATAACACTATACATGTTGAATCAAAACATGTAGACATGTTCTCTACTTTTTAAAGGTTAGGTTATAATAGAAACAGATTTGAGTCTGTGGCTCAAATGTCCTCTCCATGGGTGATTTTAATGATATTTGTGTAACTGATAAAATAGCTTTCAAATAGTTTTTATGTATGATTGGATGTGCTCAATGGCAAAAACAAATGTAGAATGATTAGACATCCTGTGTTCATGTGCTTCTTTCCTCTAGCTGGAGTTTTTTGATTTACTTTTGTTGTTTTTGTTAGGAGATGCCTGGTCCAAGGGCAGAAGTAGGATCACTGGGTAGAACTTGTACCTTGGTAGATCCTGGGCTATACAGAATGATTAAAGGCAGCTGGGTAGTGCAGTGAATAGAACTCTGGATCACTAAGACTTGAGTTCAAATACCATCTCAGAAACTTCCTACCTATGTAACCCTATGGCAGGTTGCATGACCCACGATGATTCCTTTCCTTCAAGCCTCAGTATAAATGTCATCTCCTGCATGCAATCTTCTCTAATCACTTGTCAGAGTTAAACCCTTACTTTCTGAACTTCCAAGGCATCTGTCTTGGAAATCTTAGTAAACCAATCAATCAAAGAGATTTCTTAAGGGCTTACTGAGTGCCAAACACTGTGTTTAAACACTGGATATATAAAGAAAGACAAAAAGGTCCCTGCCTTCAAACAGCTTACTATGGAGAGACAACATATAAATAATTAGGTACATACAAGTTATAGAATATATGAAACAATAACCTTCGAGTGGAAGGATCTAGCAGCTGACACCCAGAAGGGTGATATTTCCCAGAAGGGAATGAATATTTTTGTCTCCATTACTATTACATAAATGGGCAAGGTAGGTGAATGTTAAAAAAAAAATGTTTTGACACAAATTAGACTGCCCACCTATGTTAGACATTTGCAGCTCCTTATATTAAAGCTATGATTCTAAGACAATTAACATCAGGATGGATTTAAATCTGCAATAATTTTTAACACGATGAAATCTACAGACAACTCATGATTTTGGTATATAAACTTAAGTGACAACTGAAAAAACAAGCCTGTAATCACAGCATCAAAAGCAGATTGAAAAAACAACAACACTATTTTTCCCCTGTAGTTAGAATCCTCTCTTTCCTGATGGCACATGGATTAAGTAAGGATAAGAGATCATATTTTGATTTCAGAAACTTCAACTTTGATATATAGTGATAAGGTATACTATATTCAATGACCTTGAAAGGATGAAAGAACTTCTTAATAAGAAGGAAAAGGTTGAAATTATAGTAATTGATCCAGAGACTGACTTCTAACCATGAACCTATTACATAAATGGTAATTAGAAGCAATGAATTAATTCAGCACATGACTGAAACATTAGAGAACAAAGCTAACTCTGGAAACCTAAGGACTTTAGTGAACTCGGAGATGAACAACTGTGATACTGCTTTGATTTTCATATCTTGATTTATATAACTGCAGAATTCTTATTTCTCTAGAGAATGTAATAGCTAAGTGTAATGTTTGCCTGAAATATTCTCTATGCCATTTTCCACATCAAACTCATCAAGAATATTACTAGTGACTAAGAGAAGCAATTTATTAATGATGCTAATTTGTTGGTATAATAAATAATTATTTATAGGGAGCATTTCTTTGGTAAGTAGGTCATCATTTTATTAGAAAAAAGCATTTATTAAGAGTCTAGTTACACATGGTTTTAGAGGATGCATATATATGTGTATACATATATATGTGTGAATACATAGATTCATACATATTTATATAGAGAGAGATGTATACATGCATAGATATATGGAGAGAGAGAGAGAGAGAAAGAGAGAGGGAGAGAGAGAGAGATGGAGGTTCCTTATTTGATAGATTTGATAGAGAGATAGGTTTCTTATTTGTCTTTATAACCTGGTGAAATAAAAACAAGAATCAATTTAATACAATAAATTTTAAAATATATTTTATTTCTTTAAACATTTTCCAATGATATGTAAAAATTTAATAATAATTTTTTTTTAGTTTGAGTTCCAAATTTTCTGCCTTCTTCCATCCTTCTTGAGAAGGCAAGCAATCTTGTATCAATTATACATATGAAGGCAAACAAAACATTTCCACATTAGCCATTTTGGAAAACCAAAAAAGCATGTAGATGAGAAATAAAACAAGAAAAATAAAGAAGGTTTTAAAAAATTGTGTCTGAATCCGCATATAGAGTTCATTAGTTCTCTCTCTAGAGGTGGGTATCATTTTTCATCATGGGTCACTTGGGATTGTCTTAGATCAGGGGTGGGGAACCTGAAACCATGAGGCCCTCCAGGCACCCCACCTTTGTCTTGAATCCATTGTTTTGATCACAGTAACTAAGTCTTTCACATCTGATCATCCTCACAGTATTGTTGCTATTGTGTACAATGATCCTAGTTCTTCTGACTTCATTTTGAATGAGTTCATATAAATCTTCTCTGATTTTTTTTTTCTGAAAGCATCCTGCTCATCACATTTTGTAGCAAAATAATATTCCATCAGAATAATACACCACAACTTATTCAACCATTCCCTATTGATGAGCATTATCTCAATTTCCTATTTTCTTAATTTTCAATTCTTTGCCAGCATGAAAAACTGCTATAAATATTTTTGTACAGAAAAATCCTTTTTTCTTTTCTCTCTTTGGGATACAGACCATAGTAACAGTATTACTGGATCAAAGGAGATGTGTAGTTTTATAGATTTTTGGGCATAGCTGCAATTATTTCTCCAGAATGATTAGATGAGTTCACAACTACACCAATAATGCTATAATTTCCCAATTTTTCTACATTCCCTCTAATGTTTGTCATTTTCCTTTTCTGTCATGTTAGCCAATCTGATAGTTGTGAGTTGTTTAAATATGCATTTCCCTAATAAATTGTGATTCAGAGTATTTTTTAATGTGACTTTATAACTTTGATTTCTTTTTGTTCATATTCATTTTTCAATTTGAGACTGGCTCTTATTTTTATAAATTTCATTCAGTTCCATATATATATATATATATATATGTATATATATATACACGTATATATATATACATATATATATATGTATATATATATACGTGTATATATATACATATATATATATATATATATGTATATATATATATTTGGGAAATCAGGCCTTTACCAGGAAAATTTGTAAATTTTTTCCCAGTTTCCTCTTTTCCTTCTAATTTTGGTTGCATTGATTTTGCTTGTACAGAAGCATTTTAATTTCATCCAGTCAAAATGATCTATTTTATTTTCCATGATTCTCTCTGTCTCTACTTTGGTCATAAATATGCCATTATTCCTAGATCTGATAGGTACATTTTTCCATACTTCCCTAATTTACTCATGGTATCACCCTTTATATCTAAAATCATTTTTACCTTTTATTGTATGCAATGTTAAATGTTGGTCTGTGCCTAGTTTTTCTAAATTGTTTTTAGTTTTCCTAGCAATTTTTTTCATGAAATTTGAATTCTTGTCCCAGAAGCTTGCATTGTGGTTTATTTTAGATTACTTTAGATTACTACGGTCATTTACTACAGGGTATTATGCACTTAATCTATTCAAACTGATCCACCATTGTATTTCTTAGCCAGTACCATTCTGGTTTGATGATTACCTCCTCATAATATAATTTGAAATCTGAAACTGCTAGACCACATTTATTCATATTTTTTTTTCATTGATTCCCTTGGTATTCTGGACCTTTCGTTAGTCTAGATGACTTTCGTTGTTATTTTCCTAGCTCCATTTACTCCAGTAATTTTCAAATACTTTTTTGCTTAAGTGTGTATGTTTCTGTGTGTGACATACATTATTAAAACTAGCTCATCCCCAAACTGCAGAGCAAAGGTAGGGAGAAAATGGATTGTGGTCAGGGAAACATGGATTGCCCCAGTCAAGGGGCTCTGGTGGTGAAACCTGGGATAGAGTGGGATCAGGGGAAACCTGGCTCACAGGGTCACATAGAAACTCACACTCACATATCCCTCTCACAACCTGATCCATTCCCACAGAGATATACAATCACAGAGCTTACTCTCTCATCCATAGAAACCAAGTCACTTCCTCTTACTCAATCAAGAAGCATTTATTAAGCAGTTACTAAGTGCTTGGTGCCCTCTAATCTCTGAGGTTACCGTAGGAAAATCAAAAACAGTCCTTACCCTCAGTTAGCTTACATTCTCTTGAGGAAGTCCCTGGGTACACAAATCCATTTAATACTGATACACATATAATTTTGTTTGGTTTTGTTATGGTCAATTATGCTGATAGTTTTCCTAATCTGCAACCAGCCCTACATTCCTAGTCGAAATACTACCTATTCATAGAGTACAATCTAGGTGATCTATTGCTTTAATCTCCTTGCTATAATTTTATTTAAAAATTTTGCATTGATATTCAGTAAGGAAAATGGTCTACAGCTTTCTCTGTTTTTGCTCTCCCTGGTTTAGGTAATCAAAAACATATCTGTGTCATAAAAGGAATTTGGTAGGACTCCTTTCCCTATTTTTTTCAAATAGTTTATATAGTATTGGGATTAATGATTCCTTAAATGATTGATAGATTCTTCACTTGGTCTGAGGTACTTTTTTCTTAGGGAGTTCATTGATGACTGTATTATTCTAAATAGGAATACTTAAGTATTTGATTTCCTCTTTTATTAATCTGAACAGTTTATATATTTTTTGTAAATATTCATCCATTTCACTTAGACTGTCAGGCATATAATTGGCAAAATGCATCCTACTATTTGCTTTAATTTCCTTTTTATTAGTAGTAAATTAACTTCTATTTAATACTAGTTAATTGGCTTTACTCTTCCTTTTTAAAAAACTGAAGTAATCAATGATTTATCTATTTTATTGTTTTTCTACCATAAAAGCATATCTTACTTTTATTTATTAGCTCTAATTTTTTACTTTTAATTTTTTGATCTCTCTCTTACTTTTCAAGATTTCTATTTTGGCATTTAATTGGAGATTTTAAATTGTTCTCTTTCTAGTTTTTTAGTTGCATGCCTGATTCATTGATCTGCTCTTTCTTTTGTTGATGCACACATTTAGAGATTTGTTCTTTCATCTACTCATTCTTTAGGATTAGATTTGTTTCCCAATTAATTTTTAATATATGCTTCCACAGACCTTTATTAAATGTAATTATGGTCTGAAAAGGGTGAATCTAAAATTTCTGCTTTTGTCCAATTTTTGTGAGGATTTTATGGCCTAGTACATAGTTCATTTTTGTCAAGGTGTCATGTACCTTGAGCTACAATTCTATTCATTTCCTTAATGTCTTTCTTATTTATTTTATGGTTAGATTTATCTGTCTCTGAGAGGGGGAAGCTGAGATTATCCACTATTATACTTTTACTGTCTATTACTTTGGGTAATTCATTTAACATTTCCTTTAAGAATCTGGATACAATACATTTTGCTCTGTATATATTTTGGTATTTATATTTAGCTGAATTTTAGCAAAATGTGGTATTTTTGCTTTTACTTTTTTTGAGATCATAATTACTACCCCTGACTTTTTTACTTCAGCTGAAGTATAATATATTCTACTCTAGCCATTTATTTTCACTCTCTGTATGTGTCTTTCTATTTCAAGTGTATTTCTTGTAAATAGCATTTTGCCAGATTCTGATTTCTAATCCAGTCTGCTATTTGCTTCTATTTTATAGGTGAATGCATTCCATTTACATTCATGGTTGGAATTACTAACTATATATTTCCCTTCATTCTATTTTCTTCCATTTATTCTCTCTCTTTTTATTCTGTCCCTAGGCTAAAGTATGTTTTGCTTTTGACCACTGCCTTCTTTTATCTGTCCTTCCTTTTATCATACCTCATTCCTCTTCCCATTCAGGTAACAAAGATTTCTATTACCAACTGAGTGTGTGTGCATGTGTAAGTGTGTGTACAAACATATATAATTAAACCAATTTAGATGTGAGTGAGGTTCAAGTGTTGCCCACTCCCCCACACCATTTTCTCCTCTACTATAAAAGCTTTTTTTTTGGAGGTACCTCTTTGATATGACAGTTTTCCCCATGCTTCTTCTTCCTTCCCCTTTTCCCCAAGGTATTCCTCTTTCTCACCTATTCATTTTTTTAACTTCATCACAAAATAACTGAATGACTCCCACAGAGTTTCCGTGTAGAATCCTTTTAACTGCCCTAATAATGATAAAGTTCTTAAAAGTTACATGTGTCTTCTTCGCATACTGATAAATAGTTTAATTTTATTAAATTCTAAATGATTTATCTTAGAAATATATTTATTGAATGAAGAAACAACATGGTGTAGTGGTTAGAAGGCAGGGGCATGGAGGAGAGGGGGTTTTCTATCTGGAAACAGATATTCAATTCCCATATACGACACCTGATAATTGTGAGACCCTGGAAAAATCACTTTGAGCCTTAGACAACTTTCTAAGATTTGATTCCTTAAGTGGAGGTGGTTGCAGCAGAAGTGACTTTTCATCAGTGATTTCACACAAATGAAATCACAAACCCTTTGTTGTTTGTGTGTTCACTGAGCATCTGGGTACAAGGCATTCACAATATTAGATGTTAGGGGATACAAAGGATTCCAGTCCTCATCTTCCTCTTCTCCATTATGTCTCTGTCTCTCAGACTCTGTTTGTCTTTCTCTGTGTCCTTCTGTCTGTCTCTCTGTCATGTCTAACTAGTGCCCACTGTTCAATAATAATCTTTCTTCAAACCATTCTTATATCTACAAATACACCTCTTGTCTTTTTTCTGACCTCCATTCCTTTATCAAGAACTCATTCCCATCCTCTCATGACCCCTTTTTAAAAGAAATTCCCCATGTGCATTGATGCTGCCAGTATCCCTTTAAGCACTCAGGTTTGAAAGTTTAGAGTTAACCTTTACGAGGTACTCTCTCTCACCCCTACTCACCCATGTCCAATCAGTTGTCAAGTCTTATTGACTAAACGTCCACATCTTTGGCGCATCTGTTTCTCTCCTCTCACATGACCACTGAGCACCTCTTGTCTAGGTTACTGCCTTCATTTCCTCATTAGTTTCTCCATATCCACCCTGTCCCAACTTTTGTACCTTTCCTCCAGACAGCTGTCAAAATGAGAGTCCCAAAACAAACATCTAATCATGTGGCTCCTCTAATAGTAATATTTATATCGTAACATTTAGATGGTACGTATTATGTGCCATACACTATGCTAGGTGCTTTTTAGTATAGTAGTAATTAATAGTAACCATTATAACAGCAACAACATTGACAAACTTTCAAGGAGCACATACTACATGCTGGGCACCGTGCTCTGCACTTTATAATTGTTACCTCCTTTGATCCTCACAAAAACCCTGGGGGGGGGGGGAGGGTGGTAGGGTCTATTATAATTTCTTTTTTACAGATGAGAAAACTAAGGCAAAGGTCAAATGACTTGCCCAAAGTCACATAGATAGCACATGTCTGAGATCCAGTTTGAAAACAGGTCTCCCTAAGTTCAGTGTTCTATCCACTGTACCACCTATCTAGGGGTCTGAATCCCCTACTCAGGAAGTGACTTTTAAGAACATCTTGCCAGATGCCCTTGTACTACATGTAAGGAAACTGAGGTTTTCAATAACTTGATCAAGGTTGAACAAGGAATAAGAAGAAATCAAGATCTGAGATCAACTCTGGTGATTAAAAGTTCAATGTTTTTGCGTTGTGCCTTGTTTCATCTCTCAATGTAACCTAATAAAACAGAGGTAAATAATCTTTATATAATGATTTCAAGAAATCATAATATCTTTATTATATGAAGAAGAAAAGGAATTTTTTAAATTGGTGGAGCTAAAACTTGAACTCAGGTCTCCTGGCTCAGTTCATATATTCTTTCCCTCTACACTTGGCAACTATCTCTTTTATTAACTTTTTTGTTGAAAGGACTAGGTGTGTTCACATAATGGATACTTAGTAGATGTTGAATGATAATTCATCTCTGAATCATTTCAGTAATTGTCTTTACTTGTCTTCCTTCCCAATCTTTCCTTTCTCTGAATACCAGTGATAGTGAGCCTTTCAAAAATGATGCTCATCTATACTCAACCATGGAGGCAGTTAAGCAGCAAAATGAAAGAATGGCAGGCCTGAAGTAAAGAAGACCTGAGTGCAAATTTGACCTTAGACATTTACTAGCTGAGGGACGCTGGACAAGGCACAAGCTATATGCTTTAAGAGGCAGAGGTAAGATGGCATAGTAGAATTAGGGACCTGGTTGAGCTTTCCCCTAAATCCATCAAAAAACCTGCAAAAAATAGCTCTAACCAAATTCTAGAGTGGCAGAAGCCACAAAATGACAGGCTGAAGAAAATTCCTAGCCCAAGACAATCTGGAAAGTCAACAGGAAGAGTCTACTACACCAAGCTGGAAGCAGAGTACAGTTTGCCTGAGTTTCTCAGGGTGCAGACAGAGCTAGAGTAGGCCTTAGGGGAATGAATTGTTACTGGCTGCTGTGATTTATAGATTTCTCAAAACACAAATGCCAAAGACAGCTTTGAGAATTAATGGGAAGCATCCCTCATCTGGCTAAGAGGGGAGCGTGGTCTGGCCCTAGCCTTAGCCTTATTACCAGGGTAACAACAACTGCAGCTGAAGCAGAGGCAGCTTCTGGAACCCTCCACTTAAAAAAGAGTTCAAAAGTCAAGCAATTGTCTGGGAAAATGAGCAAAGTGAGGAAAAAGAAACAAACTACAGATTCTTACTTTCTTGGTGCAAAGGTATTTTCTTATATCATTGCTGACAAAGAAGATCAAAACATACAACCAGAAGAACAAAGCCAAAGCTACTGCATTCAAAGCCTCCAAGAAAAATATGAATTTGTCTCAGGTCATGCAAGAGCTTAAAAAAAATTTTGAAAATAAAATAAGAGAGGTAGAGGAAAAATTGGGAAGAGAAATGAGAATGATGCAAGAAAATCACAAAAAATGAATCAACAGCTTGGTAAAGGAGACTTAAAAAATGCTGAATAAAATAACAGCTTTCAAATTAAACTAACCTAAATGGCAAAAGAGGTACAAAAAAAACAATGAGGAGAAGAATATCTTAAAAAGCAGAATGGGTCAACTGGAAATAGAGGTCCAAAAACTCACTGAAGAAAACAATTCCTTAAAAATTAAAATGGAGCAAATGGAAACTCATGACTTTATGAGAAATCAAGAAATTATAAAGCAGAACAAAAAGAATGAAAAAAATAGAAAACAACATGAAGTATCTCATTGGCAAAACAACTGACCTGGGAAACAGACCCAGAAGAGATAATTTAAAAATTATTGGACTACCTAAAAGCCAGATTAGAAAAAAGAGCCCAGACATCATCTTTCAAGAAATTATCAAGGAAAACTGCCCTGCTGCTCTAGAACAGAGGATAAAATAGAAATGGAAAGAAGACACCCATCCCCAAAAGAAAACTCCCAGGAATATTGTAACCAAATTCCAGAGTTCCCAGGTCAAGGAGAAAATATTGCAAGAAGCCAGAAAGAAACTATTCAAGTTTTGTGGAAACACAATTAGGATAACACAAGATTTAGTAACTTCTACCCTAAGGAATCTAAGGGCTTGAAACATGATTTTTCAGAGGTCAAAGGAGGTAGGATTAAAACAAGAATCATCTACACAGTAAAATTGAGTATAATACTTCACAGGGAAAAATAGAATTTCAATAAAATAGAGGACTTCCAAGCTTCTTGTTGAAAAGACCAGAGTTGAATAGAAAATTTGACTTTCCAATACAAGATCAAGAGAAGTATGGAAAGGTAAAAAGGAAAGAGAAATGATAAAGGATGTGTTACAGTTGAACTGTTTACATTCCTACATGGAAAGATGATATTTGTAACTCATAAGACCTTTTTCAGTATTAGGATTGGAGGAAATATATGTGTGTGTGTATGTGTATGTGTAGATATGTGTGCATAAATATACATATATATGTGTACATATATGTATGTGTATATATATATATATATATATATATAGAGAGAGAGAGAGAGAGAGAGAGAGAGAGAGAGAGACAGTCAGACAGACAGACAGAGAAAGAGAGATAGAAAGACAGAGACAGAGTGAGAGGGTACAGGGTGGACTGAATATGAAGGGATGACATCTAAAAAATAAAATTAAGTGTTGAGAGGAATGTACTTGGAGAAAGAAA
>CM053774.1:71434344-71458500 GCA_028658325.1 Potorous gilbertii | reverse complement strand
TATATATATATATATATATATATATAGAGAGAGAGAGAGAGAGAGAGAGAGAGAGAGAGAGACAGTCAGACAGACAGACAGAGAAAGAGAGATAGAAAGACAGAGACAGAGTGAGAGGGTACAGGGTGGACTGAATATGAAGGGATGACATCTAAAAAATAAAATTAAGTGTTGAGAGGAATGTACTTGGAGAAAGAAAAAGGGAGAGGTAGAAGGTAGTAAATCATTTCACATAAAAGATACCAGAAAGAGCTTTTACATCCAGGGGAAGAAAGGGAAGTTGAGAGGGAATAAGTGAACCTTACTTTCATTGAATTTGGCTTCAGGAGGGAAAAACATACACACTCACTTGGGTAAGGAAGTTTATCTTACCCTACAAGGTAAGATAAGCAGGGGCAGGGAGGAGCAGATAAGAGTGGGGAGATAATAGAAGAGACTGCAGATTGGTGGAAGTGGTAATCTGAGGTATACACTTTTGCAAAGGGACAGGTCAAAGGACAGAATAGAATAAATGGAGGGTGGGGCAGGATGGAGGGAAATATAGCTAGTCTTTCACAACATGACTTATGGAAGAGTTTTCCATCATTAGATATGTATAATCCATATTGAATTGCTTGACTTCTCAATGAGGGTGGGTGGGGAGAGTGGAAAGGAGAGAAAGGAAACCCAAAGCTTTAAAAATGAATGTTAAAAATTGTTTTTACATGAAGCTAGGAAACAAGATAAATAGGCAATGGGGTATAAAAATCTATTTTGACCTACAGGAAAATAGAAGGGAAGGGGATGGGGCAGAGGTAATAGAAGGCAGGGCAGATTGGAGGAAAGAGTGATCAGAATACATGCTGTCCTGGGACAGTGGGAGGGGATAGATGGAGAGAAAATTTGAAATTCAAAATTCTGTGCAAGTGAATATTGAAAACTGAAAATAAATAAATTTAGTTAGAAAACAAAATAAAATAAGAAAAAAAAAGACAAGCAACTTGGAAAGATTTAAGAACCTGATCCATGTAATGACCTACCATGATTCCAGGGTATGATGATGAAGCATCTCATCTATCTCCTGATAGAGAAGTGATGGAATGAAATGAAGAATGAGACATACATTTTTGGTCATAGCCAACATGGGAATCTATTTTGTCTAACTATGCATATTTTTATAAAGATTTTGGGTATTAAAAAAGGAAAAGAAAAGAAAAATCTATATGCTTTAATTTCTTCAGTTGTAAAATGGGGATAAATCATAGCATCTACCTCATAGGCTCATTGTGGGGATGAAATGAGAATACATAAAGTACTTCTCAAAAGTTAAAGCACTAAATAAATGGTAACTATTATTATTTTAAGAGCCCCATAAAATGCTTTAGTTTATTCCTCATTATTATTAGAAACACAACCCAAAACAGAAATGTAATACAGCACAAAGTTTGGATCATATAATCCTAATTATGAAAATATCACAAAACTATAACTCTTTTAATGTTTAATACTCTTAGAAAATAAGTTTTTAAAGTCAATATGTTTTTTTCCCCTAAATGCCTACTATGTTTAGGTACCATGTAAGGTCCTGGGAATATAAAGGCAAAAAACTAAATGGCATCTGCCCTCTAGGAGATCACATTCTACTTTCAGTCTATAAATGCTACTCTTGCATTTCAAAAAGAAAATGTACATTTTGAACACTTTAATAAAAGTCAATGCACTAAATCATAATCTGTAGTAACCAGTCTTTTTAGAGTTAGCAAAGGACCCTGGTAGGATAATTTACTAGAGTCAGAAGAAAAGGAGGGTTCCTTAAAGTTTGTCATTTCAGCTTGGGTGGAAGAGGTAGGTAGCTGGGATTATAGTTCCAATTATATGGTGAAGAAATAAGCATGTCAAATACCTGAGGTGATTGGGGAGAAGGGCTTGGGGTTTAGTGTAGAAGGAGGGCTATCTCTGAAGGAGAAATCATATTTTGAGTTAAGCAAGCAAGGGGAAAGGTCTAACAGAGAAACAATGAGTCATAGGCCAGGGAAGAATACATACTAGACAAATGTGCATCAGAGGTAAACAATGATAGGTGAGAGGAAAAGGAGATGGAATTTTGAGGAAGCTTGGCTTTTGATAGTCTACCCTGATGATTCTTTTAATCTCATCTACTTAGTCCTCTGATCTGATTCCTTGTGAAAATCTAAAACAACCACATTGTATTCACCCTTTTGATTTTTTGGTCAATGTTTTGAATATATTAAATGAAGGTACTTTGCAGGGGTGTTAATTATTTTTCAAAGCAAAATATTTGAGATAGGTTTTGAGGACAAATTTTTTAATGTCTTTATGTTAACTTACTTGATTTCAAAATAATTTAAATCTGTTCAGGTAATTTAAGCTTTTATCACAAAGAAGTGAATTATTTGCTTTTCCAAATACAAAACATGAAAGTAAAACAAACCACTTTTTTCATTTGATATCAATTGTCCAAACCTTTTAGCTACTATGCAAAACAGAAGATACATTTGTAAAGTCTATTATATATTCAGGAATTTGTATAGCAGATTTCTCTAATGTAATACAGAAGATATCCTAATCATATAATTCAAGAAGAAAAACAATATTTTATGCATTTATGTAGGAGGTTGGAATGTAGGTGAGTGCATTTCTACATGAAATTTAAATCAGAACAGAATAAATTTTTTAAAAAATAAAGGTAATCACATGCTCATAGATAGAATTTATATGAATTACTATAATTTTTCTTTCTGTCATGTGCTGTATTTCCAAGACAGTATCATTGTAGTCATTGAAAGAAATGGCACCCATTTCCAAAAACACTTAAAGAATTAAATAAGATATTTTTGTCATGTGCCCACCACTATAATAGGTACATGAGGCTTGTTTTACTTTCTCAGTGGCAAGAGTCTAGTCTTTCATTTTACTCATAATATGTGGCATAGTGCTAGTAGAATATTAGGTATGCAATAAATGTTACTGAATTAAAATTGAGTTGGCAGAGATGCAAAAACTTGTGACCATCAGCCAAGTACTCAGTTGATGATTTCCCCCAAGTGTCTTACTATGGATCCTGACAGGAATGTCTTCTAATCTTCCTGCTGCTTCTCCATTAAGATTTCCCTACTGCTGTTACTCCTGGCTGGCTTGGCTTCCCAAAACCTCTGGTAGCACTGGGAGTAAAAACTAATGGAAACTCAGGCTTCTATTTGCTTTCCTTGACAACACATCAAAACAAGGAAAAGATCACAAAATCTTCTTCTCTGTTTAGAAAACATCTGAAAAATTATATTCACTTCATGGAGGAACAGTCAGTCAATAAATAACCATTTAATGCCTGTTATATGTCAGGCACTGTGCTGAGTGCTAAAGATACAAAGAAAGGCAAAAGATAGTTTCTATCCTCAAGGAGCTTACAGTATAATAAGAGATAATATGCAAACATCTACATACAAATGAACTACATAGAAGATAAATTCAAAAGATCAGCAGGGGATGGAACTAGAATTAAGGTAGATGGCAAAAGGCATTATATAGAGGGTACCATATTAGCTGTTATTTGAATGAAACTAGGAGACAGAGGAGGAAGGGGAGCATTCCAAGCATGGGGAAAGGTCAGGAATAATGTCCAGAGTCTGGAGATGAGTGTCTTGTTTGAGAAAAAACAAAGAGTCTGGTGTCACTGGATGTTAAAGTTAAGTTGGAGAGAGTAAAATGATTGGAAATTTGGAAGGAGGAGACAGGTTATGAAGGACTTTAAACAATAAGGAGTGAATTTTATATTTAATCCTTGAGATCATTGGGAGCCATAGAAATTTAAACTAGGCTACATCTGCATTCACAAACAGCACTTTGTGAAGGAGAACAGACTGGAGAGGGGAGAGATTTATAGCTGGTAGCTAACCAGCAGGCTAATGAAATTTTTGTTTTTGTTCAGTCACTTCAGGCCAACTAACTCTTCATGACTGCATTTGGGGTTTTCTTAGCAAAGATGTTGGAGTGATTTGCCATTTCCTTCTTCAGTTCATTTGACAGATGAGGAAACTGAGGCATCAGTATATATATATATGTATATATATATATATATATATGTATATATATATATGTATATATATATATATACATATATATATATATATATACATATATATATATATACATATATATATATATATATATACAACCCACTTTTATGGGTTAAGTGACTTCCTGGAGTCACACAACTGGTAAGTATCTGAGGCCTGATTTGAACTCAGGAAGATGAGTCTTCAGGACACCATACCTGGCACTCTGCCTACTGTCCCACCTAGCTGCCTCAGGCTATTGCAATAGTCTAAATGTAAGATGATGAGATCCTGCACTAGGGAGTTGTTCATGTTAGCAGAGAATAGGTGGTGTCTTAAAGCTGAATTAGACTGGCCTTGAGAAGAGATTGGATTTGGCATATGAGAGAGGGTGGGGAGTTAAAGATGACACCCTAGGTATTGAGTATCCTTGACAGAAATAGGAAAGTCAGAAGAAAAGGAGGCTTCAGAGGGGAAAATAAGCTAAGATTGTTCAGAGGAGAATGACCAAAAGAACAATGATATCTTTGAATTGGCTGTTTTCTACTGCCTAGAGTGTTTTGCCTTCTCTGCCTTTTGAAATTCCTGGCTTCCTTCAACATTCAATTCAAAACCCATCTATTTTTTTCAGGAATTCTTTCCAAGTCTTTCCAGATGCTGGTGTTTTCTCTTCCAAGGCTATCTTTCAATTACTAGGTATGTCCTTTGAATCTAATTTTGCAGATTCCACCAGAGAAATTAAGCTCCTACCGTATAAGCAATGCCCCTCCCCAACCCCTTTTTTTAAATTCTCAGCATTTAGCACAATACTTAGCATATAGTTAAGACTTACTATATGTTTGTTCATTGATTAGTTGATCACACCTGTATCAGTTGGAAGAACTAGGACTAATCAACTTGTAAAAAAAAAAGCATTTAGCAGGAACATAAAGACATGAAAGACTTTCACTTGGAAAGAGAATAAGGTTTATTTTATTTTGTCCCAGAAGGCAGAATTAGGAAGAAAGAACAGTTTTAATTTTTTGAATAAGAAAAAATCTCTCAAAAGTGAAAATTCTCCAAAAGTGTCTTATAAGTAATTGACAAGTAAATAGTTGTCTATCAAAACGCATATTCAAGTGGAGGCTAGATAGTTACTTCTCAGTGATGTCATAAAAGAGATTTCTAACAAGGTCCTTCTTGCCTGACTAGCTTTGAGAGTCCACGACTTCATAATCACAAATTTGTGGTTAATCATATGGCAATCATTTTCTCCACATTTAGTCCTTTGCTTTATTACTACAGAATCTATTTTTCTATACCTTTCTTCACAACTTAATCTAGAAAAAAAGGGATTTGAAACCAGTACCCAATTTATTTCAGGGAAACAAAAATAAGCGCTACATGGTTATAAATACAATTTTAATTTCCCTTAATTATGTACATGAAAGGCTGCATAATATACTTTTCCATCTCATTCCTTTCCCTAAGATGTATCCCTTGTTAGCCGTAAAGATTTGCCCAAATCAGAGGTGTGAGCAAAGCATAACATTTCATATTTAATCGATGTCAATAAAAGATTTTATAGTATAGATGAAGTGTGCAAAGTCCGTGAATAAACTACACAGTGGTTCTCAAATTGATGTTCTCAGAACTCCTTCCCATTTTTAAACGTTACTGAAGACTTAGGTTTTGTTTGTGAGAATTATATCTATCAATATTTGCTGTATTGACTTTAAGTATCTTAGTGTTAATATGCAAATGGTTTTAACCTTGTGGTCCTCCTGACAGAGTCTAGGGGATCACCAGGAGTTTCTGGACCAGATTTTGAGAACTAGTGCCCTGGAGTGATATTGCTAGGAAATGCATTCATATTTGCTTAGGATACTTGATCTTACCTCATGGGAAATACATAGAATATCCAGGAATTTTCAGGCACAAGAAATTTAGCAATCACAAAGTAGACAGTGTTTGAGCAAAATCCCCTGGGAAGGAATCAATTGAAGAAAGGAGGGAGAAGCAGAGACTTAGGCCTCAAGTCTCTATCTTGGTCTCTTCTCCTACCCTCAACCTCCTTTATCAAATGAAGATCTCATAAACTTTGGAAATCTACAGGAGTTCCCATCTTTGAATGAGCAAATATCCTGTGATTTTCTCCATGTCAGTTGATGGCAGTGTCTACTTCAAGAGAACAGGGGAGCCAGGGTATAGTTTCTCAGCTCTACAAAGCACAGTAGAAAAGCTAAACTTGGGCTTGAACATGATATCTTGAATCATGAGATTTCCAGAAACTGTGAATTCTGTTTGCCACATGAGCTTCTCACTTAGCTTGAACCAACTGTCCATGGGTTCTGTACGTAAATATTGATGGGAGACTATGTCACATGTTTTTTTGGGCAGGGGTTTAGCTAATTATACCAACATAGCAAATGTCCTATTCCAAAAGAAAAATAATTTTGATATAAACCAATAATTGTGTCAGGAAGCACACTGGAAGGGAATCTTGAACTACAGTTAGGTTTGTGATTAGTGCAAATAATAAATCATATATACTAGTCAAATAAATATATTCAAAATTGCACATTTCAAAGTTACAGTTATATAAAATATGGTAATTATTCCCAACCTAGTGGAAGTATGCAGTGCAAATACAAATCATGTGAGCACTTCAGGGCAGTCATAACCAGCAGTAATCTGAATCTACCTTTAGAAAAGAAACCCTCGCTAAGCCATCTACATCTACATCATAGGCATATGAGGATAAAATGAAATAATATTTATAAAGCACTTAGTACAGTCTTGGGGATATAGTAGGTGCTTAATAAATGCTTATTTCCTTCCCTTTCCCAGTCTAAGGGAAACCCTCAGGGATATCATTTTGGCCATAGTCTAAGAATACTATCAATCAAGTAGGAGTTGGAACAGGCATCTGGGAGCACATAATACATTTAACCTTTAAATTGAACAGTCAAATTCTATACGACTGTTGGTAGGACTACAAACTCAGTCACTGGGAAATGTGCTTTGAATTGGTTTTCCCTGAGTAAGGACAGATTCAAGTCCATCTGTTTACACTCTTGCTCTGTTCCCACTGTAACTAGTAGTATGAATTTCAAGAAATGAAGAGCAGTATCTTGGCCCATTTGGCCCATTAACCTATGACCTTGGCATCATTAGCACAGTACATCAGCCAGGAAACAAAAAAGCCAACCAAATCTGAGATACTATTTATTTTACTACAACTGATAGAGACCTGGCTAGCAATGAACCAAAAATTTTACCCTCTCTGAGAGTTTTTTCAACTGGCTAGTCCTCTGTTGATAAAATTTTAATGAATACAAATTGCACAGCTCCAAAATGCAGTTCACGCTTGCTTTCTCATTTTTACACATATTGTATATTCAATTTTGTGCTCATTTAGGTTTCCCTTTGTCAATTAAGGGATATTGACAAGTAAGTCTACTTATCATGTATTCATTCTACAAATAGCAAAATTAAATTCCCCAGAGATGTCTTTGAGGAATAGGCTTGATCTGACATATTTGCCATTAGCCAGACTGAGCTGTAATGGTTTTCAACCTTAATAGCCATATACATTCTTTACGGGTGACATGATAATGTTACTGAGCTACATCCTCATAAGGTGAAATTAGTGGATTCGTATCACTGTGATTTAGAATGTTTCCCCAATCACGTGCTTAAAAATCTGTCCTACTTCAGCTCTTCTGGATCTTAGTTAAGGACACTGCTTAGATAGCTTCCTCAGCAGACCTGTGTAAGAAAAGTAAGGGTAGGTGGTAGTGAATCCCAGATGTGGGTTTGTGCTTAGAGGAACGTGGGATATGGGTGTGGAGTACAATAGTCTCTCTTTACATTTCTGGCCTGTGATTTCACTAGTGTCTGGCACTCCAGATATAGAGACTCCTCTCAATTCATTGCTGTTTGTCCTTCATTCTTAGAAAGGACCGTGACATCAGGGAGGTGATGCCATGACATGCAAATGAATTGAATTGAAGTGAGGAAAGGATGTGCAAAGTCAGCAGCTTCACTTTGTCCTCAGAAGCTATCTTTGTCCAATGGTCAGATATAGATCAGAAGGCCTGGAGATGGCCCTGGATTCAGTAGGAGACCTCGACTTTAGCTTTAACTGGTCTCAGTTTGACTGAGACAATGCCTATTTGTTGACTAAGGTTAGGTAAAAAGAAGAGGCTAAGAATGGCCTCTTTTACCTCGTCACAAAGAAAAAGAAAATCAATCTAGGAAGGGAAGACCCTAAGGGTCTTTTTTTGATTGCTGAAACCTCCCAAGATATCTTAGAGTTTACTGGCTAAATTTCTTTCTTAAGGATCAGGCCATAAACCCAGATCTCTCTGGCTCTCATTGATTGGTCAGTAATTGTTGCTGTTGTTGAGTTTGTTCTTTGCTCTCTAAGAGGACCATGACATCCAGATGATGACATGACTTGCCGTTGACTTTGATTTGAGTGAGGGAGGGATGGGCAAGGTCACCAGTCTCACTTTCTCCTCCAGAGTCATCTGAGTCCCATGGCCTGATATTCATCAGGAAGACTGGAGACAGCCCAGGATGCAGTGTGGGACCCTGGCCATTTTAGGCTAAGGTCTTTTCAGATTCTCACTTTGAGTGAGATATACCCATTCAATGAATAGGCCTCTTTAAGTAGTTATTCAAGGGATGAACCCTTTTAATATAAAAAAAAAAATCAAACAGGGAGGGGAGACTCTCAGGGTGCCCAGGTAAAACAGAAAACGTTACTATTTAGTATTTACATTCACTCAGGGATAGGTGGGTGGGGATCTGCCTTCCAATCTATGAGCTCTAGAGTGAACTGGGTTTAGGGCTTGGTCTTTGAACAAAAAATATAGCCAGTAAACTCAAAGGAAAAAAGCAGCTTTTGGTCATGGATGTATAATCTGATTGGGTCCCAAGGCAAGCCCTACTTGGTCACTTTTTGAGATTGGCTCAGAGAGAATGTAAATAGCAATTGCTTCTGTTTTGGTCTGAAATCCTGAGGGTCTTACCCTCTCAGATTGATTTTTTTTTTAACTAGATAAAAGAGGCCTTTCTTACCTAGACTAAATCACTGAATGGGCTCTGCCTCCTTCAAACCTCTCAATTTAAACCTGTAATTGAATAGTCTGTAGAGAGTTGCCTGGGGCACAGAGGAGTTAATTTACTTGTTCAGTGCCACACAGTCATTACTTATCAGAAATAAGACAAGAATCCAAATTTTCATGACTAAGAGTCTAGGGAGGGGTGACATAGCATAGAAATGGATTGACTCTCTAGGACACTATTTTTAGATATGACAGTGGCCTTTACATGAAGCATAAAGAATGATGACTGTATTTTTTTTTTATTCAGGCAGCTAGGTGTACAGTGTGTAGAGTGCCTGGAGTCAGGAGGACCTAAGTTCAAATTAGGTCTCAGACACTAACTGTGTGACTCTAGGCAATTTCTTCATAGGTAAAATGAGCTGGAAAAGGAAAGGGCAGATCACTCTAGAATCTTTGCCAAGAAAACTCCAAATGGGGTCAGGAAAAGCTGACATGACGGAAAGGACTGAACAACAAAATTTTCCATTTGTATATGCTAAAGTATTGTCTATACTTCTGTGACCTTATGTTTATCACTTAATACCTCTGGTCTGTTTCCTTATCTGAAAATGAGGTGATTTATCATGGTGTTTCCATAATGTTACTTCCAGTTGTACATCAATAATCCTCCCAATCTTTTGTCCACTACTGTGGAAAATTTATATATGTACTTTCTGTGATTATCGGGAATTTAGAAGCAGTAGAAAGCATCCCTTACCTTTGATATTCCTTTACCATTTGTACATGTATCTATCTATATACACATCTATTCTAAACAGGATTTTTAGGACCATGACCAACATCAATCTATTTACCCGTTTCTTCTTATTCAAATTGATACGTTTATTTTTAAATAAGTAACTCCTTAATGAAAACCACTAAAGATTAAGTAAAACATTATTTTCCCTTTCAAACAATCTTTCTGTTTATTGTAATGTTACATTCTGTTCAGTTCACAGGGATGTACTTTGAGTTTTCATTTATTTTCTTTTAAAAACAATCAGCTTTTTCTCTAGTTTTTTTTGTTGTTTTTCTATTTTTTTTGCAAACGTAAATGATTAGACAAAATACTGTCAAAATATGCTATTTCTTCAAAACCCATTGCACTATTCAGAAGGCAAAGTATTTTTGTGTTTGACAGAACAAGCATTTTTTAACCATTTACTATGTACAAGGCATTAAGCTTGATGTTGGGCATACTAAGATGAGAAGACAGAATTCCTGATCTCAAGGAGATCATGATCTAGAGGTTTTTTGGCTATGAGCACTTTTTATTGATAAAATAGATGCTAAAAAAAAATTAAATATATCGGGGAGAAATCTTCAGATTTTTTTTACATATTACAGAAAAAATGTTAATCTCCCTTATACCATCAAGAGTATTTGATCTAACAAACACAATTTGAACTCTTTCATCCTGTTCTTTCCCTTTTCTTTTATTTTCTGTTATAAAGATTGTTGTAGTATGCCAATTCAGTGATATTCCTTTCTTTGTTTACATACACTGCAGAATGACTAATGTGAATAATTTACCCCTCTGCAATTGAAAGCTTTTTTCTTCTTCCATTAACTTTAGAGCCCCCTGGTAATTTTAATGCTTAAACATGTTTAATAGACATAAACCTAAGTTCTTCCTGCTCTAGAATTACATCATGCTATTTAGATCTCAATCTGAAGAGAAAATTCACTCACTCTACTCAGTCAAAGACATTTTAACCATGTAAGTAATATGATAGTAGATGTGTGTGTATGTATCTGAATTTTCCCATATGGAGGGAAATGATGCAACTTTTTCTAAACAGTTAGCAACTTGCTTATTTGTAGGACTTCTACAAAAATATATATTTTTGTAATACTTCTTGTATGAGGAAGGTAACAACTTTAGATAAAACTTTAGCAGGTAACTCCAGAAAGGTTTCCTCAACTTAACATTTTGAAAACAATGAAATATCTCCCCTCAAAAAATGAGATTAACTATTCATTGCTACTAAATTTTCTTTTTCTATCACGTCTGATCATGTTACTGTTTTACTTCAAAAACCTTTACTGTCCTCCTCCAGTTATAAGGATAAAATACAACATCCTTCACCTAGAATGTAAAGCTCTCCAGAGCTTGTCTCAAATTTCATGTCGTTTTCTTCCCTTTCATGTATTCTCCTATCCAGTCAAGCTGACTTTACCATCTGTTCTCCAAACATGATTTTTTATCTTCTACCTCCATGCCTTTGTACAACTGCTTATTTCTTTAGGTCTCCAACATATTCCCTCCTCACTTTCACTTTGTAGAACCCCTAGTTTCCTTCAAAGCACAGTTCAGGTGTCCCCTGCCTATCCATCTGAATTCCCTCCCTCTTAAAATTGCTTTTCTTATTAGGAACATAGGATCACAACATTGGCCACTGAAAACAGAGAAATAATTTAGATGTGATATAGCCCAACCCTTCCATTCTCTGGAGGGGGAATCTGAAACTCAGAGAAAGCAAGTAATTTTGTTAAGATTATGAAGTGAGCCATAGTTGAGATTCAAACTCATTTTTTCACATCTGAATCAAGGGCTGTTTCACCATCCAGTCAAATATAAGGGATTATTATAAAAAGCCTCAGCACCTTGTACAGCACCTGGCAACCAATGGGCACTTAATGAATGAATGTTAATGAAAGTGAACTGCATCAGAGAGGCTGTCTGTAATGAAAGCAGAGACTTCACCCAGCACACATCTGCTGGGGATTCCACAGAAAGAGCACTATTCATAATTTTTGAAGAAATGCAATTTTGGTTCCTGACTCAGAGGTGTTATAAGTGAATGTCCTAATCTTAGTAATGGATACCTGTGAATTTCTGACCCTAAGCACTCTTCAGAATGGTTTGTAGTATTGTTATACCAGCACAGGGTAATTGGATTTGATGTAGCCACTTAAATAATTTTACAACTGACACTTCCATCAAGGTTACCTCATTGTGTCTTGACAGTCAGTTCTCAAGAGTCATCGCCCTTAAGAGAGAAAAGAGGATGACTTTCAATCAGCATTCATGTAACATATCTATCTGTCTTGTTTGGTTAAAGTGCAGTCCTGGTGAACAAAGGAACATGGGCTAGATGACCTCAAGGTCTCACTCAGTCTATGATGAAAGGATTGTCAGAAATGTTTTTGTTAAAGTTGAATGACTTTGGGACAAGGTCTGTGAAGTTTGCGTTATGACTGCATAATGTCATAAACCTCAGTTTGGACCAAGAGAAGAATTCTTATTTCTAATGAGTGACAGCATGTCAGTGTAGAAAGAATGCTGAATCAAACAGGCACCAATAGATCAGGATTTTAGTCATTGTTTCATCATTTCCATGCCATGTAACCTTGTCCAAGTTATTTGACTCCTCTAGTGATAATTCTCACTTATACAGAATATTATAATTTCCTTACAACAACCTTATGAGAGAAAATATTTGTAAAATGCTTAATACAGTGCCTGGCATATAATAGGTACCTGATAATGTTTAATCCAACCATACTTCTATCCATATTCCCACTTCATGAATCATGGCAGATAAATGGACTAATAGGTGAGTCCAAGGGTCATTTATCTAACTGCATGGATGGCCTTAAGCAGGGACTGTCTTCCTTTTCTATTTGTGTCATTATGCACATAGTAAACACTTAATAGATGCTTCATTCATTCATAATGCAACAATATTATATATAATATGTATATACATAAATATGCACATACACATATACAAACATAATTTTTTTTTCCAATTACATGTATAAAATTTGAAAGCTTTTTGAAAACAGTAAAGCAATAGTGTGGTGAAAGGGAACCAGGATCTCTGCTTTCACTGAGGTAGGGAAGACACTTCACCAATGCAGACCAATTTACCAATCACTTAATCAACAAGCATTTGCTAATTAACTAATAACAAATAAAATAATTAATGCATCATGTTCCAAAACTCTAATTAAAACTAGGAATGCAAACACTGAAGTGAGAAGTCTTTCTTTCAAGAAGTATACATTCTAGTGGGAAATATGTGTTCATAAATAGATTTACAAAATATCTACTAAATGAATACGTAGTTATTGTGTGTGTGGGGAAGGATAGCAGCTGGGGGTAATTAGGACAAGTTTCTTGAAGATGACCCTTTGACTGAACCTTGAATGGACAAAAAGTCTGTAAGATGCAGAAGTAAAGAGGGATAATTTTCCCAAGATAAGAGAAAGCCTCTGCAAAAGCATAGGATTGAGTTGGAATGTCAATAAATAGGTGTTTTCCTAGAATATAGTTGATCACATTCTATGGAATTACCTATGGGCACTAAGATGTTAGTGATTTTCCCAGGGTCATACAACCAATATGTGCCAGAAGCAGGATTTGATCCCATCTCCTTCTGGTTCCAAGTCCAGCCCTCTACCTCTTCTGTCAAACTGCTTCTGAAATATTATATTTTATATATGTGAACTGGTCAGGCAATCTAATGAACATTGGTAGGAATTAGCCCCTTCTGTTGGGGCTGCATACACAGCATGCACAACTACTGATTCTTGGTTGGACCCTGTGTGTGACTGCGATTGAAAAGTGATTGAGAAGGTTATGGTTGACTTTAAAAGGAGAGGCCAAATTCTCTACCCCTCTGTCTTCCTCTTTGGAGTCTGTCATTGCAAACTCTGTCATGCGACATACTGGTTGCCCCTTTTACTTCCAGCAAGGAAAAGAAGATTTCTCTCCTTTCCTCCTTTTCATTTACCAAGGGAGACACAACTGAAAGGAAGCTGCTGGAAGAAACTAGGCAAGAAATGATGAGGGATGGTGTCTGTGTGTGAGAGAAAAGGTCAAATGAAAGAGGAATTGTGGATGAAGAAACATCAAGATTATAGGAAGACCTTATAGAAGCATGCACTACACACATTATATAGACAAAGTATACTATGGATACATACAGAAAATGGAGACAGTATATCCAGTGACTAGAACCTCAGAATCAGGACGCACAAGGTTAAATCCTGCCTCTAAGTCATACTGGCAGTATAACCCTGGGCATGTTACTTATAGTCTCAAAATCCCAGGCAACTCTGTAAGATTATAAATTGCAAAAAAAAAAATGTTATGGACTTGAATTAGTAGATGAAGATGACTTATGAAAAATTTCTTTCACTATGAAAATCATAGCTCCAGACCAAAATAGGAATTATGCATATGTGTCAACAAGCCCTCATTAAAGGCTTAACGGCTTGTAATTTTATTATTCAACTGAAACTCTTCTCCCCCAAGTTAACTGCCAAATCTAATGTCTTTTCCTCAGTTCTCATTTTTCTTGACTGCTCTACAGCCTTTTATATTGGGGATCACCAACTTACTAGGGCTAGAGGTCCTGGAGTCAGGAGGATTTGAATTCAAATTCTGCCTCATGCACTTACTGGCCATTTGACTGCAAACAAGTCACTTGATCTCTTTTTACCTCGGTTTCCTTATCTGTAAAATGGAGAAAATAATAGTATGTATCTCCCAGAATGGCTGTGAAGCTCACATTAGATGACTGTAAAGTGTTTAGCACAATCCCCGGCACATAGTGAACACTCCTACTATAACTAGTAGTCTTCCATTATTTTTGTTATTCTCCTAAACACTCTTTTCACTCTAGGTTTTCATGATACTACCTTCTCCTGGGTTTCCTATCGATCTAATCATTCCTTTTCAGCATCATTTGCTGGATTTTCATGTACATTATTCTCTGGTCCTCCCATTGGGCTCCCAGGGCTTCTCTCCTCTCCTCTGTTCTGCTCTGCTCTGTTCTCCTCTCCTCTGCTCTCCTCTGCTCTCCTCTCCTTCTCTTTTCTCTCTGTCTCTCTATGAATATATACAAACATATATACACACACACACACACACACATATATATATATATATATATATATATATATATATATGTATTTTTTACTTGGTAATCTCATCAGCTTCCATAGATTTAGTTACCATATCAGTGATGATGATTCTCAAATGTACTTACCCAACTTTAATCTCTACTGACCTCTAGTCTCTAAATTCTAACTGCCTATTAAACATCTTGAAATAATTGCCCCATGGATATCCTAAACTCAATAGGTCTAAAACTGAACTTAGAAGATTTCCCCTGAAACACAGCCCTTTTCCTGGCATCCCTATTACTATTCAAGCTATCATGGTCCTCTCAGTCACTCAGGTTTGCAGCCTAGATGTTATCCGTGAGTCTTACCTCTCTCTCATCTAGCTCTTTCGTGGACAATCTGTTGCCAAGCCTAGCCAATTTTACATTCTCTTCAGTTTGCTCCTTTCTCCCTTCTGACACTGCCCCCACCCTGGGGTGGGCATTCATCACTTCACTCCTGGATTACTGCAACTACAACAGGCTCCTGGCTGGTCTATCTGCCACAAGTCTCTCTCCACACTAATCTGTCTTCTACTCAGCTGTCAAACTGTTCTTTCTGCAGCTCAAGCCTATGCCACCCATTCCCTTACACAATAGACCCCAGTGGATTTCTGTCACTTTCGGGATGAAATATTAAATCCTTTGGTTATCCTTCATTATTTGCCCTCAACTTTCTAGTCCTTGATATTTAGCCTCATTGTTCTTCTTGAATAGAATGTTCAATCTGTTGGTTGTTCCCCATTCCTGGAACACTCTCCTTCATCTCCATCTCCTGACTTCTCTTACTTCCTTCAAGTCAACCTACAATCCTATGTTCTACAGGAAGCCTTTTACCACTCCATTTAATGCTTAGCGCCCTCCCTTTTTTGAGATTATCTCCAATTTATTCTATATAAATCTCCTTTTACATAGTTATTTGAATGTGCTCTCTCTCTCTCTCTCTCTCTCTCTCTCTCTCTCTCTCTCTCCCTTTATACAATGAATTCCTTGAGAGACATGACTATCTTTTTTTTCCCTTTCTTTGAATCTTAGCACAGTGCCTGGTTTATTAACTGACTGCCTGTGTTAAATGATAAGAATATAAAGAGGAAAAAAGAATCAGTTTTTACTCTTAAGGAACTTTATATATATGTATATATATATATATATATATATATATATATATATATATACACACACATATATACATACACACATATACATATATATGTATACAAGTATGTGTAATGTATTATGCATGCATACATATGTGTATGTTTTGTATATATAATATATATGAATTCGCAATATTTACCCCAAAATCACAAAATGTCACTTGTTCCTTCCTATAGGTATCATAGCCTACTGACAGAAAATGTCATTTATGAAGAGGATTATATCATATAATTTTTTAAAAATTAAATCTTTATTTGTTCACAAAAAAAGGATCTGTTTCTATGCTCCATCCATTCTCCCTTCCTTCTTGCCCCCACCCCCACCAAAATCTGGATCTACTTATCCTCCCTTTATCTCCAAAGGAGAAATGTAACTTCTCTGTACTTGTATCCCCAAATGCCCTACTAGAGTTTCTGCCCTTATATTTATGTAGTTCTTTTTCTTATATGAAACAGAGTATAATCTTAAAAGTTTATTGAGAATGGACAAATACTATTAGGCTCTTTCAACTTTGCACTCCTGCATGAAGAATAATTTACACAGTGTTTTCAAAAGTTATTACAATTTTCACCAAAAGAACAAGGTGTCAATTTTTTATTATCTTCTATATGTTGAGAATTAGAATTATATGGTCTAAAATCATGACCTTTATCCATATTCTGCATTTTGATGGATTAACTCTCTTCCTCCTCATCCTCCTCTTCCTTGTTTGTAGTTTTAATAGAAAAGACAGAGATGCTCAATGGAGAAACGTGTGGAATATTGGAAGGTCAAGCCAATGAAGAAGGAGACTACATTTCACAGATGGTAAAGAATACTCCAAGACCGATATTGTATTTTCATGTAAAGAATGGAATAGTATCAGATGCTAGCAACCCTGAATTCCAACTCTGAAAAAAAATGATAAAAAGTGACAAATTTAACCGAATCTGCATAATTGCAATTCAGTAGACTTCTGGGGAAAGAGCCTTGAAAGAAATATTTCTGATTATAAAACACATTTTCGTTATCCGGGTAGTCATATCTAAATACTTTTGTATCTTCTATCTTGTAAAAGGAAATCTGTTTCATCCTTTTTATCTTACTAAGTTGATAGTGAATCATTGATTGCTCACAACTCCGTCCAGCTGTCTGCTGACAGAATGTGCTGATTGAGTTGGCAAAGCTTTGTAGTATGTGACTTATAAATGCTTGGTGTTGTTTTTTTTTTAAATTAAATTAAATTTTAAATTAAATTAAATCAGACTTTATTTCACATTTTATACTGATCTCCATATATAACTCATGTTTACTTATGGACAAAGTAATTGATGAATGATAGGCTGTAAATGGGTTGTAGAAAGTTAATGGTAACTAATTACAGACAAAAACTCAGTGTATAATATACTATTAAAGAGAGCCAGAAAGGGAAGTAGTTCAGTCATATCATGAGAGTAAAGGAAAAAAAAGATGAAAACAAGAATTGAACCAAGCATACATCAAGAGACCTAGAGGAAGGCAATTACTACACTAGTGCCCCCGTGGAAGATTTGTGGGAGATAAGAGACAAGAGAGACACTAGATGATGATATATACATGGGTTTCAAACTGAACAATGTCAGGTTACATAGATGTAGTCATAGATCTATCCAAGAAGTAATCTTACTATTTCATTCAAAATTGCTAAATTCCTAACTACGAAATAAATTCAATTTCCCTCCCCACCTCCCCACATATTCCTCTTAATAAATTTTTTTTTAAAGTTTTATTTGTATGTATGGTCAAAAGAAGGGTTTATGATCAAATAAGGGATAGAGAAAATCCCAGAATTTCAAAATACATATTTTTGATTAAATAAATTTATTTTTTTTTGCACAAACAAGATACATACCACTAAAACTTAGAAAGAAAACAAATGGGAGAAAACTCTTTGCAGGACATATCTCTGATAAATTTCTTATTTCTAAGACATATGTAAAGAAATGATTAAAATTTATGAGATAAAAATACATTCATGAAGTGGTCAAAGGATATGAACAGGATGTTTTCAGGGGAAGATATTCAAACTTACAATATTTATATGTGAAAATACTAAAAAATTAGAGAAATGAAAATTAAAGTACTTCTGAGATTTAACCTCACACTTCGTTTTAGTAGAGATGACAAATACAAAACAACAACAAGAAAATTACTAATGTTGAGCAGGTTGTGAGAAAATAGGAAATTTAATGGACTTTGGTAGAGATAAAAACTAGTTTAGTTATTTTAGAAGGTAATTTGAGACTATGTCCCAAGTTACTAAACTATGTGCAGACTTTGAATGGTGCTACCATAAAGTATAATCCCTAAAGAGATAAAAATAAAGAGGAAAAGTGTCCATATATATAAATATATAGAGAATGTAACCCCAGGCCCAAAGCCCATTGATCTGGGACTCTGTCCTAATTAGGTGCACCAACCTGAGTCAGGGGCAGAGTGGAGTTGGAGAGAGTAGGAGAATTTCAGTTGTTTGGTCTTTTCAGAGTTTTCTTCCAGCCAGAAGTCCCATATTAATGAGATTTGAGACTGAGGTTACAATAGCAGCTCTTATCTTAATAACAAACCCCACCCCAAACTATCAGAAATTAAGGGGGTTCTCATTTATTAGAAATGGTTATGAATATACATATATATATATCTATATGAGCGTATACATACGTATGTATATGTATGATGAAAGAAATGATGAAAGGAACAGTTTCAAAGACATTTGAGAAGATTTACATGAATTTATATAGAGTGAAATGAGCAGGGTCTGAACAATTTACACAATAACAATGACATTGTAATTAGAGATAACTTTGAAAGACTGGAGTATTCTCATCATTTCAGTGACCAATCATGATTCCAAAGCACTTGTCATGAAATGTATTATCAACCTCCTGACACAGACTCAAAGTGCAGAATGACACCTAGGCTTTTGAACATAACTAGTTCAGGTTTTCCAGTGAGGAGAGGGATGAGGAAGGGGGAAAAATGATTAGTCAAAATAAATAAGTTAAAGGAAAAATTACATATTAAAAAGAGGGCCAAATACTATGAGTAAGGTTTGAAATGGATTGTCTTGAAGCTTCAGCCTAAACACTATTGAAGTCTAACATAAATATATAGTAATTAAATACTGTTTCAAATGGTTTACTTATATAATAGTTTATGATTTATGTAGGTATATTCCACCATACCTACACATAGATTCAGACATATATTACTCATTATATTCATTATCCATCTGATGTTTTCAATTTTCTCTACCTCTCTCCCCTCCCCAAGACAGCATGCAATCTAATATAGGCTGCACAAATATATTCTTATTAAACATATTTTCACATTAGTCATGTTGTATAGAAGAATTAGAATTAATGGGAGGAACCATGAGAAAGAAAAAATAAAACAAAAAGAGAGTATGATCTAAAAAGGAAGAATTTAACATTTTTGCCTTTCCACATTGGATTGTGAGGTTTTCATGAGCTAGTACATGGTCATGGTGTAGGTGCCATTTTCACTGAGAAAAAGGTATATTCCTTTCTATTCCCATTCAATCCTTAACTTCTTGTTTATTCTGCATAAAACTAGATTTATCTAGTACAGAGAGGGGAAGGTTGAGGTCCCCTACTAATATAGTTTTGCTATTTCTTCCTGTAACTCCCTTAACTACTCCTCCAAGAATTTGGATGCTATACCACTTGGTGTATATATTTAGTAATGATATTACTTCATTGTCTGTGGTACCTTTTAGCAGGATATAGTTTCCTTCTCTATCCCTTTTAATTAGATGTAATTTTGCTTTTGCTTTGTCTGAGATTAGGATTGCTACTACTGCTTTTTTGCTTCAGCTGAAGCATAATAGATTCTGCTCCAGACTTTTACCTTTACTCTGTGTGTATCCCATTTCAAATGTTTTTCTTATAAACAACATATTGTAGGATTGTGGTTTTTAATCCATTGATCTATCCCCTTCTGTTTTATGGGAGGGTTCATCCCATTTATATTATATATTATAATTACTGTCTATGCCTTGTATTTCCCACCCCACACCAAGGTTATGCTTCTTTTTCTCCTTTCTCACTTTCCCTCCCCAAAAGAGCTTTGCTTTTGACCCTGCCTTTCTCTGTCTTCTCTCCCTCTTATCAATCCTCTCCCTTTTCTTTTCCCTTTCCCCTCCTACTGCCTGTGGGGCAAGTTAGATTTCTATACCTGTGCATGTTATTCCCTCATTGAATCAAATCTGATGAGTGAAGTTCAAACAATACTCATTTCCTTCCCTTCTCTGACTCCAAGTCTTGGGATCTATCTCCAAGAATGAAATTCACAAATGATTTTCAGGATATAGGATAGGTTGTCTGCAAGGATTCAAAGAAGGATACTTGAGGAGTGCATAGGCTAAGAAGACATAGATGGGTTTCCAATACAGCAGTAAAGGCAGTGCAGTCATTCATGAGAAAATTAAGCTAACAAACTATTAAAGTTTGCCAAAGAATCATCATTGTCACCACCCATCTGTACTTTACCTTTAGTATTTCTCACTTTATTCTATTAATCCCTCAGCTTACAACCTTGAAAAAAGTCTCTGAATTCTTTCTTTTCTTTGTTCTGCTCCCAAACCAGATTTCTGATTTTAAAACTTCAACAATTTTTTTTCTCCTACTTTCCTCTCTATTCCCATGGCCACAACCCTATTCTAATACACCATTACCTTGTACCTGTATGTCTGGAGCAGTCAATTAAATGATATAGCTACCTCCACTTTCCTTTTATGTATTTTATCCATGATACATAGGACAGTAAGAATCACAGTTTTCATAAACATGTTTCCTAAAAATCAGTGCAGTTTTAAGTCTTAAGATCTTAAAAATTTAACAAAACTTTTGAAAAACCATGTTTGCATGTATTTATATTTAATTTCTCTCACCTTTTTGATTCTAACATTTCTTCTAATTGACATTGACAAGAATAATTTTAAGACTGTGAGGTACTTTCATTTTCTCCCTATTAACTGGTATCATTCATGATTTCTTTTTACATTGAGGTACAACTCACTCTGGGAAACCTACTCACTGATATAAGCATTTACAACATAATGGGACATTCTTCTGAATTGGAGTGATTACCTACAACTGTTGTCCTTGCGCTTAGGACTCTGTTAGCTTCTTCTCTGATCTTTGCTCCATCGAAACATCTCAACTAATTAAGAAGAATTGCTAATTTATGCTAAAATGATGATGACTGGTAAGTTTTATTGCATCAGATTTTCCCAGGGTGTTTATAATTTTTAAAGAGAATAATTCTCGAAGGAGTTTGATGGTCACTGTGTGACTAATGAACCTTGATTCTCAGAGTAACCACCACACCACTATGATTCCTCATTTTGGGAAGTCATAGAAAGAAACTGACTCCATTTCTCCCCAATTCTATCTTGTTCAATGTCAAATGCAACCAGAATCCCAACACCTTTGTATTTATTAATCTTTCTTCCAATAATATGCATAAAAGTCCATCAAAATATATTGATCACCTGATGTGTACAGAAAATATGTGAGTACCAAGTTCTGGAAACCAGAGTAGATTATTGGTTGGTAGTAAGAAACCACTTATGTAGTATGATTTGAAGAGTCCTAGAAAAAGCCCAATGCTCAAAAATTATGTTTTCCATGGGACTACCACTAATACAAAAATACAGCCAAAGAGCCTTATTCTTATGGCTTCAAGTTTTTTTTTTCTTTGAACTAATTTATGGCTTCACTGGCATAGGATACACCATCCTCCAATCAGAATACTACTCACTTCTTCTAAAAATATAAACAGGCTCCTTCTTTTCAGCTTATAGCCTTAGAATGTGCCAGAACAATGTGAAATTAAATGACTTCTCTAGTGTCACATCCTCAATATGTCAGAGATGTGACTTGAACAGTCTCTCCAAATGATAAGGACTATCCAGCCACACTAAGGCTGATCTTTTAAGCATTTTTTAAAATCCTGGAAAAGGACTTCTTTTGAAGCAACTAGCATTGTGTTGCTCCTGGCAATAAGACTTCTGTGGCAACTTATTTTCAGGTTATCACCGATGTTAAAATTGTGTCAACCCATTGAGTTTAACTATAAGTAGACATGTTCCTAATTTATGAAAAGTTAATACAGAGAATCAAAATCCGAAGTTAGAAAACAAATCAAAATATGGTATTTGTACCATGTAGGAATTCACTGAAATTTAAAAAAAAAAATTTATTTTATTCTGAACTTAAGGAATAAAACAAGCATTTTCACGTCATAGAACAGAAAAAAAAGATGATTGTACATGAAACTGCAAATCTGTTATGTATAATTTGCTATTTCTTTTAAATATATAATAAAGCTATCATATAATTTTCTTTTTCTGCCAGCTTTCCCAGAATACTAGCATGCAACTTTTCCAGGAATAATATACTGCAGATACAAAAAATGAAGATTTAACATTTATTCAGTTCCTATTTAAGTGCAAACACTGATGTTGCAAAGATGAGATTTTTTTAAAAGTCCCTGCCTACTACAAGCTTGCATTCTGCTATGTCTAAGCTCAATTATATAAATGTCTTTTACTAGTAGGTAATATCTTTAAAATAACACTAAAATATTTTATTTCTGCACTTTTCTAATGCTGATTTTAAAAATAAATAAACACTAGTCTGTGACATCTATTTCTTAACATATGAATATCATACGAATATTAAGTTCTCATATAGCCATCACAATGATTTAGCATCATTCATTAGTTTAGGGAAAAAAAAGGATGATGTTATTTTAATTATCAGCTGCGCATTTTACATTTGTAAAGAAAACCCTAGCAACCAGGGGAATCAAGAAAAATACTGATGTAGCACTTAATTGATACAGTCACTGTAACCTTTCTTTACTGGATTATTGTTGAAATCAGTTTCTATGTAAAATATTAAAACAACAACCTATGCATAAGTCTATAGATTGAGATATTTCAGGGAAGGAGAAGGCCCATATCATCACCCAAATGAAACTCTTCAGTTAAATCATAGGTATGTGGTATACATTTTTAATTCCTATGAGTACCTTGGTGTTTAACAATCAGTTCTCTAGGACCACAGACACACTTTTCCCTTTAATCTGTACTGTTAAACATTTTCCTCCATCACTTTCTTAAATCCAGACAATCAAAAAATAATAAATCAAAACCTAATTTGCCACATTTGCTGATTTTCTAGATGAAAAGGCTCAAGCTGAAAATAATAACAGCTAACATTTATATAGTTCCTAATATGTGGCAGGCATTTTGCTAAGTACTTAACAAATATTATCCCATTCGACTTTCACAATTCTGGGAGGCAACAAACCACTCTTAAGACAGAATGAGGTGGTTCTGATGGGGTTCAGACTCTGGGAGCCTTCTTGAGATCCCCTTGAATCTTCCCACTTAATCTGGCCTTTCTTACTCAAATCTAATCTTCCCTTTTGTTCCGGCAGTCTCAGGAAGCCCATGGGCTTTTCATTATTATTTCAGGTCTCTGTTGCACTCCCCACCCTAGATCCCATCAAAATCCCATTCCCCCAGGCTGCCATCAAGATCTGTATCCATTCCTATACTGCCCCTATCAAGATCTCTGGATTGCCCCACCTGCTTCCCACCCAAACCCTCCATTGTCTGATATCTCCTGATAGCCATCAACTGTTTCCAGTCTTTGACCCTCCTTGGACTTCTCCTCAAGACCCTTCCTAAACCCCTCCTCCCATCACCTTGGACTACCAGACCACCCCCACCCCCCCAGATCCCTCCTATACTCTTTTCTGTATTTAAGTTCCATCTTGCCTCCATGAAGGCGCTCAGATGCAATCCAGCTCAGATTCTGTCTAGCTGGGATTCTATCTGGCCCGCTTGTGAATACAAGCATTACAAAAGCTTAGGCTCTGTAAGAGACAACCCAATGAGGCGAATCC
>CM053774.1:71381265-71434244 GCA_028658325.1 Potorous gilbertii | reverse complement strand
GGCTTTAAGAAGGCTTGAGTCGAATTCATTCGAACACGACCCGGACTGTCGGTATTTTGGGGTCCTGATCACCTCGGAACCACATCAGTTCCATCACAACCCTGGCTCAAGATACTTTAAATTTATGAAAGCCTAAAAATAACCAGCAGAAAAGTTTTGATTTCTAGATGACCATACAATTGTCCAATGAATTCTGCATTAGTAAATGCATAGAGATAGGCCTAGGCACGTCGGATCCCCACAACAATCCTGGCTGACTATTAAAATTATCCTAATTTTACATTGAGATATTTGAGAAAGACAGAGATTAAGTGACTTGTACTGGGTCACTTAGCTAGTAAACATCTGAGTTCTCATTTGAATTCAGGTCTTCTACACTCCCCCATTCCAGATCTCTATCCACTGTGCCATCAATATTCCTTATAGTAAATATTGCAGGGTAGGGAGAAGGAAAAGCTTGGCCCAGACATTATATTGAAAAATGAACCTAAAATTATGAAAATAAACGTTATTTTAACCATAGTTAATGAAATTTAAGTTATAATTTCCCTTCCTCCTTTCCGCCTTGCTGAAAATTGCCCTGAAACTCTCCTCCCCTTATTGGTGATGCCCTAGTGTAGACCTCTATTTCAGAGAATTCTCTAGCTAAGCTTCATTTTGCTTCTGACCAGATTCATAATCTGGACTTCTATTCCTCCAGGATAGCCATCTGACTTTCGCTGCTGCACCTTTCTTCCAATCCTATTTCAAGCTCCCCTTTCTCCGGCAGCTTTTTACAGAGGAATATGTCCCCAAGGGTTAATACTGTCCTGTTTGCATGTATTTGACTAACCAAACAGCACAATGCCAGAAATAAAGTGCTTAATAAATACTCTATCTTTGATGCTCTAATCTTTATCTTTTGAATTGTTTCATACAATTAGAGAAAAACCTCCAAAGATATTGATGGTGATGGGTGGGGACAAGGGAGATTAATGATGGTATCATCATTAAGTGGGAATGCAGTGTTTGAGTGAGTACTGTTTTATAAGTGGTTGATTGTTAGGGCAAGCAAAGTAGAATCTTGTACTATTTTTGCTTTAGTATAATCCAGAAATATAATGCATCTGATTGAATCTTGCCTTTATCAACCCAGAGTCTTTACTCAGATTAAAGTACAGAAACAAGAATTTCTTTAACTAGAAACAGAATATGTATTTTTATTGCTAATATGATGAAAGATCTTCCCCACCTATTAATGAGCCTGCCCATTAGGGAAGATTTGTAAGAAGACCCACCCCTTTTGTTAATGAGGCACTGGTTTTCAAGAGCCCTCTGGCTCTAAAAAAGATATAAATATTTAAAAAAGATATAAATATTCTGAGGGTGAGGTTTTGCTTTGGGGCTTATTGTAAAGAAGCTTTGTGTGCCAGATGAGACTGTAGGAAGATGCTGAGAAGCGGTCCCCTCCTTCCCCCGCAGCTTTGAAAACTCCCAACTTTGGTGTTTCCCCTCTCTGGCTACTATGGTCAGACAGTCAGATTTGTCAGTTAATTTGTGATCTATGTATTGCTTATGTCAGTTTGGAAGTGCTGTCTGTTGATTTCCTGAACTAAGTGAATGAGATTTGTGCTTGATTAAAATAGATTGTTAGCCTCTCAAAAATTGGATTTCCTTTTAGAAAAGCAAATCAAAGAACCTGTGATAGCAGGTCCCTCCTGTATGTCAGGTGCTTACTATGACATTGATTCATTGGTGATTATTTTCATGTTAGGACTTTTGCTTCCCTTGGAAGGAGAAAGCATGACAGTGGATAGAAAACTGACCTTGGAGTTAGGAAAATCACAAAGTCCTGTCTCTGACACATATTCACTGTTGAGGACAAGTTGCACATTTCCTAGTACTACAGTTGACTGTATGTCAGATAAGCAGTACAGACAATAAAATGTTCTGAGTTTAGGGGAAATGAGATAGAGGTTTTGGGTTTGTTTGCTTTATTTTTGATTGGGAGATGAGGATTGCATTGTACCCTTGTAGGACATAAGGGATCTAACAAGGTGAAATAGAATGGTATTCAAGACTAAGGAAAAAGTAGAAGTAAGAGAAAGTTCATTTCTGACTTGCAGAAAGAATGATTTAGACTAGTTTGGTGGGAGGGGAGAATTTATTTAGAAAAGTAATGCAAAATTAAGTCTAGGAATTTAGACTATTATGTAGATATATCTGAGTATAAGAACTAACACAGAAGAGATCAAAATGAGATTACTGTGATAGTACTATGGTGATGGATGGGAGTGGAGAAAGTAGATGCAGGAAAATCATCTGCTGGATTATTATAGTTCTCCAAGTAGGCAATCATGAAGACTTGTACAAGGATAATGGGAATGAGTAAGAGAATAGGA
Source organism: Potorous gilbertii (assembly GCA_028658325.1). Lineage (NCBI taxonomy): Eukaryota > Metazoa > Chordata > Mammalia > Diprotodontia > Potoroidae > Potorous > Potorous gilbertii. The sequence continues at coordinate 71,431,863 of CM053774.1, read as the reverse complement.
TCAATTTAATACCTCCTAGATTTATAATCAGCAGAATTTGGTTACTGTTAATATATGACATTTGAGAAAAAGAAGTAAAAAAATGACTGTGACATTGCAAAGTACGTAACTATAAAGACATTTGAACCATTGACACAGAGTAGAATGTGATAGGGGTGTATTTGGTGGGGGAGAAGGGGGTAGGGTAAGGAAGATGACTGCCTTTTGGTTTAGACATAGTGAATTTGTGATGACCAAAAGATAACTGAGTATGATTGTTCAGTCAACACTATTAAATTTTAAAAATAAAAAAACCCAGACATCAGAAAAGAGGTTTTATCTTAAAAAAAAAATAATTGCTCTCATCAGAGGCAGCTGGGTCGTACAGTTAATAGAGCACTGAATTTGGAGTCAGGAAGACTTGAGTTCTGATGTTTAATAACTGCATGGCCATAGGCAAGTCACTAAACCTCTGTGAGTCTCAGTTTCATCTTCTATAAAAAGAATATAAAAATAGCACCTCCTTTGCCAGGTTGTTGTGAGGAATAAAACAGAAGATTTGAAAACATTGGAAACTTTGAAGCACTATATATTCATCATCATCATCATCATCACTGATAATTTCTCCCTAATGCTTACAGAAATACTCTTAAGAAAACCATCATTTCCTCTGTTTATCAGGAACATTTTTCACTATAGTCTGATTCCAGGGGCCCTTTCTAATGTGACATTGACCTTGAATTCTCAAAGACTGCGTATGCCAAAACAACACATTTTTAAAGTTTCAAATATGGGTCTGGTGATTTTACTGTGAATCTGGTTTCAAAAGAAGGAGAGCAAGCATCATTATGAAAAAGTGGGCTACCAGAGGGAGATGAAAGATGATAAAATATTTCAGCTACAGTAAGTTATGAAGATTATCTTGTAAGGTAGGGAAGGGTTGTGATTCTCATCACTGGAAGGTCCATCCACATCAATGAAATGAAGCATCTTTTACATATTGAAATCTAATGAGCATGTCACCAGGTGAAAAATGTGCTTGGTCCACATTGATCACAAAATATAGAAGCTGAAACTAGTAGACATTACATAATTAAAATGAAGAGTAACTCCCTTCCCCCATTAAAGATGAGAAGATATTTTGCACATAAATAAGCTATTTTATCTTCTGGCATCAGTATTGGTATGGCCTGATGCTCTAGAGAATTACATTCATCTTCAGGGCTGAAAGGTACTGAACTATTTCCTACATATACTAGAGCAGTGGAAATTTCAAAGGTTATCTTCTCTTAAAGGAAACTGACAACATTGGGTTTTAGTTATAACTTTATAGATGGAAATGGTGGTTTTTGAAAGTAATTTGGATATTTGGGAGAAATGTTCATTTTCTCCTTTGATCTGCCATCTTTGGTATTTTCCTCCCCTTTCTGTTCCCTATAGATAATGGATACTACTTAACAGAGTAGGTTTTAGTTATAACCTTAGTTTATGCCAAAGTATCCTTGAATTATAGATCCTGGACACTTTAATCACTTTAAGTGTTATTGAAAACTTAAGCTTATCAAACAGATGAATTGATTATTCCTGAATTACATGTTATGTTAACTCTTCTTGCTCATTAGGTTGGCTCTACTGATGAAAATTGCTATTTTAAATATGTGTGTATCTGAATTTCCTAAGACAGTTGCATTTAAAAAATGTCCCTCTTTAGAAGTTTATATTCAGATTGTAAAACTCTTCTATTTCTATTAGAATTTAATCTTCTAAATAGCAGTCAAATATATATGTAATAAAGAAAAAAATATTGTATTTCACCAACTAGTTGCTGTAGATTTCCTACCAATTTTGGCAAAAAAGCAGGGCATGACCATTATGTGAAGCTTTAAAAAAACTGGGCTGGTATTACTTTAAAAATATTTATTATTAAACAGTGTCACTGGCAGATGAACTCTACAGTTTAGCTTGCATGGGAAGATGAAAATCTTACTATATCATGTAACTTACTCATGGCTGTTTCGCCTGCCCACCCACACCCCTTGGGCCTACAATTCAACTACAACTACAGGGTTGAGGGGCAATACTATTAGTATTGCAGCACTCTAAACAAACCATGCAAGTTGGCTTTTGGAAATATACTGACAATGTGTAGACACTGAAAATTCTAAATGCAAATCCATGTGCCACTAATGAATATATTACTGTTCTGTTTACCTTTTAATCAGCTGATGAACAGAATTATACCATGTAGCAATTACACCATGAAAGGTTATAAAACAATTTTTTGGACTAAAAAAAACAGGATGGAATGAATATGCAGTGGCAACAATATATGTGGTGACGTATGGTAGCTATGATTGAATTTGGAGTCAGAGGACTTAACTTCAAATCCCAGCTATGTCATTTACAAGCTGTGTGACCTTGAGGAAGTCATTTCACCTATATGGGCCTCAGTTCTGTTAACACAGAAAATGAGGATTTTGGACCAGATGAGCTCTAATATCCTTTCTAACTTTGAATCATATTTTGCCATCCTTTCAGGTATATAGATCATGCATTCAGAAATGGAGTGGACCTTAAAGATCATCTGGTTCAAGATTTCCTGCTCCATCAGCATCCTTTATCTTTCTCCCTTCCCAGAACTGATGTGAGATACAGGACTTTTTATAAGTATACATATGTGTGCATATATAAATATATATGTATTTATATACACACACACACATATATACAGATGCAATACATGTCTATATAGTTACACACATATAAGTTATTTATAATATATTAACTTATAACTTAAGTTATATATTTATATATAATATACTATCGTAACTTAAGTTATAGAGTATATAACTAGATAGATATAGGTATAGAGAAGAAAGACACATAGATAGATATTTGACAATGTATCATATAAAAGGTGTTATTCTAAGGTTAAAGTCATAATGAATTTCCTGTCTCTGAAACCATGACTAGACCTTATGTGAAAGCTAATTACGGACGAAGGAGTAGCAAAATAGGATTTAAATACTTATCATTGGAGAGACCATTTTAACATTATCAAATTGTCTGGAATAGCCAAACAATTATGTCTGCGGTTCGTGGAATCAGGGTCATGTGAATAATCTTAGAAGGAGACTTTATAATTTATCTGGCTCAATTCACTCATTTCATATACAAGGAAGCTTAGGCCCCGAAGGATTAAGCATTTGTGCAGGTTCACAATGCTTGTTAGCTAGTGCCAGAAATTGTATTAGTAGACTGTGTGTCTTCTGACTTGTCAATTCTCCTTTAATCTCATCACAGTGACTTTCCCATTTCCTATTATGTGATATCAAATAAGGAAAAGAATTGTTTGGTAGGCTATTGTTTTGGGAGACGCAGAGGATATCATCCAAGGGGAGGCATATATGTGTGGGTCTGTATGTGTGTATTTGTTCTGTATAGATATGGAGATTTTAAGCATACTCACACACATCCAATACACACACAGAGGAGACTGCAAGAGCAGTTCAATTATGCTATTGCCTCACATTTCAGATTTCAATCTAGGAAACTAACACCATGCCGTAGATTCCTGAAGATGAGACATCACTGAAGAGGACAGATGGTATAGTAGAGTCTTGGGATTAATTACAAGAAGAGAAAGAGGAAGGAGAATAATGAATTCTAGATAGATCTAGATATTTTCCATCAATAGATTCCTATCTAGCCCTAAATCCATCACATGTGCCAAGAATCTACTTTATTTTTCACAAGACTTCTTTTGTGAGATCAACCTATAGCTCCATGATGGAAAACATAGATGTTGTAAAATAAACACACTGGCCTTTGATGCAGTAAATGATTGTTTTCTAAGTCTGTGTGTATATGGACAGATAAAACACATGCCAAATAGCCCCTCTAGCTAGAAACCATTATTTTGATAAGTGGGTGACATAAGGTCATATTTCTCCTTAAGAACTCAAGAGAGGATAAGTGACATTACAGCTACATAGGAGAAGAGTAGGATGATGTAAAAAAAGAGAAAAATTCAGTATTTGAAGTGAAACCTTCCATATTCCCAGATGCAGACTGTAACGATTTGTTGTTTTTGATTGTTTAATGATAGAAAGGCTTTAATTATTATAACACTTTAAAGATACTGTGGCCTCTAAGAGTATCTGCTATGGGAAAGGGAACTTAGATTGAGTAACTCACTAAAATGACATTTTGATAACATATTATCTAAATAAAACGATGACAGTGAACCCCGAGGCAGGACACAATCCCTCATAACTGGTAATATCAGTACTCGTGTCTTGCATGACCATCATATGTTAAACTATCGGGGAAAATAAGTCATTGGTATATTTTCATCAAAAGTACATTTAATTTCAAGATGCTACATTGTTATTATGTTTAAATATTTTGAAAAACCAAGACAACTCTCACTTCAAACCACGTAAAACAATTTTAAACAACTAAAAGTTTTTAAATTTTAAAATAATTTAAAATGTAATCATCATGGTACTGAAAGGATACCTCTTTTAAAATTTAAGTAGCTTTCCACAAGGGTAAGGATACAGTGCAGTAAAGAATTTATGATGTTTCATAGTATTAATTACAAAAATAATTAAAATTGTGGAGACACCTTCAACAAATCAATTATTTACTTTATTTCAGTTTCATTAAGTAATTCCCTCATGATGAATCCATTCACTTCAGGCTTAATCAAACATGAGTTACATTTTGTATCTTTTAGTATTTTCCTTTACAATGCTGTGGAAGAAGGAGAATTGTAGAGACAGTGGAACTGAGTTCAAATCCCAGTCATTCTAGCAGTGATAAATTACTGGGAATCAATTTTCTTATCTATAAAATGTAGAGATTTTACTAGATGGCCATTAGAGCCTAGTTCTAAATTTTATGATGTGAAAACATAATACACTTCCAATTACTCATATTAATGGAGACAAATTTGTTCTTTCTCAAAAGTATCTTTCCCCAATTACCATGCAAGTTTCTAAGACTGTAAATTTCGGTAAATGTGCCTGTCTTCATTGGTAAAAGAAATGTTTTCTGGAATTCTCTACATCGATGAAATAAGAGATTATAAAATCACTATTTTCCTCATTTCTCCCACCCCTCCAAAAAAAGGAGAAACAAAGGAAAGTGTAGACAATTCAAAATGGCAGCTAATCAGATCCTCCCTTATGTTTAACTTTGGGACATATAATTTGGGGTTTTAAATTAAATATAGATGTTTCTGATTTCTGTCAAATAAAATAAAAAAACAAATTTTCATAAAGAAATGTGTAAGAAAGCTGGGAATTTTCCCCATCTTATTCCTTTCCTACTTCTAGTTATGCTTAATATATACATTAATATATCTACATATCTAATTTACACCCACATATTGTATATTAGAATACATGTATATATATATATATATATTTCGTTCTCAGATCTTCTATTGAACAGAGGAAGTGGTCATATGTTCAACCTATAAGTATATAAGCAAAGTAAATTTAAGGAAGCAGAAGTGTCAATAAAAGATTCTGAGATTGAGCTTTGAAAGGTATCTCTGAGATTACTCTTTAGTCTAGACCCCAAGAAAATCAGGGACTTTTCTAAACCTAGGTAGTACGTAGCAGAGCCAGAATTTCAATCAAGATCCTATGACCCCCAAATCATTCCTCTTTCTACCACACTCTTATTCCACCACTACTTCATGCATCCAACTAGAAATCAACATGCTAAATTCTAAAATAGATGTTCAATTTAGTCAGTGAGATTTGCTCCAAAAAGAGGAAGTGCAACTGACACACCATTAAAAAACACACTAACGTTAAACTCTTAATATCCTATACGAAATATCATTAACATGGATGTATTATAAGATGAGTTACCACAGGATTAAGTGAGGCTATGTAGGCATAGTCATTAAAAAAAAAAAAACAACTAGGCAGTATAAAGTCACAAATATCAATATGATATCATTTTTAGGAAGTTATTACATAAACATAAACACTTACTGTTATTTTCTTGCAGCAAAATCTATATCCACAATAGCAGCTGGAAGTTATTGCCTGTAAAAAAGTCAGAAAAAACCTCATGAATATGTTAATTTAAAATACAATGCACTTTGAATTGTAACAGCTAACAAGCTTCTTATATATTAATAAATAAGAAATATAATGACCCTAATATCCTCATTTTAGTTTCTTTGCATGAATTAAGGACTACAAATGGCAAAGGAAAATTATGTCTACATGCACACCATAACTTGGAAAATACTGTTGAGAAAGCCTAAGAAAACTTTCAGTTACAGAGTTACGTTATTTTTCTTTTGAAGAGAGAACATTTGCTAGAGCATTAAAGAACATATAGAAAGCTCACCCTTTCCTTCAGCGCAGTAATGAATAATCTGGTAATCAGTTAGCCTTCAGTGAATTTAGAATGGCTTGAATTTCATTTCAATCACTTTCTTAATATATCTTGATTAAACAAATCTTTTTTTAATCCATGAAAGTAATTTGGAAAATGACAGAAAAAAATAGGATTTGATTCATTTGGGGACACATCTACTTCTAGACAATCAAACAACTGTTCAATTAGATTCTGCCATAATTGCCAATTGCTTGGGGATTCAGTGAGGGGATCTTCACCAATTGTTTGTCCTTAAGTCTTATCTTTATACACAATTTGAAATGGTGAATTATGTTAATAATTACCTAAAAAAGAAAGGTCAAAAGAAAGCACTTGCAAGAAACAACATTGAGGCAAAGTCTCCTCCTCTTCCCCAAAGCAAGCCTTAATTATTACTTAAATTCTATTTTATTTTAAATTTATGGAATAAAGCAATTATTTCTATAATATGACATAATATGATGCAACATTTAAAAAGATTGTGTAAGAAACTGAAAATCTACTATGTACAACTTACTATTCCTTTGAAATAAACAACAAAGGTATCATGTAAATTTCTTCTCCCTCCCCCATGGCCACCATTAGGCACAAATAAAATTCATTAATTTTAGTCAAGGTAGTTATTAGGTTATTACAGAAACAGCAGCAACACATCTAGATTAAGACTTAAAATTGGAGAAAATTTTTGTACTCACTGATAGTAAATATTAAAAAAGAAACAAAATCCAAAGTTTTGACAATCTTCCATCTTCTGAACCCCAACTAGAAAGAAATGTACTTTTGGAGAGCTCCCACCTCTGTGCCTATGCATAGATGGATCCCTTATGTTGTAAATGTATTTAAAATTTTAAAACACTATTATTTTAAATATTGAATATTATAAGTAATTGTGACATAGATTAGCTCAATTTCAAATTCTCTCTCTCTTTGCTTGTCCCTGTCTCTCTTTCTCTCTCACCCACCATCTCTGTTTCTGTCTGTCTGTCTGTGTCTCTTTCTCATCCTCCTTCAGCCCCTCCCTCTTTCTCCCTCTTTCTCAATAATACAGTTTTACCTCTGGGCAGCAACTAAAATAAAATAATATGCATGCAGGCAAATATTTGGAATAAAAAATGCAACTGCCCTCCATGTCTCACTGTTACACCTTATTTAGTATTCTGATTTCATCCATTTTCCTTCTAAGATCAAGCCAGGAAAAGTGTTCCTCTCTTCTGTCTTTTTTAGCCCTTGTTAATGTGTTCTGCTACAACTACAGGGAGTATGAAACTTAAGCGGTACTGTTTGGATAGTGCATAGGTGGTGGTACTCAGCAATAACCCAAATTGGGAATTTGTGAACAACTGTTCTGATTGGACATCTCCTCCCCACCTCCTCAAGCAGCTATTTTCAGATTTCTGTGTGCCCCTCAACTATTCCTGGGGCCTAATGAGAATAAAATTCCCACACCTAGGGTTGTTGAAGGATGTTACTCTTGGTCTTTGGATGTGGGATTGTACAACAGAACCTGCCTTGGGAGGAAAAGATTTCTTCAGTACCATCTCCTTGCTTTTTGCAATTTTCTCTCATCTTCCTTCACCTCAGATACTCCCCTTTGCAATCTACCCTGCCTAGCAATTTGTGTTTGTCGTGATGGGTGTTTGTGTCAGTATATACAAATTTTTTGGCATGGAAACTCCCTCTGCTAAGGCAGATCGGCAGCATTTCTGTAATCCAGTCCCACAGAGTGGCTTCTGACATGGAGGAGTTGAGACTTGTTTATGGTCAAAGAGCTAGTATACCCAAGAGGCAGAACTTGAACCCAGTTTTCCTGACTCCAAAGTCAGTTCTTGAAGGTAGATACTATGTTATCATCATTGTACAGATGAGGAAAGAGAGTGGTTAAGTAACTTGCTCAGTCTCTACACTTAAGAGGCAGGATTTAAAGTTAGGTCTTCCTGACAACCAGTCCAACACTCCATCAATTGCACAGTCTAGATGTCCATTTGGATGGAGTTATTTTGGAAATGTTCTTTTGGACTAACAGCACTTTAAAATTGAAAATGTAAAACCAGGTGGAAATTAAGCACTATTAATGTAACCATCCCCCTTTCATACAAGGTTTATTCCTGCCCCTCCCCAAAAATATAAATACATTTCATATTTTCATTTTTTTTCTGATCATTTGGGCTTAAAATAAGAACACAATTATCCAGTTTAGGATAGAGTCTAAGACAATCTATGGTGAGAAAGCAAAACTCAATATTCCCACAACCACTTCAGGACATCTGGACATATCTTCAGAAAATCTTTAATCTTTACTTTGTTATTGCACAAAATATACATCCATTTTGTTTAATCCTGGATGATGAGTTGGTGTAGTAGGAATTGGGTTCCTAGGTTAGAAAGTCAATATTTGCCATTTTGCTGACCTCTTAGAGTAATTAGTTGACCCACTGACTATTCAGAAAGATGTCAATGAAATACATAATAAGCTTAGCCATTGACAGGAACTCTAGGGGTCATCCTTGGATAGCCCATTAGACTGTATTACCATTTTAACTCATTCTAATAACACTACTCTCCTTTTCAGCTTGTTGGGAATCTCAGGCCAGACCCAGTCAGTCTGCTTGCCAAGACATGCTGCTTTCCTGGTATGGTTTTCTAGTTCTTTGCTATTACTGCATAATTTGACAGTGTGCTGCCAAGGAAACAGAATTCATTAAGAGCTTTCGGTTTTGTTCTGCCAATGAGCATTTTTGGCTACATGTAGGGCTGGCCTCTGAAGATTGATCCATAATGTTTGTCTTCTAAAGCCTTGTCACCTCGTAACATGACTGATGCTACAAAATAATTCATAATGAGCCAGGTTTTCTCAGTGTGAGCCACTTTCTGGGAGTGTTAGGCATCATTAACTTCACCATGATCAAGCTTGGGTGCTTAATATAAAATGAATCAAGGTAGATACATTATACAGTCTGATAATCTGATATTCTACTGTGATTTTTTTAAGGATTCTGGCCATTTTGGGGGTACCATTATTTTCTAAGTCTAGATTATTGCAGTTAAGAATGGAGTAGGAATGATTGAGGGTAATACAAATTGGATTTCCGTAATACCTTGTCCTTCTTGGTCCCCTTGAATATTGGTGCCTCCTCAATGACATTCTTTTAAATTTTGTGGAGATATATTTGCACACAGTTGTTTATCCCCAGTAGATTGTAAGCTTTCTGAGGGCATGAACAATGTTTGCCTTTCTTCTTCTCTCTAGAACTAGTATAATGTCTGTCATGTAGTAAGCCTTTAATAAATGTCTGTTATCAACTATAAATTCAAGGAGGAAAATAGGTCATTTTTGTTTGTTCTTCTGCTATAATTCTAACGTTAAAGAATTAAAGTTTGACTTCTGACTTATGGATCCAGATCTTTCTATAAATGGTCTACTTTTTAAATAAGATTTAAAAAAAAACAACTTTCTTTTAGAGGTTGGTGAAAATTGTATCTTGTAATTTCTTTGGCCCATCATCATTGGTCAGTTAAATGTTGTTAATAGATGAAGTTAATTTATATTCAGAGGTTTCATTCTGATTGCATTTTTCTTCCCTGACTACAATGTCAAGTCATATTCCCATTCAGTGTTCCTGAAAACATCTATGCTATGTCCCCAAAGGACCAACTGACAAAGGTGTGGATGGGTCACTACAAACTTGACATGATGCCTAGAAAAAGACATGGCACAACATACTCCCTAGTGACAGTGGGGGCAATAGCACCAACTTTGATTTACAGCAATATGCAAAGGACTATGCATAAAAGTTTTATTTTTATACAAATATATGTCTTATAAAGGAGCATTAAAGAAATATTAATTGTATACAATCATTTTATTATTTATAAAATGTTATTTCTGATTCAAGCAATGAATGAAATGTTTTCCTAAAATGTGAATATTTAGCTCTAAATAATTGCCTTTTACAGTCACATGAAACAGAATTTTACCACAGTATAAAACTGGTCAAGCTTGAAGGTCTATAAATCTCCTGTTATCTTTAATTTGAGCATTTTATCATATGTTATACATAATAATCTTTTACTATTTTTTGAAAGGTACTTATGTGAATCAAATAACATTTGACAAATATTTGAAAGCGTTTTCAAATTGTAAATGAAGGGCATTTTGGTGTGTGTGTGTGGGGGGTGTTTGCTCTGGACCTGTAGTGTCATCTCTGCTGGAGATTTCTCTTGTGAGTACTCCCTCAACTAATGCCAATCAGCAACTGTTCTGTAAACTGAAAGTCAGATATTCATTAACATATTCCTCTTATGTAAATGAGGCAGGACTTTTAACCTGAGCCTTCTTAATTCCAAGGCTTTCTCTATTTACTAGACAACTCTACCTCTCCAGGTATTTGATACTTATATACATCCTCAAGGTAGACTTTGTATGGAATACCTACTTGGGGGCATATTTTTATTGTACTGTTTCCTGTTTTCCTTTTTCCCTTCCCCTTTTGCTTACCCCCTTAATTTCCTTTCTCTTTTTTCTTTCTTTCTCTCTTTCAAATTTAAATGAACTATAGAAGGTGAAGGAGAAAGGAGAACTTATACAACAAAATATATATGCTAACAGTGGTCAAGATTGGTAGACCAAAGGTTGCTAGTGCAATTTGAGTTGAGTATAGTGTGTATGTGTGTCTAAGTAATCTAACACAATTGGCCAGCTGAGGTCTTTGTTGACCCAGATGCCCTTGGACCTCAGATGGGACACTCTGCTCTTTTTCCATACTACATATGTAACCAAAACTGGGTATATATATATGTGCGTGAGTGTGTGTGTGTGTGTGTGTATAAACATATATATGTATATATGTAATTTGTATTTATATCAATAAAATAGGTAGATAGATATATGGCAGACATTTATATACATAAATTGCTCATCTATATTGTTAAAAGAAAATTATGATTTTGTGACACAGAAGCTACGCCCAGTTTTACTTCAAATCCATATAGTTTATATAATACATGCCGAACAAATTATATTTGTAAACCCTTGAATTCTTCCAAGTTAAAACCATGCATAACTATTTTTTTCTAAATCTTTCATCCAGTAGGAATTTTCTTCTGTTTTTTAATTTAATCCAACAAGTATTTTTATGTGCTTACTATATGCAAGAAGCTGTGGTAGGCACTAGGGAAAGATGGGGGCATAATGGCTTCTTGTAGGAAGTAGCACTTGAAAGGAGATTTGAGGAATTTTAAAGAAGTAGACATGAGAAAGGAGTGGAATATAGACATTCAGGGAACTAAGAGATGAAAAGCTGGATCGTAGGAATAGAAAACAGAACAGTCAACCTAGACTGAAAAAAGGGAGTAGTAATAGCCAGATCATCAATGCCCTTTATAAGGCAAACTGAGTCATTTGTGTTTTTATATAGAGGCAATAGGAAACCACTATGATTTTTTGAGAGGGACATGGCATGTCCAGATCTGTTCTATTTCTATTCTTTCCAGCTGTGTGGAAACTTTATTGGAAAGATGAGAGACTGGAAGCAAAGAAACCAGTTATGAGGCTATTGGAATCATCCATGAGAGAGCAGTAAATAGTGCTGCGGTCATATGAATGGACAGAATGTGTCAGTTTATCTGTTAATTTGCTTTTATATATTTTGATCCATTCTCCTTGTACCTCAGTTCTCCGTTTTATGTTTTTTTCTATGACATGTACCATAGTCAAAGTCCGATGTACTTCTCCAAAAAAAGTAGTAGTATACACACATACATGCACATATATTATAAATATTCTAATGTCTATTGTTACTGTTAAAAACTGTCCACATATAAATCAAGAAAGTAAAATGTCTTGCAGTTCTAAATTTAAATGGAAAGAACAAAGAGATAATGAAATCATAAGCATTGAAGGTATGACATGGGAAGAAATTTATAAAAAATGGACTTTATTATTGAGTTCGATGCATAAAGAAGTATGCGTTTGCTTGATAAAAGAACAAAACAAAACAGAAAGGTGAAATCCAACTGATGGTTCATCACAATTACTGAAAATGTTCTCTTGGATGGGGGTTTTCATATCATATTCATTTAACAACTACTCCCCACTATGCATTCAGCTAGTTCTAGAGAAGAGACAAATATAAATATGACATAAATACTGCTTGTAATATAGTAGTGATGATTAGAATTCTGAATTAGAGCTTGTGCTAAGACTTGATTAATATGGATACTCAATCCACTGAAACAGATTGTAGTCTCTCTACAAACATTACTTAGTGATCAATGTGATGATACATCTCTGACTTCACTAGGCTGATCTTCGGAAAAGATAAATATAAGCCACCACTGAGTCCACACTGTAAATCTTTCCAGTTCAGTAGGACCACTAATGTCCAAAAAAGAACACATTATCTTTCTCTCAAAACCTTTTCCTTTAACTAAATTCTTTAGGCATCATGATTACTCAAGTCGTTCAGGTTTGCAACTTAAGAATCATCTTGAATTCTTCCTTCACAAAAGACCAAGATAATATAACTCCACAACTATCTCCCATTCTTTGTATTAATATTATTTTATTTGTTTTCAGTGTTCTACAATCACTTCCATATAACTTAAATTTATTTCCCCCTCCCACCCCTTCCTTTCTCCCTCCCTCTTTCTTCTCTCCCCGAGGCGGCATACAACTTTATATAGGTTCTACACATAATTCATTATTAAATACTTATTCACCTTAGTCATGTTGCGTAGAAGAATTAACATGAATGCGAGTGATCTCCCATTCCTGTCCCCTTTTCTCTATTCACACAGTTACTGCCCCAGCTTAGACTTTCATCATCAGTCTCCTTGATTATAGCAATAGTCCTTTACTTGGTCTCGCAGTGTTCTCTCTGTTCTCTCTCTAACCTGCCTTCCACAGAGCTTCAAATGGTTATTTCTACAGCAAATGCTACTCTCTTGCTTAAGGATCTTTAGGGATTAAATGCAAATTTCTCTACTTGGTTTTTAAAATCTTTCACTTTTTGAGTCCAAACTAGAACTATCGACTATTGCACACTATTCTCTGTCACACACTCTTCCTTTTAATCAAATTGCACTGCTTCCTTTTACATTTTATTCCATCTCCAGTCTGTTTCTGTGCCTTGACCTAGGATATCCCAATGATTAAAATGGACTGTTTCATTTTTACTTCTTCAAACCACTTGCTTCTTTAAAGCTTACCTCAAGTGCTATGTTTGACAGGAAACCATCCTTGATCTCTTTAGCTACTAGTATCTCCTCTCTAGAAATTACTTCACTTATAGTTTACGTTTAATTTTCCTATGTACACCACTACTACCACCATCCAAACCACCACCACCAGGACCGTTATCATCACTGGCATTTATGTACCATTTCAAGGCTGCCAAAGTTCTGGCATATGTTAAATTAATTATTTTACTCCATGGTCTAAATATATTACTATTATCAGTAATATTATTCATTTAACTTCTCTTAAGGTAGGCGCTATTGTTTTTCCCATTTACAGAATGGGAATTTGAAACACAGAGATGTTAAGTGAATTGGTGAGGATCACACAGCTAGTAAATGTAGGTCTTTCTCACCCTAAGGCCTGTGCTCTCTCCATTACACTGCAAAATTTTCCAAGTCAGTAGACTCTTGGACTTAGAATCAGGAAGAATTGAGCTTGAACCTTTCATCAAATGGTCACTAAATGTGTGACTCTACACAAGTCATTTAACGTTTCTTGGTATCAGTTCCCCATATTTAAAGTGAGGAGATTGTACTAGATCAATGGCAACAAATTCAAATAGAAATAGATCCCTCTTGCCACATTGTGTTCAGGTTCATCATTCTCAAAAAGGATCATGAGGTCAAGATGATGACATGACTTGCAGTTGACTTGGATTTGAGTGAGGGAGGGCTGTGCAAGGTCACCAGCCTCACTTTCTTCTCCTGAACCATCTGTGTCCAGTGGTCTGATATTCATCAGGACATCTGGAGATGGTCCAGGATGCAATGTGAGACCCCGGTCTTTTCAGGTTAAGATCTTATAGCATTTTCACTTTGAGTGAGATACACCCATTCATTGAACAGGCTTTCTTATATTGACTTAGAAAACCACAAATTAACATTATCTTTATCTCATTTTATTTTAATTTGTTTGTTAAACATTTCCCAATTTCATTTTCATCTGGTTTGGGCGTCACTGGGCAACAATGGAGATCTCAAGTTTGCCACCTCTGGACCTGATGATCTCTAAGGTTACTTCAGGCTTTCATGATTACAATGATTTCATAATACTTTGTTGATTCTCCTAACGGAACACATGCCTCTTGAGGGCAGGGAAAGTTTTCTTTTTGTCTTTTTGTACTTAATACTTTATATAGTGCCTGGCATGTAGTAGACACTTAAGAAATGCTCATTGAAAGAATGAACATATTTGCACTGCAATGGGTTTTCCTTTGAATCCTCAGGGCAACTTCCTCACCATGATGAAAGCTCCAAAGGAGATGAATAGACATGTATCCAAAGAGAAGAAAGAATATGATAACTGAGGAAAGCAATGCTTTCAGTTACGTGGATCAAGGAAGGTTGAGTGGAGGGTGTGGCATTCTTGAAGTGAGAATGGAATCTTTACAAGAGAAGTTTAGGGATAGGAGGGAAAACCATTCTATTTATTGGGAAGAGTGAGAACAAGGACCTAAAGTGGGGAAAGGTAGGATGTATTCGGAACAAAAAATGAAGTCTACTTTGGTCTCTCCCTGCCCCCAAGACCCATTTTCTACTCATAAAAAAGAAGATAGAATTTTACCTCCTTGTGGGTATCATCATTAATATTTGCTAATAATATAGCATCTAGTATGTTCCATCTTTATAGTTGAGGAAACTGAGGCAAGTAGAAATTAAGTGACTTGCTTAATTAAGGTCAAACAACTAGCAAGTGTCTAAGGTCAATTTTGAACTCAAGGTTTCTTGACTGCAGATGCAGAACAACGTCCAGTGTGCCATCATCATCAGGGGACAATATGGCATTGTAGAGAGAGCACTGAGGATAAGCAAAGATTTTGTAAAAAGGAAAAAGGAAGAAGAAAATATATGCAAACAGGTTAATACCGACATTCCTCTTCATTTCCCTTTTAGTTTTATTCTGACTCTTGTAACACAAAACAAGGTGAATGACTGAAAAGGAATTTTGTCTGTTCTATTACATAATAGAATATGTCACGATAAAAATTGCCTCTGTAAAAAATAAACAAATGAAACAGGTTATATTGGTTAGATTTTATACTATAATGAATTCTATGCTATTCATTAATTACTATTTAGTGATAAATAATATGTTGAATTTTTGTCAACTTTGGGACGGATCTATCACTACCCATATTGCAAGAAAGAAAATTGTATTTACCAATGCAGATCAGCAACTTTTTCTGCAATTTAGTCTTCCAGCATGTCTAGGGTACTGGGGGGCTAAGTGACCTGCCCAGGACACACAGACAGTATGTGTCGAAGGCAGGGCTTCATGAATCCTATGCCATATCTTTATCCACTACACCATGCTGTCTATACTTTAGTTATTTCCTTAAAAATTCTTAATGAGCTGACATGGAAACATAAGTGCTTTGTGTAACACTCTTTCTAGGAAAAACTGTGTTCTAAATTCCAAACAATCAACTTATAATTACATTTTTGGAAGACATCATCAAGTAAGGGGGGGGGGGTGGTAGTACCTGGCAAGTAAATATTGGAAAATGTTATATAATTTCTTTAAGGACACTCAAGAAAAATGAATTTAGAGCTTTTCACCTATTTGCATTTATTAAATACGACTAAAAGTTGTTGAGAATAATCTATGTAGAAATATCTTTGCAATTCCAGAGAAGTCCTGCTGAGAAGAAATCATCTTCAGTTTTGAGGACCTTGGATGCAGACCTGAATGAGTTATTGAACCATAAGCCAAACTATCTTATAATTTTCATATTAAAGTCATATGGGTCCAAGCCAAACGTAGGCAAACAACAGAGACACCAAGAAAGTATTACTGTAACTCTTCTTCCTGAAAGAATTCCATTTCTAATTCTGGATGACTTCCCCAGATGGTAGTTAATTTCCCACCTCTAAAATAAAATGAACACAGAGCAAATTAGCATATATTCCAGGGCACCTGTAATTTTGCCACATAGGTTTTTGATGATAATTTTTTATTTATTGTAATTAACTGAAAGACTAGCATTCTTTTTTTGCAAATATTTTGGTGAAAATGGAAAATATAGAGAAATATCCTTGCTTGAATTTTTAATTTTAGTTTTTATTTTGAACTTAATTTCCAAAAAAAAACAGAACACATCCATATGCACAAAACAACAACAAAAAGAGCATTGTACATGAAACTACAAATCTCTATTTCAAAATAAGTTATTTTCCTAAAATCAAGTTCATGGAAGACAAGTTCTCGAGGGGTGGGGAACCTACAGTCGTGAGGTCACATGTGGCCTCCTAGGTCTTTGTGTGCAGCCTTTTGACTGAGTTCAAATTTTATTAAATATTTTCTTAATTAAACAAAAAATAAATTAAATTGACTGAGTCCAAGTTTTACAGAATAAATTCTTTTATTAAGGAGATTTGTTCTGTGAAGTTTAGACTCAGTCTAAGGGCCTTACTTGAAGATCTAGAGAGAGACACACATGGCCTTGAGACCACAGATTCTCCACCCTTATATACATTACTTTCAAATCTGTTGTTCTGTACTTCCTTTTTTCCCTGCATTTTTAAAAAGATGTTGTAACGGTCCTCTTTGTTTTCATGTAGCATCACTATTGCTAACACTTTCTCATCATCTTCTAACCTCTCCAATTTAAAAAAAAAGAAAAAAATCCAAATAAGAGAAAGAGGAGAAAAATTCTTATATTAAGTCAGCATCATCAAATAAAATAAGTGCAGACTTTGACTATGTACAAAAATGTATGGAAGATCCACATCTGTGATTAAAATTATATTTTGTCACTAACTAAAGTTATTCTTGCTGTAATTGGTTTTTCCCATCCCTTCCCCTCTTTTAAACATCTGTAATACAAAAATAAAATCTAGAATCTACTTCATTCAGGAAAAAATATAATTATGATTTTTATATTATTATTTTTCTAATTTTTGGACTGCCTTATTGTTTTCCACCATTCACATATCAGATAAAAAACTTCAATCTCTGGAAGATGCAACAAAGTAAATGGATAAAAATGATTGCAACTATTCATTTTCAAGCCCAAATACAAATTGTAATTTATAAGGAAGCAATCAGAGTTTTCAGGTATATTTTCATAATGTTAATGAAGCCATTATTTGTCTAATTAAATAGGTATAGAGATCAGATAAAAGTCTTCAAACAGATATCCATATCACACCAGTCATATTAAATTTCAAATGTTAAAATTACTTTCAACTTAGGAAAAAAAACCTTACTTTTTTTTAACCTTTCTGTAACCTAAAATACTGAATAGATCACAATACTTATGATATAGTGTGAATTAATACTTTTCAAAAGTAAAAGGTAAAACTGAAAATTAAAGAACTAATGGGGTTTAAAATTATAGCAGAATTACATACTTACATGAATGTTCTGTTTTCTAGGTAAAATCCCAAGAAGTCTGTCCAACTTAAATGAAATTTATACAAATGTTTCTGTGTTTTATTAACTGAGATAATTTAAGCAGATCCAAGAATACAACTTTGTTTGCCATCGCAGTTGGCAAATTCTACTTGGTTACCAGTCTTGTATAGTTAACCAGTCAGGAAAAATTTCCCAACAATAGATGTATAAAAATTGAACATAGTAAGTTCATTATCTCCCTCAAATAGAGTATGGATGCCTATTTTGGTAGGGGTTGGGAGAGAGATTTTTAGAAGATATACCTTGTCAGTTATGTATTAGACTATGATATTTTTGAGATTTATTTTACCTCAGTTACCATGACACTCTCAGCAAGTCTTGGAATTAGAGATGATTGTTTAAAGTAAGATGACAATCATGAAGCTATCATATGCGGAATTATCAATACCTCATTGACAACAAATCCTTACATCATGGTAGAAAAATTCATAAGTGCAATGAAAATGATATATTAAATATTATGTGTATATGAATATGGATACACACACATACACATATGTATATATGCACAAGTTGGATAATAGATATATCTTTTAAATGCTTGATAGTCCAATGAAAAGTGTGCCTGAGACCCAAGCAATTCTAACTTTCTAAGCAGCTTAACTCAAACACCAACAAGATAATTCTGATGCAAAGAAGATGGCAAATGATAGGATTTTTGTATTCAACACCAACCTATACCAACAAAAATGGTTACATAGGATATAGCACCATGAAAGTCACCTAATTTCTCCATAAGTAAAATGACACATTTGATGGACTTGAAACACTTTTACTTGACAAGATGTTTACAAGTATATATAGGATCTTTATCAATCTACATAATTAAGATAATTAATTTGCTGTTTTTTGGTTTCCCTCCACAAAAGACCAACTTGGTAGCTCAAAACTTGGTAAGATAAGTCAAATGTACTGTTGTTGAATCATAAGGTTGGCCATAACAATTAATTTTAATAGCAAATAATCTATGTTGTCATGTAGTTGGCCAGTTAGTCATGAGCATTTATTTATCACTGAAGATGTTCCAGGAATTATCTTAAATGTTGGAGATAAAAAAAAAGAGTCCTAAACTCCAAGGACTTTACTAATTCTAATGGGAGAGATAACATGCAAATAACTAGGCAAGTATAAGATAAATACAGAGCAGATGTTGAATATCAATGATATATAATGAAGTATGGTAGCATCTCTACACAAGATTAACAAAATCATTAATTGCAATTCCCTAGGAATCAGAAGTGACCTTTATTTTTTACCATACAAACTCCAAATTTCTTAGTCTAATATTCAAGATATTCTATGATCTAACATGCTTCTCCAAATTTCTCTTGTCATATCTTATATGAGTTTCATGTTTTCTATTCTCTTTTCACACAGTTTTCTCATCTGTAAAATGAGGGTGTGGAATTACAAGAGATCCCTTCCAGCTATAAATCTATGCCATACTAGACTTCTTTTATCCAGGAAGTTATACTAGAAATAGACTAGTTTTGCTTCCCAATAGGATTGAAATGATTTAATTTAAGTTAAAATCATCTTGTAGTTAATGGCATATAGATCAATGCAATAAGCCGATCTAGGAAGTGTCACTGCAACTGAGATGTCAAAAATATAGGCTAAAGAAATGCGAGAAAGTAAATCTCTTTTTTTTTCTCCAGAAGCAGCAATAGCAACAATTCAAACCTATCCAATTCAATAAAATTTTATTACCCATAGATATAACAGATAGGTCCCATACCATGAATTATCTCCATTTTTGAAGAAAATTAACCATGTTGTAACAGATAAATAATCTCTGCTATGTTACTCTTCATTCTCTGTTTTAAAAATACCAGTTGTGTTATTTGTCCTTCAAAGATGTTTAATTACTTCAAACCAATTGATCTCTAGTATTTACTTCCAACTATTTTAGTGTTAAACATCAAAATTTTGCTAGATAAGATAGAAACAAAGGAGAGTTAGTTAAGATAGAAAACTTATTTGGGGAATATTGTGGCTTTAAAGAAAAAGTTGCAAAAAATCTTAGCACTTTCTCCCATATCTATCTAATTAGCTATCAAAATAGATATAGGTATGTATATCTCTATATAGCTATGAATATGATCACATATATACATATGTTATATATGTCATACATAGAGAAATGTATACACGTGTACAGATAGATAATACTTCATTGGTTAAGGGTATTTCTTCACTATAAATTTCTCTCTCTATATCACGATATATCATATATGTGTGTATATGTCTCTATATATTCTGCATGTAGATTGATATTCAAGATTTTAGTGAAGAAATGCTCTATACCAATGATAATTATTTCTATTCTGAAATTTATTACTTAGAGTATTGTCTGGGGCATTGAGAAGTTAATTGACTTGGGTTCTACAACCAGGATATGTCAGAAGCATAACTTAATTCTAAGTGTTCATGATGCCAAGTACAATTTCTCTCGACTCTACAATATTGGCCTTACATCTGTATCTAATCCCTCATTTTTCACACACACACACACACACACACACACACACACACACACACACACTACATTTGAATAGTCATAAAAATAGAGAACAGCAGAAGGAAATATGCAACATCATTCTGATGATATTCACAAGAGGACAATAATTTTTAATGACAAAAATGTATTTTACAGAGTAATACTACCACAAAATCTTTTTTTCCCTATTATTTCTGTTATTGGACTTAATTAAATATTTTTGCACTTGACTCTAATAAATTTGGTTTCCCATTCAGACTTGGACACGTAAACTTCTTTGCTCAAGGAATATGGTAGGAAATTTTCTTTTTCTAATTTTTAACTAAAATTCCCAGAAAACTTGGCTTCTAAGTCTGGCTGTGCTAACTTATTCCCTGTGTAACCTTACACAGGAAAATTACTTTTCCCTTTTCAACTCTCAGTTTTATCATCTATAAAATAAGGGAGTTGGAATGGATGACCTGTAAACCCCCATTCTAGTGCTTGGTAGTAGAGAAAGGAAAGGAAAAAAAGATTCATTAAATCTCCGATTCCTCTACTATTTATTAATGATCAGCCTGGTAATTACTTTTGGCAAGCTATTGTATAATACAAGTATATTGCTTTCAGGAATCCATATGTCATAAACATGAAGTATGCTATTAACACTCTCCTTTAGGAGGAAAGACAGTATAAAAACAATATTTGTAAAGTAATTTCTATGTTTCCATTAAAATAAGAGGATAGGCAACATAGATGGAATCAGAGAATTACAGTTAGGACTAAGTTCAAGCTATCTGGTCCAACTCATACCTTAATAAGAATCCTCTCTATAGTATGCCCAATGGACATCTAGCTGTTGTTTGAAGACCTCTGGTGAGGTGGAACCCAATCCATACCCCACATTCTACTTTTGGGAGACAGAACTTTGGGGAAGATTTTTTTGTAATGAACATTAATCTACTTCTCCTCACATTCTACCTAGTTCTTCTTCCTAGTGTTAGGCAGAAAAAGACTAATTCCTCTTCTATATAATAAAAATTCAATTATTTGAATATAGCTATCATGTCCCCCAGTAAGTGTTTTCTTCTCCAAGCTAAACATTCCTATGTCTTTTAACCTATCCTTCACAGGTTATCTTATGTGTTCTTTGGGGATTATCCCTTACAAAACATATTTTTTAAAGAATTCCTGTTTTGTCTTCCTTTGCTTGCTTTCCTAAAGTCATTTTGACTTTAATCAATACTGGCACTAGTCTTAACAGAGCCATGGCACATTTGTGTTCATCCTTTGTTATATGCTCTTGAATCTACCTTCCATATATGTCTTTCAAAATTTTAAGTTGCTTTTTCCCTGTGTGTTCACCTTGGTCTCTTTAGAGTATTTTCACTTTCCTTCTCATTGGAACTGTTTCTTTGTGTCTTCAGAATTCCATTCTTGAAAGTGACTCATTTCTCCTGGGATATCTATACCAATGTAGAATTTTTTAGGTCACAGAGTCCTGCCTATTCTATTTCTTAACAACACTGTATAATCTGTTCTAAAGTCTAAGGTGTATGTCATGTTTTCCTCTCTACTATCACAAATCCTAAGACAGAGTATATATGAACCTTGATATTTAAAATGTCTAATAAAATGGTAATGCTATCTAAATTAATTTATAGATTCAATATCATAGCAATCAAACTACTTACGTACCACTTTATACAAATATTTAAAATAATAAAATGCATTTGAAGGAATAAAAGGTTAATAATCATAAGGGAAATTAAAAAATAGGAAGGAAGATAGTTGAAAAGAATCAGTCTCAATTCTACTACACAGCATTAGCCATCTGAATAATTTTGTGCTATCAAATAGATTTGCATTTTAAAATCATAAAATATAGTTATATTACAAAATATTTAAAAAATGGTTAAAAGAAGAGATAAGTTGCATAATATACAGGAGCAACTAAACACAGAATCATAGTGTTCAATAAAATCAGGACCTCAACTACTGGGGGTAAGGACTCATTATCTGACAAAAATCTGCTGGGAACATTGAAAAGCAGTTTGACTTAGATCAACATTTCCTAGCATATACAACTGTAATCTCAAAATGTATATATAGCCTAGACATGAAAGGTCACGTAAAAAATTAGAGGAGCATGAAGGGGAAAATGTCATTTATAAGTATGGATAGAAAGAAAATTGTTGATAAAAAAAATTGTGACATGATAAGACATATAATGAGCAATTTCAAGTAAACAAGTAAAAATAAGTAAAAAATTCAGTTAGAACTAGAAGCAAAACAGTTAACAGTTAAATTTTAAGCAAAGTTATCTGATAAAACTCTAATATTGCAGATATAAAGGGGATTTATACAAATATGTTAGAATAAAAGTCTCCCCAGACAGATAAATACAAAAGTTGTAAAAAGGCAGTTCTCAAATAGAAAAAAGCAAACTCAAAAACCATACAGAAATAAGCTCCAAATCATTAATAATAAGAAAAATCATACCCATCAAATTCAAAACTTGAAAAAAAATTAAAAGTGACAATTATTGAAGGACAGGCATATTGATAAATTTTTGTTAGAACTGTGAACTGGTTCAGCTATTCCAGAAAGCAGTTTGGAACAATAACTTCAAAGTCACTATACTTGAACTACTATCAGTCACATACCCTAAAAAGACTTAAGACAAAGGGAAAGAACTTAGATGTACAAAAGTATTTGTAGTATTACTTTTTTTGGCTGTAACAAAGATCTAGAAACAAAGTGAGGTTACATGATTTAAGTGATTTTTGGACAAGTTATTGAATTCGTAAATGTCCTAAGAAAAACCCTAACTTAACTGATAAAGAATAAAGAACCAGAAGAGGCACTGATACAATAACTGCAGCATTCTTATGTGCAAAATTCTGCATTTAGGCATTGGGGACAGAAAGCTAAATACATGTACTCATGACTATGTGTGTGTTTCTTGTGTGTGTGTATGTGTGTGTGTGTGTGTGTGTGTGTATCATATCTCCTATTCTCAGTGGTCTTAGAGTCTACTAAGAAGAAATAAATATGCACATATAAGTATATACTGTGAAGGAGAGTGTCATGGAGGCAAAGTGTTCTAAGAAAACATGAAGAGTGAGAATGTTTTCAACTGGATGGATCTGACAAGGCTGCACAGAGAAGTCTTCTGAAAAGATTTTGATTGGATAAGATGAAGGGATATATTCTTATCTGCAAGACGGTCAGCTCTAACATATACAAGTAATGACAAGTAAAGTTCTAAAGACAGCTAGAAGAAGAGTATAACTGGAATTCATCAAAAAAGACAAACCAATTAGATGGAAGTCAGGCTGCTGAGGACCTTAACTGTTAGGAATTTGCTTTTTATCCTTCAAACCAAACTGGGCCATGGACAATATCCAGCTCACCAATTGTTTTCATATGGAATAGAAGCTAAGCCATCCTTGACTCACTGAGCAAGTGGAAGCCTGCTGCTCTAGACAATAAGCTCTTGATGCTGAAGCAGAGACTTTATATGTTGAAATGGTCAGAACATTTTCTTAAAGAAAACATATGAATGTATTTACTGTAAATGCATTTATACTCTCTCTTTCTCACTACTCCTTTGTTAATGAACAACAAATACAAAAACCTCTTTAAGAACATGCATGATTGGACAAAAAAAATTCTAATGCTGGCCATTATCAAAAATGTCTGCCTTTCTCTGCATTTTAAAATCATCATCTCTCCGGTGTAAGTTGAATGACATATTTCATCTTCACTATCCAGGACTTGTGGCTTGTCATCGAATTGATCAAACTTTGAACATCTTTACAAGTTGTCTTTGTTTTCTACAACGCTATTGTCATTATAAAGTGTTCTATTACTAATTACTTTCCTCCTCATTAGTTCATAGAAGTCATCCCAATTTCCTCTGAAATTGGCCATTTTGTCATATTTTTGGTCCATTAATATTCCACTACCTTCATATATCATAATTTATTTAGCCATTCCTCAATAGACAGGCTCTTAGTTTCCATTTTTCGACTACTATGAAAAGAGTTGTGTGTGTGTGTGTATTTTCTCTCTGATCTCTTTTGGTTATAGATCTAGTGGTAGTTTAGCTAAGCTAAAAGGTATGCATAGTTTAGTAACTTCCTGGGTATAGTTCCACATTGATTTTCAGTTATGACTGGATTAACGCAAAACTCCACCAACAATGCACTAGTGTATTTGTGTACCCACAGTAGTTGCCAATTTTTCTCTTATGACATCTTTGACATTCTGATATCTGTATGGTAAAAACTTAAAGATGTTTCAATTTGTATTTCTCTCTAAGTATGAAGGATTTAGAGCCTTTCATATAATTGTTGATAGTTTGGATTTTTCTATTTGAAATTGGACTGTTGATATCCTTTTCCTATTTTTTTGTTGGGGAACGGTTCTTAGATTATTTTTATTGCTATTTTATTTGAATTTGTTCCTCTTATGTCTTGGACCTGATACCTTTATCAGACAAACTTGATGCAAATATTTTCCTATTTAGATTTTTCCTTCCTAATTTTAACTGTATTAGTTTGTGAAAAATATTTTTGATTTTATATAATCAAAATTGCCCATT
The DNA here is from genome assembly GCA_028658325.1 of Potorous gilbertii. Classification (NCBI taxonomy): domain Eukaryota; kingdom Metazoa; phylum Chordata; class Mammalia; order Diprotodontia; family Potoroidae; genus Potorous; species Potorous gilbertii. The sequence goes on along the minus strand of CM053774.1, from coordinate 71,406,735 downwards.
TTATCTTATGTGAACCTCTCTCTCACTTTTAAGTTATGAATGCTTCCCTTATCCATAGAAAAGAAATATGATCTCCTCCTTGCTCCTTCAATTTGTTTATAATTTGACCCTTTATGTCTAGTACACCTGTATCTTCTGTGGAAGACTATTTTACTTCTCTATGAAAGTCAAATTGGTAGGGAGGAAGACTGGAGGCAGTGAGATTGTTTATAAAGCTAATATAATAGTCCAGGAAAGTGGTGACGAAGGTCAGAGCTAGTCCAGTGGCAGTGGCATTGGAGAGGAGGGGTTATAAAGTGTTTGGACAAAAACAGTAGGACTTGACAAATGATTTGCTCTTGAAGGGCTTATTCTTATTCTTATCCTTATTCTATATTGTATTAAGCCTGACTGAACTAGAGTATGATGGTGACACCAACATATATAGGAACATTGGGAGGTCATTCACCAAGTCGGTCAACAAACATTTAGTAAGCAACTACTATATCCATCACAGAGCAGATACTTAAAAAATGCTTAATAAAAAAAATTGTTTTGTGAAGTTTGGATTTAGTTGAAGGTCTATACTTGAGGATGTAGAGGTCCACATGGGATCTCAAAGTGGCAGGATCCCCAACTGTGGCTTAGACTGATGGACTGGGGATTTAGAAGAAAGTCAAAAATAGTGGATCAAGTTTATTGGAAAAGATAATGAGTTGTGTTTTGGGCATATTAAATTTAAGGACTAACTAAACATCCAAATGGGAATATGCCGTACATAATTGAAAATCAGGTCTGGAATTCAGAGGACAGATTAGTGGGGTGTGTGTGTGTGTGTGTGTGTGTGTGTGTGTGTGTGTGTGTGAGAGAGAGAGAGTGAGTGAGAGAGAGACAGAGGGAAGGAGAGAGAGAGATAGGGACAGAGACAGAGAGAAAAAGACAGACAGAGAGGAAGATGAGGGGAAGAGACACAGAGAGGGAGAGAGACAGAAAGAGAGACAGATCGACAGAGACAGAGGGAGGGAGAAAGACAGACCAACAAAGAGGAAGAGAGGGAAGAGACAGACAGAGACAAAAGAAGAGAGAGAGAGAGAGAGAGAGAGAGAGAGAGAGAGAGCGATATGTTGATTTTACACTCATGTGCACAAGATAAAAACACAACCAAAGAGCCATAACGAATGAAGACATTTCTGGGAGTTAGAGAATACTGCAAAACTCTGCCATCCCATTGAAACCTTCTAATGATTTCCTTCATGGAAATCTTGTTGTAAGGAATGACAAGGAAAAGAGTAGAAGTGCAGTTCAGAAATGGTATCCCAGACAAAGGAAGTGACAAAGACTTGATGCCTTGGTACTACTTGGAGTCTCCTGGAAAAAGAGATATGATTAAGTCTCCAAGGAGCTAATTAATTGTCTCACACATGGAAGAATTATTGGCTTTTGCTGATCTCAGTAAATCCTTTGTGCTGTACACAGATGTCAGCCTGGATGGCCTGGAGGCACCTTGTACCAGGACAATGATGGCTGCCAGAAACCTATTGCATTGGCTAACTGGAGACTTGCTGTCAGACCTTTTATCTGGTTCACATATTGGAGTTTTGAATTCTGAAGTGACATTCACTCAAGTTTTGATATGGGCATCAGAGTTTCAGGTATGGCCAAACAACAACCAAATATTCCTTATTCAGTGGATCACCTGAATAGAGGCTACAAGCAGGAGACTGGGAGTTTTCCAAACAACAGAGAGGTAAAGGTAAGGTATACATTAGGAAAAAGAAAGGTAGTTTCAGATGCCCATAGACCTTGGCATCAGAGACCTGGTGATTTCTGCAGAAATTAGAAATGTGCTTTGTGTGCTGCTCCAGCCACCAGCTATGTGATCTTAGTTCCCTCATCTGCAAAACAGGGATAATAGATAGTGCTATGAGAAATTACAAATATGGTGAATAGAGAGAAATACGGAAGGTTTGGATGAACTAACAACGAATTAAGTCAAACCAAGAAAATAATACACACAATACCCCAACAATGTACATAGAAGTAACTACCCTAAAACCACCAAAAGTCAATGTTGTTAAGTTACAAAGCATGAGCATGACTCTAAAGGAAAGATGAGAGAAGATTCATTCATCTCATTCCTTTGCAGAAGTACAAAATCCATGAAATGGAATCCATGGTATGGAATATTTTATATATTTTCATTTTTTTCCAGTGCATTGATTGATTTGATTGGTTTGTTTTCCTTTTCTTTCTCTTTTTCTTTCTTTTTTTTTCCTTAATAAATACCAAATTAGAGGGCTCTTTGGGAGGCAGTAGGGGAAAGGAGGTTGGGAGGAGTATTTTGAAGCAGTATAAAAACAAAATAAACAAAAACAATGTCAATGTAGCTTCTTTTTAAATGGAGATAAGAAGAAGCCCTTCCTCACTAAGTTGTGATGGTCAGATGAGATAATCTATGTAAAAGTGTGTAATAAAGCTTAAATGGCTTTATAAATTGTACTTATTAGCCAATTACTAACCATTTATTAATCAGTTACTATATGCCAGCCAATCTCTTAAGTGCTAAAGATGCAAAGAAAGGCAGAAATAGTCTCTACTGTCAAAGAGTTCACATTCTAATGGGGGAGACAATGGAGCTATGGATAAATAAAAGTCTCTCCCAGGACCTAGACTTTCCCCTAGTAAGCATAACATCAGTGGAAGAAAAGCCCTGAGCTAATTCACGGTAACCAGGTTGAATAGGGAAAACTAGTAGGGTACTCACTTATAAAACAATGACATAAGAATTCTGATATTGGCCAAAAAAGTAAGAACTGGGTCTAGGTTCCTGGAAGTCAGACTATAGAAAATAGAATTCATTAAGAAAGTATTAATTAATCAACGAATATTTGTTAAACATTTCCCCTGTGGCATTTTATTCAATTTTTTCAGTAGTATCTGACTCAGTGACCTCATTTGTGGTTTTCTTGGCAAATATATTAGAGTGGTTTGCCGTCTCCAGCTCATTTTACAGATTAGGAAACTGAGGTAAACAGGGGTAAGTGACTTGCCTAGGATCACACAACTAGTAAGTATCTGAGGACAGATTTGAACTCAGGAAGAGGAGTCTTTCTGATTCTAGGCTTAGTACTCTATCCACTACACCATCTAGCTGCCTTTCTACTACATAAGGCATTAGGTTAAGTGTAAGGCATATAGAGAAAAACAGGAGCAAACAGATAGTGCCCAGTCTCAAGTTGCTTGTATTCTACGGAGAAGCATTATATAAAATAACAAGAGACCTCATGGAAGGTATATGAAGGTGTTTGTAATTTCTATTCCTCTAGAGGTCTCAGGAAGACAGACACCATTTATGGTGCCCATCCACTAGGGGCAGAAAACAATGTCAACAGCCTATTGCCTAAAGGATCAGAACTCTGCCAGATGAGCAGTGTCCTACCAACCAACGGATAGGAGGAGAATGTGAAAAGATGAACCACGGAACACTTGGCAACACAAGAGGCCATTCTGGAAGAAGAAGGAGCTGTACTCTCTGAGAAAGAAATAGCTATAAGTAACAAAGATGATGTTTCCCAGTGATCCAGGGAAGGGAAAATAAGAGCATAGATTTGGAGATAGAAGGGGCTGTATATATACGTCATCTCATACAACTGCCTCATATTGCAGATGGAAATGAGGCTCAGATAGATAAAAAGTGACTTGCCCAAGATCCAACAGAAAGTATCGTAATTCACAGAGCTGGGATTTGAATTGAGATTGTTTCATTCTCAAATCTAGTGTCCTTCAACTATACCATGCAGGAATCAGAACAAGAGACGTATTGGTGACTAGCTCAGCCTTGCTGAGAGGTCAGGAGTCAGTTGTTTGTTGACCTGACAAGAGATGTCTTTGATCTTTCAAAGTATCCAGAATTTAACATGGAAATTTTCCAGAGTTCTGAAATAAAATTGTTACAGTACATTTATCATAAATATATAAAACAGTCTGTAAATTTGAAAGTGTAGTATAAATGCAGCCAAGGGGCTGAGTGGATAGAGAACTGGGCTTGGAGTCAGGGAGACCTGAGGTCAACTTTTGTCTCAGACTCTATCTCTATGATATTGGGCAGTCCAATTAAACCTCTATCTGCCTCAATTTCCTCAGAAATAAAATGAGGATAAAAAAATATCACCTACCTGCCAGGTTGTTGTGAAACTAAATAAGATTTTATAAAGCACCTGGCATGCAGTAGGTGCTCCATATATTTATGATGATGATGATTCACATAAAATGACCTAAAATTCTTCTTTGTCAACTTAGAAGAAGGTAGGAAGGTGTGAAGAAGGTATGAATCTCTTCTTGACCCTATGATGTTAAACATTTTTAGTGAAATGAATAAAGAAATAAATGATATTTCTATCAAATTTGGAAACAAAATAAAACTGAGGAGTGACTGAGGGAAAAGATGAGTTGACAGATGTAGGATCAAGAGAAAGATCCTGACAGGCCAGAACATTAGGTCAAAATTACTAAGACAGAATTCAACAGAGTTAATTATACAATCTTATACTTAGGTTAAAAATAATTCGTAAGTATAAGATCAAGGACAGATGGTCAGACAGTTTTTATAGAAAACATTTACAGATTTTAGGGCATTGCAAGATGAATATGTCAACAGAATGAAAACCAAAAAAGACTAATTTAATGTATTGAAAGACCATAGTATTCAGTACAGGACAAGTGATATTTCTCTTAAACCTTGCCATGACCAGATTATATGTGAAATATTGTAATTGGTTTAGGACATCAAATTTTGGAAGATCAATGATAAATTGGATAGTGTTCAGGGAGGGTAATGAAGATGGTAAAATGCCTTGAGATTTGATTGCAGATGTTTAAGCTTAAAAAAGAGCTAGATTGGAAGGTGGCATGACAATTTTCTTCAAGCATTTAAAGAGTTGTCATATAGAAGAGCAATTGTACTTACTTTACTTAGACACAGAAGGCAGAATAGGCAACAATAAATAAGCACAGAAAACAAAATGGGAAATTTATGCTTAATGTAAAAAAAAATCAATAGCAATGATGGTTATTGCTCAGTTTGACTCTTAGTGACCCCCCGTGGAGGTTTTCTTGGAAAAGATACTGGATTGGTTTCCATTTTTTTTTTCCAGCTCATTTTATAGATGAGTTAAGTGACTTGCCTAGGGTCACACAACTACTAAATATCTGAGGGTAGATTTGTATTTAGGAAAATGAATCTTCTTGACTTCAGACCCAGCTCTCTACTTACTAGGACACCTAGATGACTAGACTGTCATGGGTCACCTCTGAAGGAAGTTGGTTTCCTGACATTTAATGTTCTTCACACAAAGATTATGTTATGAGTGGGGGAGGGAGGAATTTTTAGGTTGTATTAGGAGACCTAGAAGTTCATTTATAGTGAAAAGGTTGAATTATTTGAAGCTTCTATCATTGTACAGATACCCATAGCTATTAAGATAACGAAACACTGAACAGAAATTTCAAGTACTGAGAAATGCTGTTTATTCAAATATGCAATACTTCCTTAAAATGTACCCTATACAAGATTTATACAAAAGGGTTGAAATTTTGAAGCTCATTGTATAAAATCGAAGTGTTAACTTTATAGAGATTATATATATATATATGGATATAAACATATATTTATACATATACACACATGCATATATCTATACACTACATATGTATATAGTATGTATATATAATATCTAGACATATAAATGTATATTCATGCATATATACACATACATACCCATATACAGATACATATACACATATCTTTCTATATCTACACATCTCTATCTATCTATCATCTATTTATCTCTCTATCTATCCATCTACCTATAATTCTTTTGACTGGGGAAAGAAATGTAGCCCGTGCTAGCATATTCTTATTTCTTCAAAGTTTACATTATCAATTGATCCCATCTCCTTTCATCATTTACATAGCATCTAATTTATCTATTTTCTTTCTCCAATCAATGCTCCACACAGTTGTCATATTGGTGTTCCTAAAACAGATATATGACCACAACACCCCCCTACTCTAGTTCTCTAGAATAAAACACAAAATTCACAGGCTGAAATTTAAAGCTCTCCAAAATATGACCTCCATTTACTTGTCTAATGTCATCAGTCCATTTCATGCAATCTGAGTTCACATCCAACTCCTCAGCAGGAGCTCTCTTTATACAAAATTCCACATCTAGAATCTGCTTGCCCCTCATTTCCATTAGTTTTCTCCAAAATACATCTAAAATACTTTCTCTTCTGTAGACCTTCCCTGTTCTCCTTTACGTTGTTTTTGATCTCTTTCAATTAAAATTATTTTGTATATATTTGGTTTGTATTTATATCTATCTGTGTTGTGTCTATCTAGGAAAAAGTAAGCTCCCTGAGGGCAAGGAATGTTTTTTTTTTTGTCTTTTTATCTATAATACCCAGCACAGTGTCTTGAACATAGTAGGCACTTAACAAATATGTATTGCATTGAAATATACATATATGCGTATGTAGATATATTCACATATTTTCAGATACATTCAATGTTGAAAAGGCAGTCATTTAATAATTTCAAATGAAAAAAATCAACTTTACATATGTCCTTTTTCATCCAAAGATAACTACCTAATTTCAAGTACTAAAATTAAAAGTTTTCCCCGCTTTTTTGGATATTTTTAAAACCCAGTAATGATGCTTTTGTAAACAAAGCACTATAACAAATGGAGATTGTTTTATTGCCTTAGGATTATCTTTATCTACTACACAAACATGCTGCCAAATAGCAACTATACTAGAGTGGAAGCAAAATTAAATGCCTACAATTGCCATTAGCAATTGTGAAAAATTATTAATCTGTCTAGAGGAAACTAATGGACATGATTAGGAGAAGCTAAAAGTCTACATCTTATGGAAATCGATAGCCTCAATGTATTCCCATAAGATAATGAATTGCAGAGTAGTGAGCTAAAGATTAAATATGCTTTAGTACACACTGCACTTGCCCATCAATTTCTGCCTCTGCCTTGATCTTGGCTTGGCTTATATTATACAATATTATATAATCATCTCTAATTCTTCTTTGAATGAAAGGATAGTTGTTTCATCTTTACACAAATGTAACAAAATTTTGTTTTTTAAAGTTATTATCTCTTAGTCTATAAATTAAATCAGTAAATATAGATGGGACTTCAGGTCAAAACCTGACTTCTATTTTTATCTTTAGTAAACATATCAGAGATGGAACGCCATGACAGCTCTCCCAGATTCATTCAGGCAGTGATGAACAAAGACAACAGCTGAAAGAAAGCATTGTCTCCTGCATCCAACTGGGATGACTCCTAGGCAAAAGCACACCCTACTGTGTAAGAAAGATGCCCTACTCACACCATCTTTCTATAAAGATTTGTTTAGGTAAGGCTAGGATGATTCCTTAAATGATGAGGTTTTCCAGAAAACCTTGTAACAAATGAATAAAAAGTCACATTCCTTGGGGAATCTATCAGAACAACTTCCTGTAGAGAGATTGAATAATGCTTCAGACCTTGGTCTAGTCGCTTCCTTGACGCTCTTTTGGCTTCTTCAATCAAAATCCTATTTATTGAAGATGTCTCTGCCTGTTCTTCCTACTCTTATTTGATTTTATTTTTTATTTTATTTTTTAGGACACTCAGCTTGGTCACCCAAGTTTCCTGTGACATATTGTAGACCATCTCCATTCTATCTTTTCCTTAAGCTTAGTTTGGATATCCTAATATCAATTTACATTTTTTTTGACCAAACCATCCCAAGTCCTTCTCTAATTAGTCAACAACAATAAATGTGTCCAAGCACAACACAGATGCTAAGTTCTCAAGTACCTACTAGTTCCCTCTCAGGTCTTACCTGACCTGTCCTTTATTTGATTAACCTGCTTGGTCATGTTCAGTCAAAAGTGGAACATCTGAGGTATATGGAGTATTTTTTTGCCAATTTACATTTCATTTTTAGCAATTAAGAATGTATTTGTGTGTCTATGTCAGGTACAGATTTAACTAAAAGATTTTTAACTCTAATGTAACGTAGCCTGCCTACATTTAACGGATAGGGAAACAGAAGTATTGTAGGGACTTTAAAATAAACCAGGGCAGATTAGACTTGTTGGATTAAACAAATACATTGACTGCTTTAAATTCTACTAGGGGATTAAAGATTTAACCTGTATGAGAATTAAGACAAACTAATTATGTTTTATATAGTCATTAAGGTTAACATGAGCTAAATAATGGAAAGTCCTAAATATGTAAGATGGGTGGGAGGAGGGTAGGGATTGAACATTTATAAGTATATTATAACCCTCCTTTAAAAAGAAGGTGTTTATAAACTGGGATTTCATATAAGGTGGATTTGCTTGGGACCCCATTCAAAATGCTTTAGTTACGTATTGTGAAGACAAGTTAATTATAAAATTTTACCCCTCTCATTTGATACAATAGTGGCTCTGTTATCTCACTGATGTGGATTTTTCTTCCATCAGTGCAGATTGCAAACCATTCAAAGCTTCTCAGTCTCTTCAGTTCTGGATCCTTTCCTTCCCTGAAGGTCCTACTTCACTGGTCCTCTCCAAGAATGAAGGACAATGAGGAACTAGATATGTTCCAGTGCATCTTTTAATATTCCTTGCAAAGCTCATGGTTTCCATCTTTCTCTACCATCCCCATCTCTCCAGCACCTGTTCCTTTTTAAAGAAAAATTTTGCTAAATAGGATCACAAAATCATGGGAAAGTGACTTGCCTCCCTCCCTTTCTGGTCACATTTACAAGATAGCTTTTATGCCATCTCTTATGCAAAGGTTTTCCTTAGCAATATGCCATAGCTTACTTATCAAATATGCATCTTTCCTTTGCCCTTTGCAAATCTACATTTTGTAAACCTTTGTAAATCACAATTTTTATAACTATTTTATCAATACTACTTGTTTACACCACAGTCATTTCCAGATATGCTCCTCATCCCATCACCCTCCCCTAGTGAAGCTTACCTTAATAAATACCAACTGGTGCACTTGCACGAGTGCGCGCACACGCACACACACACACACACAGAGTTAAGCAAAGGCAACTGTTGGAGACACCACATCTAGCATTTTCTGTAATAATACATACTCTAGTTTTCTCCTCTTCCAAAGAGAGGAGGGAAATGGGCTTCCTCAACTACTCTCCAAAACCAAGATGAAATCTGTCATTTTGATTCTTCTGAGAGAATGGTATTTTTTTTTATAGCTATATTGAATCATTAGAATACTACTTTTTTGTTCTGTTTTATTTTTAATTGGGCCTGGTGATAGAGAGCAATCACCAATGAGTCTATCCTTGATCAAATTACAAAAAGAAAATATGCAGGGAGGGAGCTATAACTAATGCTCTTTAAGATCCTTTACAGCTAAGTATATGGTGTGCTATGGCTATTCATGCATTGAGAAGGTACCTCTATCTAATTGTGTTGTCATAGGATCTTTTGCTCTATTTGCTTGTCAGGGAAATCTCTTCTTCACCTTGTAGAGAGACAGTGCCATGCAGTGGAAAGAATGTTAGATTTAGAAATAAAGGACCTGGGTTCAAATCCTAATTCATTACGTCCTAGTTATATGAGCATGAGTAAGTCACTTCTCTTTGAGACTTCCTTGGTTTTCTTTTCTTTAAAAAGACTGGGTTGGACTAGATGACCTCTGAAATCACTGACAGCTCTAGAGCTAAGAATAATCCTATGATTTTAGAGCAAAATATTAATGATCTGACCATATTATTCTGGTTGATGTAAAGCTTAAGAATGATAGAGAACAGGTTTGAGAGTCACCAGCTCTAGGTACCTTCAATTGGTTTTATAGCAGCCATGACAAATCATTCTGTTTGCTAACATACAGAGGAATGCTCTTTACAGACTCATTACCGTACTGGTGTCTGCCTCGGCAATGTGAAGCAATCTGTGCTTAATGTGAGACAGCAACAACTGCCAGCATCTACCACTCAAAGAACTAAATCAGCATAAAAATTCCCTTGCGAACACCATGGAGAGAAACTAATGGTGTGTGTAGGGAAATATTTTGTTTCTTATGAGTGCTGGCAATGCTACTTTCAATGCAGTCAGTGCCTTTGATGGGCAACAAGCATGTGGGCTGACATGATGATAGCTGTCAATCAGTTCCTAAGAACTCAGTTGGAAACATTTGCAATTCTGATATGATGAACTGTCCCCAGATTTGACCTCTAGCAAACTTCTGAAGGAATTCAAATAATAAGATCAACATGAGAAGAGCTGATGGTGTTAAATACAAGTGTTGCTTGGTCATTAATGGATGTTTTTAAAAATCATTTATGGTTGCAAGGATACATACAGTGCAGTAAATGGATTCAACTTTGGCATGTGGCAGGAGCTGCAAAAAACATGCATTAGTTCACAAATAAAGAAAATTTCATTAATCTGGACTCTGCTAATTTGGAATTTGGTGGAAATAAGGGCTATAACAAAGTTTATTGCTAGATCTTTCCAGGGCCCCTTCACATAACGTCAACTGACAAAATGCAAGTTCTATTCAGGCAGTTGTTCCCACTAAATGATATCCAATCTCACACCTCCATGTCTTTGTACAGACTGTCTCCTATACTGAGAATAACAGCTAGATTTTAAATAGTGCTTTATTAAAGTCTCTGAAACATACAATTATGACAACCTTGTGAAATAGGTGATAGTGTTGTCCCCATTTCAGAGATGCAGTACCTGAACCTAACTGTAGTCAAGTGGTTGTTCAGGGGTGACAGAGCTAGTAGGTGTCTGAGACATGATTGGAACTCACGAGTCTTCTTGACTCCATGTCCAGTGCTCCCCATCCCTTGGACTCCCTAGCTTCCTTCTGGGATCAAATCCAGTGCTACTTCCTACACAATATCTTTATAAATCTCTCCAATTTTTCGACCTACTGCCCTACTTTCCCTGAATTACTCTACTTATATATTTACATGTTGTTTTCTCCCATAAGAATGTAAGTTTCTAGAGGGCTTAGGTTATTTCATTTTTGTCTTTGTGTCTCTAGTATCTAGCATATTTACTGGAACAGAGTGCTTCATAAATGCTTATAAATTTTGTTGTTTATATGAAAACTAGACATGGTTTATTATTGGGATAAAGGAAACTCTTTTACCCTTTGGAATTTGCATATGGACATGGTATTTCAACTTCTGCTGTTATCCAATCCCTTCAGGACTGATACAAAGACTGTGCATTTGTATAAAGGCACAAATATGTATTCTTGAAGGGACAAGAGTCAGTGTCTATGAGCAGCAAGGAGAAGCCAGAAGACTCATCTGGATTTATTGAGGTGTTATGGGTGAAGTTCTCTGTTGAGAAAAGTTTCCAGAATTGACCAATTAGGCTCTTATCTGAAAATGTAATTCTCAGATTCTCCAAGTCTCTATGACCAAGAGAACCCACTCAGACAATAATATAAAAATCTGTCCCATATAATATTCTCATTTGTCACTGTTCATAAAAATTCTAAAATAAGTGATTCCTCAAGAATAAGTACAGCTGACCATAACATTTGGGTGAGAAATGGACTTCTCCAATCTGCTCCCTTAGATGCTGTGGAAGAAGGTGGCTACTGTCTGTCTGCTGATAACAGAAACCAAGTACAATCACTGAGATTAGATAATATTTGAGGCTTTTTCTAACTCTGAGTTACTGTATTCTAGAATTCATTGACACACCTCCCCTTGCCTTCATTGGATTCTCAATAGTAAGAATGTCAAGAAATTAATGAAAAAAAAATCCTGAGAACCGTATTGCAAAAGAGTTGGTTGTCTTTATAATCTTTTGTATATTTTATTTAATGCATTTTAAAACACTTGGTTAGAGGTCCATACACTTTACTAAAGGTTAAAAAAACCTTCTCTATTGATAATTTCTCTCAAGATGACATCATTTTTCAAATAAAAATGTTCATAGAGTTATTGAATTAAAATGGAAAGCACCCAATACTAAGCCATTCAGATTATGGTACAGGAAATAAATGCCAAACATATTCACTTTACTAATTATTTCATTTCTCATCAGGATGCTCCGTTTGACTTTTCCTTTAAGGCTTTGAAGCTTTTAAACCTCATTTATTGGTTTTCTTGATAACTTCATATTGCTGATACCAAGGCCCTTTAGGCAATAAAAATTCAAAGATTACTTTACTAACTGAGATCATTAGGGCACAAGTTTATTAACTTCACAGGACAATTAGTCCCTTGGCAAAATTTCTAGGCCATTTCCTTGGCTACAGTTTTTATCTTAATTTCCTTAACTGGCTTGGATTGTCATACAATACTGATTTATTTGCCTTGTCAAGATAGGAAATGGAGGCAACACCTCAAATCCATTCTATTGCTCAGTTGAAATATTTCTACTTAACTTAAAGTTTCCAAATATGACATCTATATCCTTAATGAGGGTTCGAGAATGAAGACAAACTCTTACATGGTAGGAAAGGATCATTAATTATTTGTTGAATGAAAGAATGGAGAAAGATTACATCATATTGTTACTGCCACAGATTTAAAATAGGTAAGTAAACATTACATTTGCTTAGTCTGTTAGTTTGGTTCTTTCAAAAATTGTTGCTCAAAAGGTCAAGTTCACAGGTTTGATACCCACTCAGGACAATTAGTTTTACTCAAAGAACAACTCTGTTCAATGACTAAATGATTTAATTAATCCTGTGCAACAAAAACATTTTTGCATTCTATTCAGCACAAAAATATAACTCTTCACAGAATATAAAAGGTCAAAGACAAAACTAGCAGCACTACAAATTAGACTCAAAGGCCTACCTCCTAATTAAACCAGTATCTAATAGAACATCTATTCTTATACCTCCAGCCCCAAACACAGAAATCTCCATACTAGATAAGCTCTCTGGTCTATTCATTCTAGTAACTGGTTTCTAACAGTGATCCCAAGAGTTGAAAGGTTAGGGTCATTTCTCTACCATTAACCTCAAGGTTAGTTATATACTCTTGACAATATCCCACATTTTCTTGACCTCATTGGCAACTCTGGGTTGAAGTACTCAGGAAAATGTCTACCAAATATTCTCTCTTTTCTAGAGTCATGACCCTTCTGGCTAAAAGTCTCATAGATGTTATTTATATTATTTATCTCTAAATGTATTTGCCCACATGAAAAGCTATCTGCCATATTTCTCTCCCCACTTTCACAAGTTTCAGAGCATTTTTGAAATTGTAGTCAAAGATCCTTGTGATTCTCGTGAAGCTAACTTCTTTTTTGTTCCTGGTCACAGATATGAGTGGGAATGAAATATCTTAAAATCTTTCAAATGAAGAAGTTTATTTTTACATTCTAAAAGTATCTCTTTTCATACAATCACCTGAAGGCATGACTCCATCCTCTTTCTTGGGATTCTGACTTAGGCATTTCCCCATCCAATAGGATTATGTGTGTTCATCCTTCATTGCTGAAGAAGACCATACCATCAGAGAAATGATGACATGACTTGCACTTGACTTTGTTTTGAGTGAGGGAGTGCTGTGCAGGTCACCAGCCTCATTTCTCCTCCAGAGTCATCTGAATCCAGTGAACAGATATCCATTAGGATGACTGGCGATGACCCAGGATGAGGCAGTTGGGATTAAGTGAGTTGCCCAAGGTCACACAGCTGGTGAGTCAAATGTCTGAGGTGATATTTGAACTCAAGTCCTCTTGACTCCTGCACTGGTGCTCTATCCACTTCACCACCTAGCTGCCACAACAACGACATGACTTGCCCAGGGTCACAAAGCTAGTCCATGTCTGAGGTCAAGTTTGAACTCATGAAGTTGAGTCTTCTTGACTCCAAGCACAACATTCTATTCATTGTGCCGCCTAGCTGCCCAGTTCCAATAGGATTATCTCATAATTGAATGGGCCAACTAGGTTGAATAGTGCATAAAGTCCTGGCCTGGAGTCAGGAAAACTCAATGAGTTCAGTTCCAGCTTCAGATACATATTAGTTGTGTAACCCTGGGCAGATCCCTTAAACCTGCTTGGTTCAGTTTCCTCTTCTACATAATGAGCTGGAAAAGGAAATGATAAACCATTTCAGTGTCTTGGCAAAGCAAGCTCCAAACAGAGTCACAGAGTCAGGTATGATTGAAAGTGACAGAATAACAAAAGTAACTGAATTGTCTCTATTATCACTTAAAAAAACCATTTATAAATAAGAAATTCTGTGAAGTCATCAGTATGATACAGTTGATGAAGAGTTGGTTAGGTAGCCAAGAAGATGTTGATATGTCTCATACTGAAGGTACTTGAATTGGACAAAGGATATAGTTCTTTATAACTATGAAATCATAGGTACAATCCATATTCATATTTTGTCATACGTGGAATAAAGATTACTGAATCCATAAGTCTTTGTTTATGGTACCAATAGATATCCAAGAATTAGATCACTTATTTTCATATTTCTATGTCATTTTAATTATATGTTTTGGAAATCTTTGTCATATTTTTTAGTCATTTAAAAGTTTTATTTATGAAAAGCATTCCTTTTATTTTCTTTTGAATTTATATATTCAAAGGTTAAGCACCATGTTTTTAAAGTTTGGGTAACCCAAAATATATATTGTCTATATCCAAGTCTACCATGTGCCTATCTCCCTCCCTCCCTATCCACTTCTTACTCCAGACATTTATTGCCTGTGGATCCCTGGGCAAGCCACAACCGCTGTTTGCTTTAGTTGCCTGATCTGTAAAATGGGGATAATCCTCTCCAGGGTTGTGGTAAGGCTCAAAGGAGATAAGTACTAAGTAAAGTACTTAGCACAGCCTGCAGTACACAGGAAGCACTATATAAATATTAGCTATTACTGTCATTATCACGTTCATTACTGTGTCCTTTAACCCATAACTCAGAGGCTCTAAATGACTGAAGACATCCTTTATTGGACTCATTTATGAAACTAATTCTCTATTTCACTGACACAAGCAAAATGGTATTGAATTATTTCTTATTTAAATGTCTGGATGCTTCAAATCACTCACATCCCAGGAGAAGTCAGGAGTCTTTGCATTATACCTCCATCATCTAGTAGAGCATTGGCTTTTCTTAGTACTCGTGAAATTAAAAAAAAAAAAAGGAAATCAAGGTTCATATTCTTTGCAGATCAAGCAGAACAAAGAATATAGTTAGGGAATCTCTGCAGATTGATTGTACTTCCAATATGCAATCATGAGTCTCTCCTAAATGACTAACTGTCAAAACAAACAACAGAAGATCAAGTTTTGAGATCAGTGACCTGGAGTACCTCAAATCATACCTGAATTTGCTGTTCCCTATTTAAAGGACAATGCACTAGTGCCACCTAGTTGTTCTGATATGATGTGCTACTTACTTATTCTGAAAGTAGAAAATTACAGAACAAAGGTCTAAAATTGTAATTATTCCTTCTGTTTGGAGAAAGCCTGATGGATTAACCATTACAGATATCTACTTTGTACAAGTCTTAGAGATGAGCCAATAATGTCCTAGGAACAATTCAAGATAAATATTCCTACTGATTTGTTTCCATTTTTAAGAATTATTTTTATAGATTTTACAATATTAACTTTCCAGTAATTGTTTTACTATATTGAATTCTGATGATAATTTAATTAAAAACAATTATATGATTAGATCATATTGGCATAGTAGTAGTAACAGGTTTCCCCCTAGTGTTGTTTTAGAAATAGAAAAAAACTATTTCTCAGTAAAACTAAAATCAATTCAGTTAATCTTACCCCCCACCCCCAGTCATGTATAACTCTTCATAACCTCATTTATGGTTTTCTGGGCAAAGATACTGGAGTGGTTTGCCATTTTTTTTTCCAGCTCATTTTCCAGAAGAAGAACTGAGGCAAATGGGGTGAAGTGACTTGCCCAGGATCACACAGGTAAGTGTCTGAAGTCAGATCTGAACATAGGAAGATGAATATTTCTGACTGCAGATCTAGCAGTCTGTGACCCACTAGCTGCCCAAAATTGAAATAGAGTTTTTATATTACATTAAATTATTAAAGTGGTTGGAAGCACAGAATCTCAGAGTTGAAAGAACCATCAGAGTTTATCTAGTCTAACCAGAATCTGAAACACACATCTTCTCTCTCACTTCCTCCAAATAGAGTTTTCTAGATTCTGC
The DNA here is from genome assembly GCA_028658325.1 of Potorous gilbertii. Lineage (NCBI taxonomy): Eukaryota > Metazoa > Chordata > Mammalia > Diprotodontia > Potoroidae > Potorous > Potorous gilbertii. The sequence goes on along the minus strand of CM053774.1, from coordinate 71,390,535 downwards.
CTAAAAACAAGAGATGGGGAACTCACTATATTCCCCAAGAAATCCATTACATTTCCTTAAAGGTGTAATTGTTAGGAAGTCATTCTATAAAGAAAGTTCAATGTAAATAGAAATGAAATCTATTTTCTTGTTAATTTCCATCCACTGATTCTAGTTCTGACTTGTACATGCAAATATAATAACTGGTATTTATCTAACATGTGGCATTCCTATTCAGATATGTGATGATTTCTTTGTCTTCTTCAAGCTAAAACTCCTTGTGTCTTTCCATTGACCCTCTATATGGCATAATTTCATCTCTACCCTGGATGCCTTTCTCAAGACACTCAGGTTCCCAGATTAAGAAAAAAAAGACTCCCAGAACTGGTTGTAGCACTCCAGGTATAGGTGAACCAGGGTATAATACTATAACAATCATCTCACTTCCTTCACTTCTATACTGTGTTTTGGTTTCGGTAGCCTGAGATAACCTTAGTTTTTATTTTTTGCTTTCACATTGCCCTCTTGACTTATTCTGAGTTTCATACTCATCAAAACACTCAGACACATTTTTATAAGAATTGCCTAATGACAACTCTTTCAATTTATCTTGATGCAATTGATTTTCTCAACTCAAATAGAGGACTCCATCGCTCATGATCATAAACTCTTCAAAAATCAAGGACAAACACAATTGTAAACTTAGGAGACTCAGCCCATTGTTTCAGCCTACATACATATTTTTGGATTCTTATTCTGTCATTTCCTCAATGAACTAACTCCAAATCTGATGACATTTCTACTCTGTCATTTTACCCCACAACCACCATCATCATCACTCCTAATTTTTATATAGCACTTTAAGACTTTAGAAAATCGCTTCACATATATCCCCTCATTTCGTCTTCATGAAAATCTTGTGTTTGTTGTTATCTCCATTTTACAGATCAAGTAAAATCAATTCCCCCCATTGGAGACAACTCCTTCAGTTCAGGCAAGTAAGTTATGATTAAACCCTTAAAGATGGAGATAAAATGAAAGAGTGTAAAGAAAGATAGATTTTGACAAAGAGGTCTAAGCTCCTATTTGTCATTTATTACCTGTGTAACCTTGATAACTTACTTTCCTTTGGGTCTCAGTGTTCTAGTTGAACTGATTGAATGAGTTGACTTCAAAGTCTCCTTTAAGCTTTTTCTAAGGATTTTTAGTTGAAATTTTGCTTCTGATTCCATTCAGACAATTTATCAAATGTCTGAGCTTTCTGATGCAGTATCTGAGTAGGAGTTCTTTGTACTGAACTGAATTCTAGTGTTTATCCGTCACAAAATTTCCATTCTCATACCTCATCATGAAAGGAAACGACCCTGCATTTAGAAACATGAGGCTAGTTGAGCACAATCTCTAGCAGCTTCTTTTGACTTAAGATTAGAGTAGGCCTATATAGTTATGAAATCATATGTACCTAAGTATTAGTGCCACATGACAAGATTCTTTGTTGACATGGAGGGATGCCTCAGTTGGAATGCCCTAGAGATTCTGGGCATTGGGCCTTGTAATATTTTTATTAATGATGTGAATCATTAATAAATGAATAACAACACACACAGCATGCCCATCAAATTTACAGATACCATAAAATTGGGATGAATTGCTAATTCAATGAAAAGTATCAGGATCTAAAAAAGATTGTCAGAGACTAGATCACTGGGCTCAAGCTAATAAGACAAAAACCAATTAAAACAAATGCAAAGCCTTACACTGAGGTTCCAGGGATCAATTTCACAAGAAAAAGATCAGGAAAACATGGTTAGACAGTTTGTCTGAAAAATATCTGGTGGTCTTCATGGACTGAAAGATTAATATGAATCAATGTGATACAGTGGATACCTTGAGTTCAAATCTGACCTCAGACTAGCTGTGTGACCTTGGGATTAATTTTGATTGCCTAAAAAAACAGCAGCAGCAACAACTAAAAAACAAAACAAAAAGGCAAAATCAAACAAATTAAATGTTAATATAATTTGGCTACCCAAAAAGAAAACTCAGTTGTGAGCTGTATTATGAAAGGTACAGTTTTCAGTCAGAAAAGATGATAGTCCCTGGACAAGCCACTTAAGGAGTTTTATGTTCATTTCTAAGGACCACAGTTTAAGAAAGATATTGATAAACAATTTGAAATCCAAGAAGGGAAGCCAAGTGAAAGGAACTGGGTATGTTGAAAAAGAAAAATCTCTGAGAGAATATGATCATTGCTTATACATTTTTGCATTTCTACCATGTCTAGGAGGAATTAGACTTGTTCTGTTTGGTTTCAGAGGGTACAATCAGGAGGAATGTTGGAAAATTACAAAGAGAATAATTTCGGTTTGAAGTCATGGAAAATTTTCTGTTAAAGTTATCAAAAATTGGAGTTGATGGCCAGAGGGTGTGGCACTCTAACGTAATAGGTCTTTAGAAAAAGGTTGGTTGATAACTTGTTGGGTATGTCAGAGTAGGTTTAACTAGATGACTATTGAGATCCGTTCATCTTCATAAAAGGCTATTATTTATACAAACATAGAAAGAGAGGAAATCTACTTGAGAGAGGATAAACAAAGCCATTTACACAAAACTTAGAAATTTATAAACCTGTTTTAAAGTGATCTGTGGTTGCTCAAAAGACATTGACTCAGTAGTGTTTTCAGAGAAAGAAAAGTATATAAATAATGTATGCTACAAAATGTATAAATATGCTGATATAGGGCAGCAATTTGGGCTAGTCTACTGATACATTTCTGTTGGACAGATACAAGAGATGCATATGAGCTGGGCCAAGAATGAAAGATAAAGTAACAGATTGGATTTATGTTGAGAAATTGTGGAATGAATCCAACTATACTGGGCTACTCTGTATTACAAAAGTCCTTCTTTTGATCATTAATATTCTCTAGATGATTCTATTTGGCTATGACTTATAGAACACCATGATGTTGGAAGAATCAAATCGTAGATTAGCCACAGGGTGATGGAAAGACATATGGAGGGTATAAATAGACTGTCACATTCTATCAACTTTGACTTTTACGTGACAAGTGGTGGATATTATCAATAATGTGCTGGTCATATAATGAGAGAAAGTGATAGCAGATGGACAATCTGTTTTCTGTTTTGGTACCCATGGAATTAAAGTGATATACCAAAAGAGCAACAAAGAAGCCAAAAGCACATTATGTTGATCTTCCACACAGTACTTATGAAATATGTGGAATTGGACAAATGAGAAAGTTTGAGTGGATTTCACTCTTTCCAGCAGACAGAGTACTAGCACTGATAATAAAAGTATCAAAATATAAGAATTAGAGTAGAACTTCTTTAGTTTTTAGAGCCTGTTAGATAGAAACAACAGAATATGGTAAAATTGTTAGGTGTTAATGTAAACATGTTACTTTCATAAAAATGATTCATTTCAAAATCTAAAAGATGGAAATCTTAACAAGGGGACAAAATGTATGCTTATTTTTCTTTTATTTCTTCCAATAACTGTAATGAAACTTAATTTAAGCAGAATGAAATAATCTTTCCCACAAATTTGTAACAGTGATGAATTAAATAAACAAGTTATATGACTTTGAGGAAAACATTTAACTTTTTGGCCTCAGTTTCCTGATCTATAAAAATCTCTATCTCTGTCAAACTCAAAAACACACACACACACATATACACAAACCTGTGTGCACGTATTTGTTTTTAAATTCTGATTTTCCAAGTAAAACATACAGAGCTTTTAAACATTTTCGAAAACACACACACAGTCAATTTCACTCTCAGTTTTTTCAGTTATTATTCACAATATTGAATTTCTTGCTTTGCTTTCAGAAACAAAACTTTTGTCATTGAAAGTTTTGCCATTTAAAAAGTTTTGTTAAGTTATTTAAAGTACTTCTTTCCCAGTAATAATACTGTAATTATGTAAGAAATAAAAGCAATTGAAGATAGATATTTACTTCATATAATTTGCCATTTTTTAAATTAGTGATGTCAGTCAGATTATTTAGAGAATATAGATAAGATTCAAGTTTGTATTTTTTATCAATACCTGCTATAACTAACATCACTTTATGTATGTCTATTTGTGCATTTCTTTTTCTTATAACATAGATTATAGAATATCAAAATTGGAGGAGTCCTCAGAGGCCATCTAGCATAATTCATACATCAACATCTGGTTTGATGATATACCAGCCTTTGATTAAATTCTAGCGAAGGCAAACCCATTCAAGGCAACTCATCCCACATTTGGATAGCACTAATCATTCTAAGTCCCCACCCCTAATATCCAACATAAAGTTTCTTTCTAAAACTTACACCTAAACAGAACAAATGTAATTATTCTTTCATAGGACTAACCAGTCAGATAATAGAAGACAGCTATCCTGTTCTTCTTACATCTTCTCTTTCTCTAGTACAATTATTTGTGTTCTTTCAAATAATGCTCACATGTCATGATCTTGAACTCTTTCACCATGGTGGGTGCAGTCTTCTGAACACTCTCTAGATGAGTAATGTCTTTCTTAAAATGTGGCACCAAGAACTGAATACAATACTCCAGAATTGATCTGACTAGTAAAGGGTGAAAAAGGAGTCCAGTTCTGGACTCTTAATGTGTCTCTTAATTCAGCCTTAGATTCTATTAGCCTTTTTAACTTTATCACATTTTTTACTCATTCTGATTTTTCAGTTCCCTATATAATTCCACCCCCCCGCCACTTTACACAGACTGCTAGCTAGACACACACCTTCTCATCCACTAGAATTTATTTTTCTGCCAATTCTGATAACTATACAAAAGTATAAATAAGATGTAGCACTAATCTGTGGAAAATTATCTTGGATATGAGAAACAACAAGTGTATAACAACTGAAAGCTATATTATATGCAGTGTCAAGAAGCTAGATAGAAAAGTACATGAGTAAGGAGCCAAGATGGCAGAGTAGAAGGATGCACCTCTAGAAGCTCTGCCCCCACAGCCCACAAAATACCTATAAAACATGACTCTAAACAAATTCTAGAGCAGCAGAAGCCACTAAACAGCCCAGTGAAAGAGATTTCCAGTCCAAATCCACCTGGAAGGCCAACAAGAAAAGTCCATCACACCAGGAGCAGAGCTGGGCATAGTCTAGCCTTGGCCCCTACACGGCAGGGGCAGGACTGGAGCAGGTTTCAAGGTGGCACCAGTAGCACCTGCTATTCACAGATTCCTGAACCTACAAACATCAAAGGCAGCTTCAAAGGTCAGTGAGAAAGCACCTTCACCTTCCTGAGAAGGGAGCAGGGTCCTCCTGCCCTAGCCCCAGCCCCAGGTGGCCCCAGGCAGTGGCAGCTTCCATTGTTGGAGCCCTGGCCTAAAGCCCCTGGTGAAATTGAGCAGCTGATCTGAATCTCAACCTTGAATGATGGCACTGGGTGAGGAAGAAGAGTGCTGGCTGGCATGAAGGAGCTGGTGGAGGCTCTGGAGAGGGAATTCTACTGGCAGATCCTGGGCAGAAAAGACTGCTTGCAGTTGCTCCCAGACAAGAGTGCAGGTCTGGGATTGTGCCACCTTGGAGGAACTGAGTGCTTACACATTCCTAGGGTATACCCTTCTCTTGACAAAGAACACCAAAGCCAAGTAACTGGCTCGGAAAATGCCACCAAAAGAGAAAAAGAATAAGACAATAGAAGGTCATTTTCTTAGTGAGCAAGTATTTTCTTCCATCCTTTCTGATGTAGAAGAATAATGCATACCATCAGAGGAAGACATAAAAAAAAAAAAAAAAATCAAGGTTTCTGTATCCAAAACCTCCAAAATAAATACGCAAGAGTCTCAGGCCATGGAAGAGCTCACAAAGGATTTTGAAAAAAAAATAAGAGAGGAGGAGGAAAAATTGAGAAATGAAAGCAATGCAAGAAAATCATGAGAAGCAAGTTAAGAGTTTGTTAAAAGAGTCCCAAAAAATGCAGAAGAAATTACCACCTTTAAAAATAGACTAACCCAAATGGCAAAAGAGGCCCAAAAAGCCAATGAAGAGAAGAGTGCTTTAAAAAGCAGAATTAGCAAAATGGAAAAGGAGGATGAGAAACCAAGAAATTACAAAACAAAACCAAAAGAACAGAAAAATAGAAGATAATATGAAATATCTCATTGGAAAAATAACTGACCTGGAAAATAGATCCAGGAGAGACAATTTTAAAATTATGGGACTACCTAAAAGCCATGATCAAAAAAAGAGCCTAGACATCATCCTTCATGAAATTATCAAGGAAAACTGCCCTGATATTCTAAAACCAGAGGGCAAAGTAAATATTGAAAGAATTCACTGATCACCTCCTGAAAGACATCTGAAAAAGAAAACTCCTGGGAATATTGTAGGAAAATTACAGAGTTCCCAGGTCAAGGAGAAAATATTGCAAGCAGCCAGAAAGAAAAAATTTGAGTATTGTGGAAATAAAATCAGGATAACACAGGATCTGCCAGCTGCTATAATAAGGGATCAAAGCTCTTGGAATATAATATTCCAGAAGTCAAAGGAACTGGGATTCAAACCAAGAATAACCTACTCAGCAAAACTGACTATAATACTTCAAGGGAAAAAAATGGTCATTTAATGAAATAGAGAACTTTCAAGTATTCTTGATGAAAAGATCAGAGCTGAATAGAAAATTTGACTTTCAAACACAAGAATCAAGAGAAGCATGAAAAGGTAAACAGGAAATAGAAATCATGAAGGACTTACTAAAGTTGAACTATTTATATTCCTACATGGAAAAATAATATTTGTAACTCTTGAAACTTTTCTTAGTATTTGGGTAGTTGAAGGGATTATGCAAATATATATATATATATGTATATTATATATATGAATATCATATTTTATATATAGAGAAAGAGAGAGAGAGAGGGCACAGAGTGAGTTGAATAGGAAGGAATGATATCTAGAAAAATAAAATTAAGGGGTGAGGGAGTAATATGATGGGAGGAGAAAGGAAGAAATGAATGTGGAAAATTTTCTCTCCAAAAAGGCAAGCAAAAGTTTTTTCAATGGAGAGGAAAAGGAGATGAGAGGGAAAAAAATGAAGCTTACTCTCATCACATTTGGTTTAAGGAGGGAATAATATGCACACTCAATTTGGTATGAAAATCTATCTTACACTACAGGAAAGTAAGGGAGAAGGGTGTAAGTAGATAGATGGGAGGACAAATAAGAGGAGAGGTAAACACTTTTGGGTAGGATAAGGTCAAAAGAGAAAATAGAATAAATATGGGGGCAGGATAGGATGGAGGGAAATATAGTGAGTCTTTCACAACATGACTATTATGGAAGTCTTTAGCAAAACTACACATGTGTAGCCTATATTGAACTGTTGCCTTCTCAGTGGGGTCAAGTGGGGAGGGAGGAAAGGAGAAAAGTTGGAACTCAAAGTTTTAGGAACACATGTTGAGAATTGTTTTTGCATGTAACTGGGAAATAAGAAATACAGGTAATGGGGTATAGAAATCTATCTTTCCCTACAAGGAAAGAGAGAAGATGAGAAAAAGGGCAGGGAGGGGTGTGATAGAAGGGAGGGCAGATTGGGGGAAGGGGTAATCAGAATGCACAGTGTTTTGGGGTGTGGGGAGGGGAGAGATAGGGAGAAAATTTGGAACTCAAAATCTTGTGGAAATGAATGTTGAAAACTAAAAATAAATTAATAAATTGGAAAAAAAAATAGAAAAGTACATGAGTGCTGGACCTGGGTTCAGAAAGACCTGAGTTTACATCACATCTTGGACACTTACTTGCTGTGGGACCCTGAGTAAGTCATTTAACTTATCTTACCCTCAGTGTCTTCATCTTTAAAATGGACAGCAATAGCACTTGCCACTTAGAACTGAGGATGAAATGAGATAATTTTAAAATGTTTTGCAAACTTTTAATGCCTCATTTGTTATGTCATTTTACTCTTGAGGTTTTAGGAAATATAATTATATTCAGGGGAAAGGTGCAGGTTCTTAATTTCTTGAATACCTGTAGGGATCTCTAAAATTTCTTTTGTAGCAGTCCTTCTCTGCTACTTCCTTGATTCAGATGCATATTGGTTGGCCAGTTCCCCAGAAAGGAACTCACCATTACTCCCCTCACAGTTCTAAGAGTAACTGCAAGAGGCTGTGATTTCAACTTCCGTTGCTCATGAGCCCCTCATTGTTATGCGTACAATTATTTTCAGTCATTCAGACTTAATTTAATTTTTTCACAAAAATGTATTTACTAAGCAGTTATAATAAAAAAAATTTGGTAAAAAATATCAGCCCCAAATGTAGGGCATATAATTACACTCAAACGCATGGAAAATATGCTCAAATCACATCGTACATGCAGCTTGGCCACAAGACAAACTCACAATTTTTGATTATAGGACTTTGTTTAGTCTATAGTCAATATAGTGTATACCAGCAGAGAAGCTACTTCTGTTGAGGTTTGGGGTTCTGGGGATCCCAAAATAGCGACACGCTGAGTCCTGCTCAAATGAATTCGACATAAGCCTTCTTCAAGTCAAAAGAAAATAAAGTATGTTAAAGATTCACCATATTGGGTTGACTCTTAAGGAGTTTAAGCACTTGTAATGCTTATTCACAAGTGGGTCCGATACAATCTCAGCTAGAAGAGTCAGAGCTGAATTGAATCAGAGGGCCTTCATGGAGGGGAGACGTAACTTACATACAGAAAAAGACTGAGGGAAGGATCCAGGTGTCACTAAGTAGTCTGGGGCCCCAGGAATGGTTGTGATAGGGAAGGACAACCTGGAATGTTGATCAAATCCAGGGATCATCTTGTTTGAAGTGGTTGGCACTCCAGATAATCAGTGATCAAAGGTTGGAAGCAGCTGGAGGCAATCAGGAGATAATGGAGGGCTTGGGTGGGAAGCAGGTGGGGCCATCCAGAGCTAACAGACAATGGAGAGTCAGACTAGAGTAAGTGTTGGTTGGTCGTTGTCCTTTGTTTGTGAAGAGAACCAAAATAACATCATCAGACCAATCTCAGCTCAGAATGCTCTACCACAGGTTGGGCACATAGAGTCCATATGAATTTTTGGTGTGCTCATCCTACTTTTACTTTATGCTGTCTCAATTCTACTTTGCTCATAGAGCACAGCACCCTTTCTTTCTTTTATTTTTTAATATAAATTTATTTATCTAACTTTTTACATTCATTTTCACAAAATTTTGGGTTCCAAAATTTTCTCCCCATTTGTCCCCTCCCCCCACCCCAGTACACTGAGCATTCTAATTTCCC
>CM053774.1:71360989-71380765 GCA_028658325.1 Potorous gilbertii | reverse complement strand
TTTGACTTCTGGAATATCCTATTCCACGCCCTTAATGTAGAAGCTGCTAGATCTTGTGTTATCCTGATTGTATTTCCACAATACTGGAATTGTTTCTTTCTAGCTGCTTGCAATATTTTCTCCTTGACCTGGGAACTCTGGAATTTGGCTCCTGTCAAGCTCCTGCCTGCTCCAGGAGCCTCTGGCCGCCCGCTGCCTCTGCGCTTCGAGGGGGCCCGAGTCATGGAGACACCCCACTCCCTTCTCAGCCCATCCAGACGCCTCTCTCACTGACCAGTGCGTCTGTGGGTGGAGGGACTTTCGTGGTTGCGGAGATTCCGTCCCTGAAGCCTGCTCGGATCTGCTCATTCCTCTTGATGCCACGTGGCCAGTGAAGGGCTGGGCTCTGCTCCCCTCCGGTGTATGACAGACCTTTGGGATCGGTTTTTCAGGGCTCTCTGGAACGGAAATCTCCTTCATTCTGTTTCTGCGAGACTTCCCCTTCTTCAGAATTTGTTGGGAGTTCTTTTTACAGGAGATCCATGGGCTGTGGCTTCGGAGCTAGCATATGTAAGTCTTTCTACTCTGCCATCTTGGCTCCACCCCCACAGCACCCTTTCTGATGTGGGCATGCCATGCTAAGCAGTCCTGTGCCAGTGTCTCTCAAACTGCACGGTAAAATCCAAAGTTCTTGAGAGAGACCTTGAGAGTGTCCTTGTATCACTTCTTCTGACCACCATGTGATCAGTTGCTCCATGAGAATTTTACATAAAATAGTGTTTTTGGCAAGCGTACATTTTGCATTTGAACAACCTGGCTAGCCCATTGGAGTTGTGCTCTCTAAAGCACAGTTTGAATGCTTAGCAGTTCAGCTCAAGCAAGGACTTCAGTGTCTGGTACCTTACCCTGTCAGGTGAGCCTCATAATTTTCCTAACAGTGCAAATGGAAGCAATTTGGTTTCCTGGAATGGTGCTGGTAGACTGCCCATGTTTCACAGGCGTACAACAATGAGGTCAACACAATGGCCCTGTAGACCTTCAGTTTGGTAGTCAGTCAATATCTCTTCTCTCCCAAACTTTTCTTCGGAGCCTCCCAAACACTGAGCTAGCTAGGTTAAGTGTAACAGATTTGAGTCAGAAAGACTAGATTAAGTGGGAAGATTTTCAAGCAGAGTTAAAGGAGGTGCCCAGAGTACCCCATCACTTCTCTGGAGTAAATATGCTTTTATGTCCACTTGATTCTATATTCTTGCATGTCTTTGTTACCTATCACTAGTCTACTCTTTCTAATAACAATACTTGTCCTGTCTCTAGCAATTTAAGAGTACACACCTCATTATGCACTTACTGTCCCTAACTATTATTGGTGCTTAAATCAATTAAAATAATATTGTCATAGTGAGGTTTTAATACTCCTTGGTTCATTCCTCCTCCGCTATTGATATTGTCCTCTAGTACAGGCAAAATGCTTTACCTCTCAAAAGTGCTTGATAACCTGGAATCCCTCACCCCTTGACTGAGTCTGATACTGAAATTCCTTCTCAGTTTAATATCATCTGAGGTGCCATTAACTTGTTTGACTAGGCAGTCATGCCCTTCCCTTATTCATTCAATTAAAGAGAAGTTCACACCTCATAAATAAATGTGACATTGGGCAAGTAATTTAAACACAATGGGTCCCAGTTTCCTCTTATATAAAATTAAGGGAGTGGTGTGAATAAATGGCATTTCAGGTTCCTTTTTATTTAATTCTACAATCCTATAATTATTCTTTATTCAGACATTTACAAATGCTAGCATAAATGTTGTCATTATGCATTTGATTATCCTACCTAATACTAGAGTTTAAAACAATTATAGTTTCTAAAATCTGTTAGAAAATTTAAGAGAGTAGCTAAGATTACGTTTTACATCCTGTCTGTACAGAACAGTACTGTCGTTTTTCACGGCTAAATCCACAACCTCATTTCAATGAGGAAGGGAGGAATTTTTTTGGTAACAAATATACTGATCTGGCCAAGAATTTTCTTTCAGAAAAAATATGCCATCGCACCAAGACTGGTTCTGTCTCCATCATGAAAGGTTTACAAGCCAAAAAAAGAATAATAGGAGTTTGAGTTATAGATGCAACCTTAAAGGGAAGATAATCTTGAGCAACAAAAAACATAAAGTATTATGTGTGGCTTCCGAAGGGTGCATGGGACAGTGGAAGAGACATCACTAATCACACATCCCTCCATTTTATTTAGGAAGAAAGGCATCTTACAAGTCACTGGACAAAAGATCTTTTGAGTAAATATTTGTTCTTCTTAGGTTTATACCCAATGTAATTTGATCTTCATCCTCCTTTCCTTTCCCTCCCTTCCCCTCATCTTTCCCTTGGTCCTCTCCTTTCTCTTTTCTTTTTTTTTATAGGAATGTTTATGGAGAAGAGTATGGTGCTTAAATCTGTGATCTTATATACTTTACAATGTTAGGGAGGAAAGTGAGAAATAATAACCATTATAAGAGGCCTAAGGAAGTTGGTCCTAGAAAGGTCACTCTAATGAAGACATTTGGTAAGCAAAGTCAAAAGAATCAATACCCTGAGTGATCTCACTGCATCTACGATCCATTCTCAACCATCTGATCAACCTAGACCCTGTTCTTCTTATAGGCAAAAAAGAAAGGAAAAGAGATATACAGAGAGAAATAGGGAAGAGAGAGGGAGAGAGTAAATATTAATCAATAAATAAACATTTATTAAATTCCTACTACATGCCAGGCACTGTGCTAAGCCTTTGGGGATGAAAAAAAGGGGGCAAAATATAGAATAGAGATGTTCATATATAGAGACCAGTAGATCCAACCAGTCCAATGAAAACAAAGAATGCATTCATTTCTCTTTGTACGAAAACTAGTTGTCACAAATTATATACATAAACTCACAGGTAACAGAGGTTTAATCATCAGTTCCCTGCGCCTCAACGTATACTGGACCAGGAAGAGATTCACTGTATACAGGAACTGTTTGATTTATTTCCCTCATTCCTAGAACTAGGACAAGCTGTCTGGTTAAAAAATAGTATCTTATACTTGTCTCATTCATAGACACCTTTAGAGGACTAAATGAAAAGTATATCTTTTAAAGTTCAAACTGTGTACAGCTTCCACTGGTAAGAATTGAAAAAATGACTCATGAAGATATTTCTTACACTTAAACTGACCATGGACTGTAATTTAGAATACTTTCTATTTTCCTGTAGTCTTATTTGAATATATAAGTAACTTTTTACCTGTAAATCTATTCTACTACTTTTGCTCTTTGTACTATTTGAATAAAATAGCTACAAACCCTAATAAAGCATCTGGATTCTATGAGCATTATAATAGCACTAAATGAACTCATAGGTATTGATTAAAGTAAGGTAGTCTCTCTAACCAAAACTGAAGGATTTGCATAGGCTTAAGTATCTGAATTAACTTGTATAAGTGAGAATTTGAAGGCCTCCCTAGTAATTCTTGATATCCAGTCCAAGACTACTATCACCACCCATATTTTTTTAATTAAATACTTACATTACGTTTTGGGTTTTCTTTCTCTCACCACCCCAGCCCTCAATTAGAGAAGGTCAAGAGTTGATATATTCTGCTGATCTACCTGCCCTCTTCTAGCCAGTACTTGATAGTTTGGTGGATAGAGAGTCAAATTTCAGTTAGGAAAAGCCAAGTCCAAGTCTTGCCTCTGATTCAACAGGCTGATGATTCCTGGCAAACTACTGAAGCTCTGTTTCCCAGTCAATTCTTTAAAACTATAAATTAGAGTGAAAATGCCAGTCTACATTGTCAAAGTTCCCTCATTGTGAGTTCCTTATAGCAATGCCAGTCAGTCCACTAACATTTATTAAGTTTCAACAAATTGCCACCTACTGTGTGCTAAATGCTGAGGATGTAAAAAAGGCAAAAGACAATTGCTGCTCTGAAGAAACTTACAGTATGGTTTTATAATAGGTCTAGCGTTCAACTGAATTGAATGTTTAGATTTTTGTTGTTATTGTGGAATAAAATTAGCCAATAATTTCAAACAACTGATTCCTTGACATTCCAGCATGAGTCATTCTGACTAGAGATAGCATGTTGTTTTGAAAAGAAGGGTGGGCAAATGAGAGGTAACCAATCAGAATGGGGGAAATAACACACAATGACAAAATCAATGGAGAGAACACCAGATTCAAATGAAGTTTGCCACTCCAAGTTTCACCCTTTTTCCACTGCACCTCCCTGTCTCTCCTATAATAAGGAGACAGTGACAGAAGGCAAAAAGTACCAGCTTTGGAATTAGAGGCCCTGTATTCAAAACTTAGCTCTGGAACTTCCTATCCTATGACAGTGATATCAGAAAGGAGCTTAAAATTCTCCTCAGTTTCTTCATCTGTAAAATGAGCCAGCAGAAGTAGATGACCCCTGAAACTCCTTTTAGTTCTTGATCTGTGATATGTTCAGATTTGTTTGTTAGAAAAATCAATTGGACAACTGTGGGGAAGAAAAATTGCAGAGGTAGTTGTGTTAGGGAAGAGGATTGTGGGAGTGGGTAGTAGCTATCTGGCAACTGATGAATATGTTGAATGGTGGTTCACATAAAAGACACAATAAATATTCATTAACATTTGACTGGACTGGGCCATTTGTTTGACTGACGGATACTTTTTAAAATATTGAAGTAAACTGGAATAAATTCATATACTAAAATCGATTCATAGTGCTCAATCAATTAAAAATAAATCATAGCATATAGTTAAATGTTGTTTAATGTCCTGAGTGATCTTCAGACAGAGTGAACCCTCAAAGCGGAGTCCACAACATACAAAGAAACGAATACTGTCAAAAGTAGAACAGTGCTTCTTTTGCATTAAGTACTTGTAAACCCATAAAAGCTACGGTTATCATCTGAGAAGATATATGAAACCATAAATCTGATTTGAATTCACATTTAGTATAGCAACTTTTTACTGACTGAACTTTAAATTGTAACGTAGGAGAATTCATATAAATTGATATTTACATTTCGTTTGATCACTATAACAGTTAACTATTTACTCAGTCAAGTCAACAAGCATTTATTAAGTTATTACTTACTAGGTGCCTGGCAAAATGGTAAGCACTTGGAACACACACAAAAAGAGAAAACAAAAACCTTCTCCACTCCTACCCAAAAATTTCCTGCTTTCATGGATCTCAAGATCTAACAAGAGAGACAATAACTAAACAAGCTATATAAAGAATAAATTTGGAGATTAACAAAAGGGGAAGACACAAGCATTGAGGGACAATCAAGAAGGTCTTATTTTAGTTGGAATTTTAGTTGGGGTATGAAGAAAGGCCAGGGAATCCCTATTTTTTGAGTAGAACAATGTCATAAAACAGAAGAAAACTTAGGGTTTCAATAAATCATAGCCCTTGTCCTAAAGAAGCTTATAATGTAGCAGGGGGATATGGCAACAACACATGTAACTGTAACATACAATATTACGTGGCGAGTACATTGTCTTACAGGGTTATAGTAATAACACATTTTCATAGAGTTTGAAATTTACATAGTGTTTTCCTCATAACTTTATGAGACAGTTAATGAAGTAATTTCCATTTCTCCTTGACTGATAAAGAAACTGACCATCACAGAGTTTAAATGATTAGCCTAATGTTATATAGTCCATAAATTTCATTAATCACATTCAAGATCAGGGTTTCTGATTCCAAATCTAGCCCTCTTTTTGTTACATTATGCTACCCACAAATAAAAAAAAATTCTTTATATAAGGAAGTTTTCCAATTAGGAAGATCAGGGAAGCTTTATGGAGGATGTGACATTTCAAATGGGATTTATTTACTAATAAATATATCATGGGCATATTTTGTATACATCATCATGGGACATTAAGTTTTTAGTACCGTATATTATATTCTTTTGAATCAGTTGTTAGAGACTATTCCTTATCTACCACTGGACAAAATAATTATATTACTATAACCTTGAAATTCTATTCTATTGCAGCTGGTCAGTCAGTCAAGAAGTTTTTTTCTCATGTCTTTGTAAAGCATCTGTCTATTGTGGAAAGTAATGAGAAAATCAAAAGAGCTGCCTATTCACATTCTAATAGGGGAGGCAAAGGTAATGTGTTTAAAATATGAGATGAAATGCTATTCTCATTTCAGTAGCAGGGAGATAAAAAGTTGAAGTGGATACAGAAATGCTCCCCAAAAAATGACTTTGGTCATATACAAGCAAATGCAAAAATAGGTACTATATTGTATATCTAAGAAATTAAATGGACTCTTATGAAGAGCCAGATTGGGAATCACATTTCATGCAGCTCATTTAGAATTAATATTCTAGTGAATCTTTCATTTTCTTCCAAAAAATAATTTCAGAACATTGAGATATATTTTTTCTGATTATTTTATTACCTTTTCTGGTTAGTTTAATTTTTTAATCCCCTGATTGAGACTTACTAAAATCATTTCCAAATTTTTGTGTCTGGATACATCTAGTCAATCCAGCATGGGATGTAGTGCTGATATAATTTACTGCGTCTATATGCTATGAAGTCTATCAGAGGCCTTTGACAGTAGATGACAAGGATCATTTAGTTAAAGATGAATTTAGATCATCAAGACAAACTGGATTCTGGAGGCTGTGTTCAGAAAAAAGTAAGAGCATTTGATTATGAAACAGAGAGGAGGAATAAAGGGTAATGAAGACTCAGAGTTAACAGGCTTTTGATTGAGAGGGAAAGGATAGATTCATAAACCTAGGTTGTCCCTTACAGCAATGAAGAAATTTTGTAGGAGGGGAAAATTAGGAGTGGAAGATGAACTGAATCACATAAGAAAAGCCAATGATCATTAACAAAAGGTAATTGAGAAGCATCAAGTAAACAGAGAAACAGTAATCATAATTCTTCTAAATGAATGCTCTTCATATTAAGATCACCTTAAAACAAGGAAGTGACACTAATAAAGACATTGCCAATACCTTGGGAAAATAAGTCACATGACTAGCAACTGTGCCCCCCTTTGATTTTCTGTGTTTCCCTTCCCCTCTTTATCTCACCACTCTGGGCTGTTTCTTTCTCTTTTTCTTTCCTTTTGATTTCTGCCAAATTGGACCATCAAATTGCTATAACAAGGAGCAAAACCTTCCTCTCAGTAGGAAGCCATCTAAAAGTTTGACATTTGGTTTTGAAAGAGTGAATCTGATGTCTATTTTTTGTAAGTCTTTTAACAATTTTTCTAACACTACCTTTACTTGTATTTTATATCTAGTAGCAAAAACATCAGAGAATGACTTTTTTATTCAAGTAAAAAATACTTCAATATGTGCAACTGATCAAAGATCAAGGCCATTGTACAAATAGGATCCACTGTTTTCAAATAAAGAATGCAGTTACCATTATATTACTGAATCACTCATTTTCGGAAGGCAAGGGTGGAACTGAGAAAAGGCAAAATATTTCATATTTAGATGGAGCCTATATAATCAGAAAGACTGGCCAACTTGTTCATTAAAAGAAAATGTTGCAACAGCAGCAAGCATGAAAAACATCAACCAATTGATCACCAAACATTTTTTAAGCATCAATTGTGTTCTAGCAACCAAAATAATCCTTGCCATTAAGAGGATTATAATCCAACCACGGTAACAATATAATTCTTATATAGGTACAAAATAATAACAAATCAATTTTGTGCTGCATCTTGCCAAGTTTTATCCATGAGAATGGGAAAAAATATGATTCAGATTTTTCTGATAGAAAAAATTAGTTATGTAAGATTCTGAAAATGTATGAAACATTTTTCACCCAATGAATGTTCATGTTATGTCTTCATGGTCAAAGAATTTCATAACATATAGTATTTGTGAAATAGATAATATAAATAATTTTCTGTATTTGTACATATAATATTCATATGATGAAGACCAGTTGAACAATCTAATGAATCTTAGTCATTCATGTGCTACCAAATTTCCATTGAAGCCGTATTCTGTACAAAATAAAGGAGAGCTAGCTTGAAAGAGTATTTCTGTTTGTATGTAAGGGCCATGAGCCAGAATATGAACCACAAATTCCAAAATAAAGATATTCAATCTGGTATTTTTTCCATATTCTATATAGAGTCACACATCTCTGCAAACAGAGTTTCCACTGACTTCAAAGTGACTTGTACTGCCAAAGGGGCTACAGGACTAGGAAAACCATCTGATTCTATTATGCCATTAAGCTAAATTTGTGATGGAAAATAGTTCTTAATTAACTGGAGTCTAACTTATCAGAGATATTCTGAACTCCCTTCTTTCTTATCATGCAGCCTGAGTACACATGACGCCATCTTTCTGTTGCCAAATCAGCCATAAAATACTTCCTCAATCAGAGCTGCAAGATTGAATTGCTATAAATGAAAGCACTGCCAACCTCAAACAATTAATGTACCCTGAGCTATCAGTGCCCTATGGGGAAGAAACCCCAGTGGGGTGCATCTATCACCTTTCCTTAACCCTTTTCTCTATGACAGTTTAACTCTCTGATAAGATGATGCATCCGAACAGAAAAAGAAGCACCATGGTTGTTCATACCACTTGGATGAACCGATAGTAGCCAATGCTGTACCAATGCATTCTAAGTCCTCTGGACCTTACAAACTGCCCTGGAACTGAATTCTAATCTTCTTGGCCATACAATGTGCCCTAATCCTGTTTCAGACCCCTTTATGCTGTCATCTCACTACTTAGTATACTCTATGAAGTACTTGGCCTTGCTAAATACCTGCTCTCTGCACCCTTAGGTTTTTCTGTCAGTTTTACAAATGGAATTCAGGTTTTACAAGATGACAGCATGACAAGAAATGTCAGATTGCTGTGGAGAATGTATGTTTCAGAAATCTAATTTCTCAGGAAGGAAAATTATAACTGGCCTGCTTGATCCATCTTGCTTAGTGAAAGAGCTGCAATTTAGATTGTTTAAATTAGGAGGTAAAATAAATGCTCTTGCTAATTTTGTTTAAGTTTTGAAGAGGTGTGAGTATCAAACTACTACAACAAAACATGTTTAGGATTGTTTTGATACCTGTATTTATAAAAAGGGGGAATGAGGGAGATGGATTTCTATTTTAAAGCAGCTCCTGTGTATTACATGTAATAGGCACAATAAATACCTGTTTACCATCTTTGTTCTGATAAGCCATGAATTTAAGTTTCAGTGAAAAAAACAAAGGAAATAAGTGTATGATTATGTCATCCAGAGATTAAAGTAAGCCTTAAAATGTAAATAAAATATGGAAAGTATCCTCACTTTTTTCGGATTTTGAAAGGAAGATTTAACAAGTTTCAATTCATTTAAAAGGAAACAACAATATAAAGATTAAAATGAAAGCTTATAATTTAATACAAAAACTAACATCAAAATTCCAAAGTGTTCATATTTCATTTTAGAATTGTTCCCATTAACCTAAAAAAATAAAAGCTTAAATAAAGGTGCTTTACAGGATAGTAAATGAAATAAACCAAATCAAGCATGCCATATGTTTCACTTTAGAATACAGACAGCCCCTGTATTTGCTTTACAAAAAAGCATGTCTCCTAACATGCATGTCAGAGTTCCATGTAATATGGTATAAGAGGAACATCTAACATAACTAAAACTGGTTTAACCTAAATATACTTACTGCTTAAATACACTCCCACAACATAACTACTGTGAGGAAAGCTGAAATTGTTTAACAGTTAAACTTTTCACTCAACTTGGTTAAATTAATGTTTTTTTATATGCAAAAATACTGAACCTGAAGTTTTTAAAGCAATCCTGATTGTGAAACTGTTAAACTTCAGTTTTTTTCTTTAAAAATAAAAGATGAAAAAAGTCAATGATCAAGACCATATTTCCCATCCACCATTCTTACAGGACATGCCAGACATCCCTCCCATTCTGTTCATTCCTATACATCTATTCAGCCTGCTACTGCAGTAGCTGCTGCTCTTAGCTCCTTGGCTCCCTATGCAGTGTTTGATTGAAAACAACCAGAGTTTCATGTAAAACTTGGTCATATCCACTTGTGTTTTGCCCACTTTCATATGCATTATTTCCCTCAATTAGAGTGTGGATTCCTTACAAGGAGGTACTATTTTTTTTTTCCATTCACATCTCCAGAAATCAGCACAATTTTCAAAACTTTTGAGAAAATGTTTTCAGATAACATTTTAAAGTAAAGCATCTTTATCAATTTGGTTCCACAGAGCTAGGATATGTACTTTAGGATAGTCAGGATGATTGCTTGTACAGAAACTTATCATAAATTATATGACTTTCTTCTAAGATCCATACCACTGCTCCCATTTATTAACATTAGAAATTGAAAGTAGACTTTTGTGGATTTGCTTATTAAATATATTCAATATACTGTAGAGGAAGGTTTCTTAACATGGGGTCAGTGGACCAATAGATTTTATGCTACTGATAATAATTTATAGCATTATAACTATAATATTTACAAATATTATAATTTATAATAAGCAGTATTATTAAGCTATTTCTTCAATGTTCTCGATTAAGCATGATATCACAGAAAGGTAAGAATCACTTTCACTAAGACGTTTCCAAAACTGATGGTACATCAAATTGTGATGTTGAACAATGAGTCTTAGAGGTGATTATTTAATTATATGTGTTCATTCAAATGAATAGTGGTCGATGGATTCAACTCTTTTCTGTAATTTGCTCTCTTCTCCTATGTGGGAGCCCCGCTGTCTGCATCTCAGGTACAGTTCAACTAGCTAAAACATGGGAGTGACATCTCAATAAAGGTCTTAACATAAAGACAATCTATACTACTTAGAACCTCTGAACACACTGCAATGCAATCCTTAAATACAGATTGTGGTTTTATGAGCCTGATGCACCTTCCACAAGACACCAAGTTCATTCTGTTGTGTTATTGCTACTCAATCTTCTCTCCACTTAGAGTTCTGGCAGTCTGTAATCAAAGAGGAAGGTCAGATCTACAGTAACTCTGCACTCATTGATCTTTAACATTTTCAAGTATGACAGATTCATTTCCAATCAGTTTTATCTGTGGTGACCATTTAAAAAGAACCTAAAGATTTATGAAGCTCCACAAATAATATCAGCATAATTTTTAAAAATGGCACCTGTCCATTAGGTCAAAATGCCAGATGATTAATGTCACATCTTGGTGGGTTGGGGGGAGGGTGTGTTGCAAACAAGAGACTAAGTCATCCTTTTCCATCTTCCTGGGTAATGTCAGTGTTGAATTTTCATCAGTTCTTTGTGTTCTAAGTGAGCACACTCAAAGTGATGGCACTGAATATGCATTAAAATATATGTATTAAGAATTGCCATTAAACTATGTATCATCATTAAGGATATATACTAAGGTACATATGGGGTGTGGACTTAATGTCACACATTTTAGAGATGGCATACCAAAGAATACGAAGGACATTTTCATTTGAAATCCTTTCTCATTCAAGTAACTATCCTGACTTAAGAAAATAAATGGCATATAGGAACTGTCCTCATTAGACTTGTATATTTTTACACTAAAAAAAGTTCTGTGCATGTGTGTGTGTGTGAGTGTGTAAATGGGGAGAAGTAGCCAATAGCTACAAAAATTGCTAGAAATATATTAATATATTTTAAATATTATATATTAATATAAAATAAATTAAAATTTGAGATGCTAATTTCTAAAGTCTAATATATAGTAGTTGGAGGTGATGCTTTATTTCCAAAGGTCATAGTGGCAGGAAGCAAGCTCTAGGGTTTTCACAGACCTGGCAAGTCCTCAAAACTATGGAACAGGTTGAAGACCAACCTAGTTAAAAAGTTAAAAAGCTTGGAACTAGATGATCTATTATTTTTCAGCTATAGGAACTGAGTCACAGTTCAATGCCTATCAAGACAAAGAATGCTTTGAAAAACTAAACTATAAAAACATTAAGTGAGTATTATTATTAATGAAAGCACAGATCCTTAAGGATGTCTCATTTATATTTTGTTCCTTGGAATCCACTTGAAAGAATGCTGATTTTTCTGGGAAGTAGGGTTTGGAAGAATAAATTAATGGACTGAACTAAATACACACCATATGATTCTCATTCTATTCAGGAACATATTTTTGCACATAATTTCTCTTCTGTACAGTACTATTTCCTGTCCTCTACCCTCAAACTAAAGCAAAATCTCATAGGATTTAAGGTTTGATGTTATATGAAGCTTGCTGCTGAAGGTTATGACTTGAAAATCTCCTGAAAATGACATGAAAAAAAGGGAGCAATAACTTTTTTTAGTGGGTGGGGAAATTAAAGTTCTAATTAGGAGAACAGCATATTCTAATGGGGACATAATTATATTATATGACAAGTTGGTTGACACTACCGAACTTTTTTTGTTTTTTAACAAGACCTGTAATTTCATCAAATACTTGTAGTTCCTCTGAGAAAAATTCTTCTACCAAGGAGGTAAGCATCTGCTCTGCAACTGAGAGTCTTGAAGAGCTGTGGGAGAATGGGGAGAAGGAAGGGAAGTGCATTTTTCTTTTTAGGTTTTCTATTTTTATTAAGCTGGAAATGACCTACTAGTCCTACACACAAGCTGGACCAGAGTCTTAAATTCTTACTCGTTGCTTGAGGCTGTCTGAGTTTGATCTCCCTAGATAGAGATATTTTTTCTACTAGTTCCAGAAAGAGAATTGCCTACCATGGTTTACAGGCTACAAATCTTACCCGGCAACAAGATTTGGCTCTGATCTTGATCCTGTAGGATAGGAATGCTCCATGGAAGAGGGAGCACTGGGGGAAATGAGAAGTTAAAGAATTTGCCCAGGATCACATAGTCAGTTAATCTCAAATATAGATTTGAACACAGATCTTCCTGAATGAAGGATGGGTTTTCCATCTACTCTGCCCTGCTGACTCTTACTTGAAACACAATTACACCTCCTTCTAATGCAGTTAATGTATATTATATACTTCCTTGATGCTTCAAAGCATCTCTAATTTTCTTTAAAGGGCATATCAGTCTGGATTTTCTGTTCAAGTCCTTCCCTATAAACCCTAATAATTCATTCATTTTCTCTCCCAGTCTCTATATTTCCTCTCTCTTTTCTCTCTCGCATTCCATTTTATTCCTTTATTTTTACTGGCTAATTATTTCGATTCCATTCCTTTCAGTACAATGAAAGGTTTTAGACTGTGGGGACTATTTTTTTTATCTTTGAGTAGTTAGTATCTTGACATAGCCTTATGACTAATAATGCGTAAAAAGAATTATGGGATTGAATTGCATTCATTTTGTTATGCTGAGGGTCAAAGGATGGCTTCTCTTAGGTACATAATAATGTGTGTGAGCAAGGTGAGATTTTAGCTGCTTGTTGGAGTTCAGTTGCCCAGGCTAAGTTGTACACATCTAAGGGAATAATCTCCTTTGAACCCTGGTAATTCATAGCCATTCTGAGTCACATAGGTTTTGTGCCTTCTGGCTATGAGTCAATTGGGGTGAGTTTTTGCTATGTATTCTAGGGGGCTGGCATTTTTCTTTGGGGACTTGCTCATGAGAAGGACCTTTTGGTCCCCTGGATGGGACCTGAGTAGCTCCTACTCTTCAGATGTTGGTGTTTTTTGCATTATTCTGTTTAGACAGCTGGAGCCCCAGCTATTGAATTCTTTCTTGGCTACTCCCTTCTTTCTACTTACCTGTGTGCATTGTTTAATTTAAAGGTTGTTCACTCCTTTGAAGTTGTCTTTCCTTTAGAAAAGCAGATCAAAGAACCTATGCTAGCAGACCATCTTGGGTGGCTTGCTAATACAGTGATTTAGTGCTTGCCTTTTTCCACCAAGTTAAATGTTGCTGGCATACACAGCGCCATTAATTAATGCATGTTGATAGATTAAAGTTGAAAGTCTATTGTAAAAACAGTATTTGTATTTTCTAGTGGGAGAAAGGAAAGGAATGCCATTTATCATGACCTCTATATGTACACACACATATATGTATAAATACAAATATACATACTCATGTATATTTATCTCAGTTTCTCTCACTGTAGAACAACAGTCATTACATAATAATTATGTGTGTATATATATATATATATATATAATATGTATATATACATGTGTATGTGTATTATGTAAAGCTAAAAACCATTAAAGGATTAGAACCATGAATGCTCATAGTCATTGTATCTTATTAAGAATAGTTTAAAAAATTGTAACTTGCAGCACTGGAATAGAATCGAACCACCTGTTTCATAAAAGTAACATGACAAGGATTTCTGACAAGTGCTCAGATAAAGCCCAGATAAAACAATGCACACATCTTTAGTTTTGGGGGGCTTTTAAAGGGGAATTTAGAATTTGTGAAAGAGGAGTGATTGTTTACTACAGAAAAATATTAATTAAAATATTAACTCGCGTATTTTAATGTATAAAATACAAAATACAAAAGTAACATTAAAGTGAACATATGGGCAAAATGGGCTTTTTTAAATATAAATATTTTATATCTAATTGAACTTGTGAGAAAAGACAAAACTCCTTTCCTTTAGACTAAGCTAGAAGTTTTCCTTGACCTATCAGAATCTATAGGAGTCATTTAAGCTCTCCGGGCCTTAGTTTTCTAATTTATAAATTGAGATGATTGGACTAAATGATCTTTTAGACATCTTCTACCTCTAAATCTGTGACTAAGATAAAAAAATTATCATTTTGATAAAAATAACTAAGAATTAAATTATAATTTTAGTTATTAAACATTCCATGTCATCCAAATAATGCTTTCCCAAATATAACTTGTCAGAAAAACTGTATTATTTCTCTTAATTTGGAAACATCTGCATAATGAAATACAATCAATAGGTTCTAATAATTACAGAACACATATAATTCCCTTAAGAAAAAATGTGCTTTATATCATATGCACATAGACAAAATTCCATCCTGTAGTACACATAACTGTGTTCTCTCTAAATCAGTTCATCCAAAAACACAAATATCTTACTTTACCCTTCAAGGATATTTCAAAATTCAACTAACAATGGCAGCCATATGGTATCAAATTTGTAGTTTAATTTCCAGTACAAGAAGAAAAGCTATGAATATGTGATGTCTAATAAGTTTCCAATTCAACCCATTCAATTTGACTATTAGAGCTGCATAGAATAGGGGAAACCACATGAGATATGACATAACAGGCACTAGCTTCAAATCCTGTCTCATCTACTTAGTACATTTATGACCTTGAGTGAGATATTTAAGCTTTCTGAAATTCATATTTTTCTATTGAAAAATTGGGGTAAGGGTTGGAATACAAGAGCTATATGTTTCCTTCTTGTTTGAAAATCACGATCTTACGAATGTTATGTGTGCAATATAGGATTAAGATTAAAATTTATAGTCGATATGAATAGAAAAGAAAAGAAACCAAGGAAAAGACAGGTTGTGAATGGCCTAAGGTGCCTGAGGGAGTCTTTGAACTCAGATGTTTCCTGATCTTAGGTCAATATCCTATCTACCACATCACAGTGTCCCTCAACTGTACTACTGTCTATACTAATCATATTTAATACTATAGTATTGAAGTAGTTCTTTCATTTTGCTAAGCCTATCACTAAGAATTTCAAGTTTTTTAGCTTCCTGGTGGGGGGAGTGGGATGGGGGAAGCCAAAGAGGAATGGAAAGATAAAATGATAGGGTGAAACAATAAGAAGGTAGGTAACTGAAATTTGAGAGACAGGGGGACAGGAGATAGAAGGCTATCCATTCTCTAAGAATCAATGAAACTTGAATACTTTCCCAATTTCATTCAGTGTGGTGAAGCATCATAATTACCAGGGTAATCTTGGGATAGTTTCTGTCAGATAGGATCAGGCTAGAGACTAGAAATCCTGATTAAGTCTATTGTAAAACGGTATTTGTGTTTTTATTATTACAATATGATATTATTAATATCAAGATTAACATCATATTGTTCATTTGAATATGTAAAAATAATAGTCTTTTTCCATAGGTCAATAAAATCAGATCTTGATAGGACTAGATAGCATGTTTTACATGCTCTGTTGTATTTCCAAGATAATTTTTAAAAGTCTTATAAATCATATAGAAGCAATATCAATATTCCCACTTAAAAAACCCACAACCCTCTCTTTTCTCTATCTACTTTTTCTTCAGTCCTTATATTGAGGTTGTACATGAGTGAAAAATGAGAAAGGAAATCACTCAACGGAATTTAATTTCCCCTTTCCCCTTTCCCACCTCCTCAGGAAAAATGTCTTAAAAGTGCCAATTATATCAGTATTACTAGACTGATCTCCAACTAAAATGTTGGGATTTTTATCTTGTGACCTCCCTCAGTAGGGAATTATTTTCTCTTTTTCTCCCCCCGTTAATGTCTATTTTATAGGTCCCTCATAAGTTAACAAGCCTGTTGCTGAATAGCAGTCTCCTGGTAGGTTTATTCTTCTAAGCACAGTAAACCTTAATTTAATCACAGCTTCAAAATATCATACAATAAAACTAATTTAATTACATTTAGCAATGGCCACTAGACTCATTAAAATGTTAATGGAGCTTATAATTATTAAATTGCTTAATGATTGCTAATAGGAATAAATGATAAAAATAAAACTTAAGTCCAAAACAAAAATGCCCTCAGGTAATTTTTCTAAGCTGCAATCCCATTTGACATAGTTACTGTGATCATCCTTGGAAACATGGTGGATTTGAGATTATATGACAAAGGATGTGAAATAAAAGTGTAGTGGACTGGATATAGACCACCGCATTGTGATGCAGCAGATACGGGCTCTAGTCCTTATTCTGCCACTAAATAGTTTTGTAACTCACTTTCCTCATTTGTCAAATTGTTGGTGGACTAGATGGTTATGAAATTTTCTCCTAGTTAAAAAATTCTATGGTTCATTCAAATAATAATACAAAATTATCTTTTTCTCTCACTTTCTCCCTATTCCTCTTTGAATATCTCCCTATTTCTGTCTCTCTATGTCCTTCTCCCTAACCTATGTATTCTTTGGCAATGGAAACTTTAGGTGAGCAATTTTTTTCACTGTAAATAAACATCTACTCTTCAATGTACCCTCTTAGAGAATTGCCTAGAACACTTAAAGGTGAAGAAACTTATTTAGGATCACCCTGGTAATCTATACAATAGGTGGGACATTAAGTCACATCTTCCAGTTTCAAGACAGTTAATCTACTATAATAGACTCATTGTAATATTCTATTGACATGAATTTGCATATAATTACTAAAGCACATTGCAGTTTTTGGGGAAGGGACTAATTTTTTTTGTCTCAATATCACTAGAACCAAGAATAGTTACTATATATGGGATATAATACATGTTCCTTGAATTGTAGTTAAATATAATATATTGCATTGGAATTATTTATATTTATTATCTTTAGATGTATTTTTAATACCTTAAGGAATCTGTGATTTTTATCATGTAGATAAGCCTTTCTCTAAGGCAGATTGTACCCTAGCTACATTTTGTCTTGTGTGTATAATGTATTATATAAAATTGCCAGGTTGTACAAAAACACTTGGAAAAGGATTGTGGCTTTGGAGGATTTAATTGTGAAGAACAATGTTTTAGAACACAAAGTCCTCCACTATTAATTCATATGGATTGTCTCCCCCTTTTAAACTTATAAGCTCATTGAGTGCAGGACTGTCTTTCTTTTTAATGCATCCCCAGCATTTAGCACAGTGTCTTACATGTTACAAGCATGTACTCTGTGTTTATTGGATTGGATTGGATTTCTATAGAAGAAGTTGGTTCATTACAGGAAAGAGACAGGACTAGAGGTACGATAAATAAGTAGGTCCATGAGTCACATCACCTCGACATTTTTCTTCACCAACATAAAATTAATACAATAGAATATTAGAACTAGAAGTATCCTTACAGACCATCTAGTCCATTTTACATTTAGGTTTCCTCATCTTACAGAAAAGTAAACAAATACCCAGAAAAGGAAATGTCTGCCTCAGTATCCTATAACTTGTTGGGTGGCAGAGTCCAAGAGAAGGTACAGTTTTAAGTCTTCTCTCTACCATATTCTAGCCCTGTACTCTGGGTCAAGTCAGCTTACTTCGGTAAGGTCAGACTCTCTAAGATTTTAAATTATACAATGTGGTCCAAAAGTCTTAATACAGATTTTAGCCACCAAAACTTATGAAAAGCTACCAAAGCTTAAAACTGCACTGAGAATTTTGGGCTACTCTGTCCCTCCCTAATGTACTGAAGTAAGGCTTGGAGTATGGAATACTCTCCAAAGGGACTTGTTTAGAAGAACCCTGGCTAGACGAGAATCATAAAGGAACTGAACCCCTTGGGAGCATAGGGATAGAGGATTTCATTAGTATTGATTACTCTTGAGTTAGGTAATTCCCTTTGTCAGGCCATCAACAAATGTTTATTCAATTAGTACTGTGCCTAAAAGCTGTGAATTGCTGGGGGAGAGGAGTTTATATTTTAATGTCTTCAAGGAGTTTATATTTTAATGAATAAGATGACATAGAAACACTGTACACACAAGATATATATATATATAATATACATATATTATATACACACACACACACACACACACACAAATGAAAGGTGAGTTCTGGAAAAGCTTTAGGATGAGTATGGGATTTGAACTGTCTTGAAGGGAGCCAGGGAAGCTTGGAGGTGGAGGAAGGGAGAGATAGCATTAGTAAGCACTGCGTCTGAAACTTAAAGTCTCGGAGAATTACTCAGATCACTGAGAGATTGGGACTTGTCTACCTAAAATCACATGGTCATTATACATCAGAAGTGGTACTTCAACCTAGGTCTTCCTAGTTTGGAGACTGGCTGTCTGCCTCCTCAGAAAAATTGTCTTTTATTAGGTGTGCAGTGGTGGGAAAGAGGGAGGGAAGGGGAGGAAAAACAGGGAAAGTGAGACAGAGAGAGAAGCACAGAGACAGAGAGAAACAATGACAGAGAGATGGACAGAGACAAATATAGAAACAGGGAGAGACATGGGAAGAGAGAGAGAGAGAGAGAGAAAGAGAGAGAGAGAGAAATAAAAAAAGTTTCTCAGTTTTTGCCTTGCCTTGGAAGTTATGAAAGCATAAAACTGAGCTAACTCAGGTAAATATATCAACATAACAAAATGCATCCTGCAAAATAGTTATTCATTGAAAGAGAAGTGAAAAGAGAGATGGGTCACCAATTACAATAGATATGACTTGCTTAAGATGTTAACAATATTTGATTTCTGGTGGCAAGTTCCAAGTCTATATAATAACATGGAAAATACAAAGAATGAAAGGGTGAGGAAGGATATGGGGCTTTCAGCACAGTGGCTGAGCCTGAGAATATCCAAGGCAGAATGAATGGGAAAAGTAAGAGATAAGAATATGTCAGAAATGTGAAATAGACTCACCCAGAATTATATGGCTCTTTCAAATTCTTTTTCTAGGATGAACCAAAGTTCTTTTTTATCTCTTTCCATCCTCCTAATTTTGTACTTTCCTTACAACTTCCCCCACTCAACCTGTATGAGAAATGCTGACTGGAAGATAATATTCAGTCACTTGGAAGAAAGTGGATTAAGCTTGAACTAGTGTGAATAATAAGACTGTAATTTTAGTTTCTGATGTCTCATTCCTTCCAAGTAGAAGACACAGAACTAAAGGCTCCAACATTCAATAAATAGTACCAAGCTAGTCTGACAGCTGGTAATGGGGAC